>JAJEJO010048717.1:704605-744796 GCA_020662805.1 Glaucomys volans | reverse complement strand
TCTTTCTTTCTTTCTTTCTTTCTTTCTTTCTTTCTTTCTTTCTTTCTTTTCTTTCTTTCTTTTCTTTTTCTTCTGTCTCTTTCCTCTCTCTTCTCTCTTCTACTCTCTCTTCTTTATTTTTGCTTACTTTCTTTCTTTCCTCTTCTCTTCCCTTCCCTTCCCTTCCCTTCTTTTATCTCTCTCTCTTTCTTTGAACCCAGGGCCTTACATATTCTAGGCAAGTACTGTATCAATGAGGTATATCTCCAGTCCTTGTTTGAATTTTATTTTGAGGAAGGGTCTTGCTAAGTTTCCTAGGCTGGCCTTGAACTTTAAATCCTTCAATCTCTGCCTTTTCAGAAGCTGGGATTCTGATTAGGAAAATATTTAACATAATTAAAATGGGAATGACCTTCCTATGAAACATAGAAAACCCAGAAGCCACAAAAATTAAGAAAAAATGTATTTGGTCAATAACAACTAATTACCATATTACAAAAGACATCATAAATATTGGTTTTACCTAAAAATTCAATGAGGTGAATTTCATATAACCTTGACATTTAGCATTATAAAGTTCATAATTTAGTAGTATTTGACATATTCACAATGTTATACAACTACCACCTCTATTTCCAAAATATGTTATCATCCCAAAAGAAAACCCTGTATCCATTTAGCACTTGCTTATCATTCTCCCACTTTCTTATCCCTTGTCAACCATCAGTACATATCCTATTTCTAGATTTACTAATTCTAGGTCACTTTCAGTCTCCTTTGATATGTTTTTCATCCTTTTTCTCAACTCCGATTTTTTCCCAGATTTTCATTCTCAGACCATAGCCTTTCTCTCCACACATGATCATCTAGGAAAACTGATCACTTCTGTTCCTTCAGTCTCCCAATTTAACAACAATCTCCAAGACAATTTTGCTAGTATTTGTCTTTATTCTCTGCTATGCCCCTAATGCTCTGATGCCAATCGGTGTCTAATGTATAATCCATGTTCAATAGAAAATTGTTGATGAGAGGATGATTACAAAAAATCTGTATCTTCCCTCTTCTGCTCTAGTTGAATTTCCAAACATTTTCAGATATGCTTATTTAAAAATGGAGAGATATCAACCTCAAACCAAACCAAAAATGGAGAGATATCAACCTCAAACCAAACCTGCCTAAGACCGACACTATTTTTCATTAAAGCCCAATGCTTCTCATTATTTCAAGTTAAATCGCTTAACAAAATCCACATGAACATTCAGAATCCAGCTCCCATTAACTCCCTAGTAGTGTCTCATGTTCTACCAGCCCACCAATGGAATACTTGCCACAGAAAGATCTTCAATTTATTCTATTCATGTGAATCTATTTCTGGCCTTCCTATTTTTCTCCATTTGTCTTATTTGTCTGCTTTCTCACCAGTACTGCACTGACTTGACTACAGGAGCTTTATAGAAAGTATCAAAGTACATACTATCAGTCCTCAGACTTTTTTATTTTCATTTGATTTTGCATTGGATATTATTAGCTTTTTGTCTCTGATATATAAACTTTACAATTAGTTAATTGATAGCCAAAAAGTAAATTTCTAGGATTTTTATTGGGATTGAATTGAACCTACAGATAAATTTAGGAAGAAATTATATTTACAATATTGAGTCTACTTTTTATGAATCTTTAATCTCACATGAGTTCATTTTATGAGAGTTTTGAGTATTATTGATATAAATTCTGCTCATATTTTGTTAGAAATGGCAATATTTAATTTTGGTGTATTCTACTTGCACATAGTATTGCACTCTTAATTTTTATTTTCAAATTCTTTTTGTTCATTGTTCATGTAAAGAAAAAGCATTTGAATTTTGTATATTAGCCTTGTGTCACCTTGGTATAATCAAAAATCAGTTCAGGGATTTTTTTTTTCTTTCAGTTCTTTTAGATTTTCTACATAAAAAAATCATGTCATCTGCAAACAAAGACAGGTTTATTTCTTTCTTCCATACATGTATATATTTTTATTCTTTTTCTTATTATATTGCATTAACCAGGATTTCCGGTACTATGTTGGAAATGTGTGATGTGAGGACACACCCTTGATCTTTTCCTGATCTTAGAGAAGCTTCTAGCATCTCACCATTAAGTATGATGTCAGTTATAGGTTTTTGTAGATATTCTTTTTCCAGTCAAGGAAGTTACCTCCAATTTTAGATTTTTGGGAGGTTTTATTATTGGTTAGATATTGGATTTCATTAAATTTTTAGTCTGCATTAATTGTTATGACTATGTGATATATCTTCTCTAGATTGTTAATATAACAAACTAAAGGAATTATTTTAGTGTTGAAACAACCTTTCACACATTGTATAAATCCACTTGCTTGTGTTGAATAATTCTTTTTATACATTATTAGATTTGATTTGTTAGTGCATTATTGAGTATTATTCTATGTTCATCAGGAACATGATCTATAATCTTCCTGGGATGTCTTTGATTTTGGTATTAGGGTAATGCTGTTCTCATAAAATGAAAATGTTTTACCCTGTTTCTGTCCCTGGAAGATTGTATAGTATTAGTACAATTTCTTTCTTAATGCTCTCATAGAATTTACAAGTGAACCCATCTGGTTTAGGTGCTTTCTGGTTTTGAATAATATTAAATATCCACTAAGTTTTGCTAATAGATATAGTCTTGTCTTCTTGTGTGAATTTTAACAGAAATTTTCTTGTATATATTTAATTTTTTACATGTTTTTTAGTACTGGGAATTAAACCCAAGGATGCTCAACCATTGATATACTCCCAGTCCTTTTAATTCATTAATCTTTTTTTTTTCAGTTTTGAGACAGGGTCCCATTAAGTCACTAAGACTGGCCTCAAATTTGCAATCCACAGTGCTAAGGTAGAAGGGTTTTTTTAAACAAAAGTATTTGGTTTATTTGGTTCATTTACTTTAGGTAAATAAACTTTTCCATGTTTTCATTTTCTTTCACTGTTTTTATTTTCTTTCACAAGTTGCCAGGTTGTGTCCATCAAAGAATAAGTTCATCTCATCACAGTTACCAAATTTATGAGCATAAAATTTTTCATCATCTTATTTTATTATTATCTTAATGTCAGATGGGTTAGAATGATATCTCTTCTTTCATTCTACGATGAGTAATTTGTGCCATCTATTTTTCAGAGTTAACAGGGTCAGAAGCTGAATTTATGGAGCTTTTAAGTTTTGTTGATTATCTCTATTGATTTCCTATTTACAACTTCATTGATTACTGCTCTAATTTTTATTATTTTTTCTTCTTACTTTGTATTTAAATGTTTATCTTGTGTCCTGAGATAAAATCTTAGTGATTTTTAGACCTTTTCTCTTTTTTCGTTGAAGATCATTTAACGTGGTATTTATTATTTGAACACAATTTTAAGTTTATAATATGGTATTAACTATAAGCATAATGTTGTACATGAGAATTTATGATTTTGTAGAATTTAGGTTTTTACCTCTTGAATAGCAGACCCTCATTTATCCCTCTTTCTAGTCCTGGACAACCATTCTATTTTCTGATTTCATGAGTCTGACTATTTTCTATATCTCACACAAGTGAAATGATAAAGAATTTGGCCTTGTATGATTGGCTTAATCCATTTAGAATAATGTGATACAGTTTCATCCATGTTGTTGCATGTTGCTGGTTGAAGGTTATACAAACTTTATATGTATGTACTACATTTTCTTTATTCATTAATCTGTCAAAGTACATTTGCAAGGTATCCATGTCTTGGCTATTATGAAGAGTTAACAATGCATATGGAAGTACAACATCTTTTTATTCCCTTTATGACTCCCATAATATATAAATCAGTCTTCTTGATTGTGTCCCCAAAATTCCTTAAGCTATCTTCACTATTTTTAATTTGTCTAACAAATGTTCCTCCCACTGGATACTTTCCAATGATCTGTCTTTGAGTTCATTGGTCCTTGCTTCTGCCTCAAGGAGTCTGCTGTTGAATTCCTCTAATAATTTTTTTCATTTCAGTTATTTGTACTTTTCAGCTTTTTGTACTTTTTGGCATTTTGTAAATATTTTCTAACTCTTTGTTGAAAGTTTCACTTTGTTAATGCATTTTTCTGACTTTATTGAATACCTTCATGACAGTTAATTTGTCATGTAAATCATATAACTCAGTGTATAAGGCTTATTTTAGTAGATTCATTTCAATTTTTCTGGTTTATTTACTTTGGGTCATATTTCCATGTTTTCATTTTCTTTTACTCTGTATGTTGGTTTCTCCCTATTTAGAGAAAGCAGCTATCTCTCAGTTTTCATGGATTTTCCTTGCATGGGAAAAGGCCCTCAACCAATCACTCTTGCCAGAGATTTGGAGGGCATTTCAATCTTTATGTTAATCTGATCTGCGTTCTAGGTTTAGTTATGATGCTTCTTTTGTCTCTTACAACACTTTTTCCGCCTTTAGTATGTCTTGTAACTTTCTGATGAAAGTCAGACGATTTACTGGTTGAAAGAAACTCTCTGGTAAATAGGCACTTAGTGATGTAATGGTAAGGCATAATGGGAGAGGAAACATTTTGTTGTGCTATTGTTAGGTCTCAGCCTATTAGTGGTCTGTGCCCCTTAGTTCTGAATAACACATATACCTCACTTTTCTTTCTACCTATAGTAGGAGAGTATGAATGGAGGGGACAGAAGTTTTATATTTTCCATCCATCACAAGGAAAGTTAGAATAGACTGGATTTGAGTATTTCCCTTCTTATTTTAAGCTCTCAAACAAACAAAACACAGTAAGTTAGGACCAAGTAAAGTACTTTCTCTTGAGAGTAATCCTTGGTATGTTTAGAATATTCTGGTATTAAAAATATTTGGAGTTTTCCCCTCCAAATGACAGATGCATGAGGATATTTTTCTCTGATCTTCATTGTCATTACCTGATAGAACTATGGAGAGTAATAAAGAAACGTGGGTTCCTTCACTGTGATTTCAACTCCCAGATTTATTTGCACCAAACTTCAAGGAATTGGTCAATTACAGTTCCAGTTTTCCTATGGCAATATTGGTTCCCACTGAGGTTTCTACTTTTGACTTGGGGTCCCATAATTTGAGATCCTCTAGTTTCATCTATTAGACTATCCAATTTTGGGGGGCATTGATTACCTCATTTCTGCAATGCACCTTAGGGATTGACTTTTTTAGTTTGTTGTTCTTTTTATGGGTTGTTAGCATGTATTGGTGACTTCCAGCCTCCTTCTATGCTGGACCAGAAAATAGAATTTGCCATATGATCCTATTAAAAATATATTCATATATATGCAAAATACACATATATGATATCAGTTTATAATGTATATATTCTTTATATGCCCAGAAATTTACTGTAAATGTACATAATAATTTTTTACAGTGTCTAGTTTTGGCAAACATGCTGTAGGGAGTGATTAAATTTTTCATTTAACCACTTTAGCAGCATTTGGAATTTTTACTTTTTATTTTTATTATTTTAAAATTTTTTCCATGCTAAGGATTGAAACCCAGGGCCTCACACATGCTAGGTAAGCACACTACCACTGAATTACAGACCCAGACAAGCATTTTGAATTTTTTTATGCGCACATGCAATTGTTTTTGTAAGTTCCAAGAATGATTTTTAGTACATGAACAATGTGAGTTTTAATTTTAAGCAGATTTAAGTAGAAATTACCAGGAAGATAGAAAAGTAAGGAAAATCCCATATCAAATCCAAAAACTAGAGAATCCAACAGTTTCTGAAGCTTCAGTCTAGTTTTGCTAGACACAAGTATGGAAAAGATCAGAGGAAGTGCTGATTTAGTCTAAGAGTAAATTGTCCATGAAAATTGGTGAAGACCCCAATGGAATTCTGACACTCCAAAATGGAAGAGGAGGCAGAATATAAGGTACATAATCAGATCACATAAACAAAGATGAAAACTACTGTGAATTAGAGGGTACAGAAATCAGAAACTCTGAGGGGAGAATTTTTTGATAAGATGGTCTGTTGGGTAAATAATGAGGATCATGTCCTATTCAATCTTCTTTTTTTAATTTAGTTATACATGAAAGCAGACTGCATTTTGATTCCTTGTACCAAATGGGGTACAACTTTTTATGGCTCTCATTGTACATAATGTAGAGTCACACTGTTTGTGTGTAATCATACCTGTACATAGGGTAATGATGTTTGTCTCATTCCACTATCTTTCCTTCCCCCTGCCCCCTCCCCTCTCCTCATTTCCCTCTATACAACCCAGTGTTCCTCCATTCCTCTCTTACCCTCCCCTCATTATATATCATCATCTACTTATCAGAGAAAACATTCAGACCCCTTCCCACTCCCCCCCATTATGTATCATCATCCACTTATCAGAGAAAACATTTGGCCTTTGGTTTTTTGGGCTTGGCTTATTTCACTTAGCATAATATTCTCTAACTCCATCCATTTACCTGCAAATGCAATCCTTTGCAGCTTTAGTAACTTAAGGAAGCCCTAAGCAACTTAACAAGACCCTGTCTCAAACCAAAAAATAAGAAGTTCTGGAAATGTGATTCAGTGGTCATGCACCTCTGAGTTCAATTCCTGGTATCAATAAAGATTAAAATATTAATATAAGTGTAAAACTGATAATAAATTTCAAAATAATTCTGAGAAATAAAATAGCCATCTTTATATATCATATATATGTCATATATATACACATACCCATGATGTACAAGAATAAGGAGAAGAAGGGGCAATTATGCTAAAGGGGTTATTGGGAGGCTTAAATTAAAAGACAGTTTATTGATAGCATTAAATCAATAGGAAGTAAAAATATTTGATTTTTGGTATCTAGTTTTAATACTATAATGACTTAAATTTATTTATTTTTTAGTGAGGATTGGACACAGGGTCACTTTGCCACTGAGCTATATCTCTACTCCTTTTATGTTATTGTTGCTGTTATTTTTTTTACTTGTGGTGCTGGGGCTGGAATCTAGGTTTTCATTCATCCCAGGAAAATGCTCTGAACTATGTCTCCAGCCCTATATTTTATTTTTAAAATTTTGAAACAGGGTCTCACTATGTTGTTGAGGGTCACACTAAATTGTTGAAGTTGACCTTGAACTTCTAAGCCTCCTGGCTCAATTTTTCAAGTTGCTGGGATTACACGCATGCACCACCACAGCTGGCAATCCTTTTATTTTAGAGGTTGATAAAATGTATCAGTATCTTCTTATGAGAAATAAGTCCTTATAGGTCAAAATTAAAAGAAGAACAAAAGCAAGGGAAATATAGTGCACATACGTAAAAGACTGTAGGTAACAGAAAACAAAGGAAATGAACAAAAAGGTAATATTTATTCTCAATGTAAAGTAGGATCTCAATTTTGTATGGAAAATACTATTGATTCCTCAACTTTCTCGTTCATCTATCTAATTGTGGAAGGTAATTCCCAAAAATAATTGTGAAATAATCATTTTCTTTGGAATTACACATGTTTTAAGTATTTCTCTTTATGGTTTTCTATATTTTGTAAATGATATACAATTAATATATATCAGTTTATAGTTGACAAATAAATGTCTTCACCTTCTTTTTAGCTACCACTAGTTAAAGGTGATATTGTACAAAAATAGGGCTATTTTATACAAATAGTTATCCTTCTCTCTCTGCCTTCTTCTGTCTCCTCTTCACAGGGATTAACCTTTATTTCTCTTCTTAATATACCAAGTTTTTCTCTTTTGTTTTTTAGAATCTGTGATGTAAGTTCTAAAAATTACAAATTTATACCACATAGAATATGAACAGAATTATTTAAACCTGGAAGTAGTTTAAAGCAGACATATCATAGAAAAACTTAGTAATTCACTCATGTAGTATATGATTTTAAGAACCTTAATTTTCTAGTAAACAGAGCAGGATAAATTAATTGTGAAATGTGCCCCTAATAAAACACATGAGCTGACCGCTACAGACTTATTGAATAAAGTCAATTACATTTGGGGAGACAGCTGCCAAAAATGATTTGTATTTTGTAGTAGCAAGTACTAAGCCAATCTGTCTGACAATGGATAAAAACTAGAATAAATTGTCTATTGAGTCTACTCTTAGATTGGACAAACAAAATCATATTGTCTACTTGGAAAAATGTGTTTCTTTATCCTCTGTTGGAGGGGTCTGGGAAAGGATAGCATACATATATTTAAATGATTATAAAAGCATCTAAAGTCACTAACATTCAGATTGGTAAAGGTCAGAACATAGGCTGTTTTAAACCTTCAGGAATTATTATATTCTCTACATGAGAATTTTCTTTGCAAACCATGAATAGACTATATATAAACACCACCAATTATATCAATCAGGGTTCTTCAGAGAATAGAACCAAAAAAAATATTTTCCTGCATTTTCTTGAATGTTGTATGAATGGAATCATGTATTAAACTGAGTTAAGTTTGGCCTAAACTTGCTTTCATACCTGAGTGATTTTTAGTCCAAAATAGCTTCTGTACATGGTGAATTGTACAGTTTGATGTATAAAGAAGATGTAGCTTATCCTAAGAGTGTAATACTGTAACCATGCAACTGAGTCCCAACCAATCACAGCAGTCAAGCTTCAGCCAATCACAGGGCACCAACTTATTAGACCAAATTCATATTAGGCAAATGGCTCATCACACCAGACTCATTTAAGACAAAGGCTGATTGTGGTCAAGAGTGTCCTTTCAGTCATTTTCTTTTCTCTGGCTATAAACTGCACATGTGGTGGGACTGGCATTCTGAACCAGCTTTGGCCCAAATGTTGCCAAGTTCTAGAAACTTTTTTACTCATATAAAGTTTATTAAGTTTAATTCATTTTATAATTTTCTTTAGCACATGCAAACTGCTACCTTTGGTTTTGGCTTCTCTCAATAGGAAGGATTACATTTAATACTTGTTCTAATTGTTGTCATAACTTAATAATTTATCACTTTTTTATTGCTGACTTCTGTTCCATTATATAAATATACCACAACTTATTTACCACTCACAGATTGAAAATAATTTTGATTAAAGTCTATTATTCTTCTTAGATTTGGAAAATTATTATTTCTACAAATAAACTTTCTTCCTCCCTCCTCCATTGCATCTGCCATAATATGTGTCTTATCAAGCTCACTTGTTAATGTTTCATATATCTTGTATGCTTTCTTCACTCTATTTTATTCTTTTCTAATTTTTTCTCCTCCAAATGCATTATTTTTTTCTGTTTATATCCATGGTTCCATTTATCTTCACTTCTCTTTCTTGTCTTCCTGTGGGATTTTGGACCGTTTTTAGATTCCATCTTGATCTATTGTTATTTTTGCATATATAGCTTTGTATAGTTTTCTTAATGGTTTATCTAGATATTACAATATGCCATTCATACCATAACATGGTCTATTGATATCTGTGTTCAATTACTTTAAAATAAAGCATAGTCACTTATATTAACTTTGGTGCTCTCACAATACACACTTTCAAAATGCAATTGAGGAGTATCAAAAACATGGTAGAATATAACTTTCTCCATCCCTCCACAAAAGCATAATTTTGACAATAATCCATGATCAAGAGTACCAGTATTGAAACCGTGAATTCAGTGGAGAATTTCCAGCATGTTGTTGGAGCAAATAATTCTGATAACAGACACATTGAAGAGGTTAAGAATAGTTTCATTTTACCTGTATCACTCTTCCCCCAAAGTCATATAGCTCAATGCCCAAGGACACCCCTTTAGCCTATAATTTCTTCCATAGGAGAGTATAGTAAATGGGTGCTTTGGTACAAAAAATTATATGAGATACTGCTTGAAGGTCCTTTTCTTCCTCACCCCAACTAAGAGAGTGAAGTGATGCCAGGACTGAGGATTTAGGGAAGGCTAGGAGTATAGTAAACAGGCTATTAATCACTTAATTAATCACTTTTCAGACTCCATCAGGAACCCAGAAATAAAATACTTGGGACAATTCACAGTGGACCCCCTCCAATTGACCAACATGTACACTAAATGCTCACTCAATATGCCTCACCCAACTCTTCCTCAGGTTGGATCCCTGAGTGCCTTTCCTATGGATGGTACAATAGCCAGCTTGACTCTGTGGGACTTGGAGAAGATGAAAAAACAAGTGTTTCAGGTTACCATGTTTGGAAAAATAAACAAGAGTCTCTCAGCTCCCAGACTATCTTAAGGTATCAAGGGAAGTCATGAAATAGTTAAGAATCCCCTCTGAGGAGAAACAAGAAAAGGTCATGAGGAGCCTCAGAATACCAAGTGGAACTGTTTGGTGAAATCATTTCTCTTACAAAGTTAGTCAGTAATGACTGGAAGAGATGAGTTCTTTAAATGTGAATATAGTATAGCATTTTAGAAAACAATCAAATTGCAAAGGAATGCAACAAGAGAGAAAGGAATGAAGAATCTACCAAACAGCCAAAAATAGCAATATGGTTACAATTATTCTTGCCTCTTAAAAATTACTCTAAATGTAGATGGATTAAATAATTCAAAGATATAGGGTAGCTGAATGAAAGAAAAAATGAGACACAACTATATGTTGCATGAAAAACACTTGCTTCAACTTTAAATACACCTAGCCAAAATATGAGTAAATGAAAAAATATATTCCTTATAAATGGAATAGAGGTAGCTATACTTATTTCATGCAAAGAAGAATTTATGTCAAAAATACAGAAAAGGGAAAAATATAGTAATTATATGGTGGAAAAAGGTGTCAAATCATTGAGAGGATATAAAAACTGTAAATACAAATGTGTCCCAAATCTGAACATCTAAATATATAAATTGAATATAAACAAATCTGAAAGTACACATAGACACAATATAATAATGGTAGAGGACTTCATCAGTCCTCAACTTTTAACAATGGATAGGTCATCCAAATTCAGAAAGACTGGCAAGGAAGTATTATATTATAGCTATACTTTAGACCAAATAGACACCCAACATACTAAAATTTATAGGACATAGAAAAAGCAGCTCCAAGAAGGAAGTTTATATCAATGAAGACCTATGTGAATACAAAGTAAGATCTCAAATGATCAACCTCATTTCACACCCCCAAGAAACTAGAAAGATAAGTCAAACTATTCTCAAAATTATTAGAAGGAAGAAAAAAACAAAGATCTGGGAAGATAAATAAAACTATGACTTGATTTTTGAAAAGAAAAATCAAAATGGCAATCATTTAAGTAGCCTGCCTAAGAAAAAAATGCAGAAGACTGAATAAAATTATAAATAAAAATGAGATATAACCAATAACACAAAATATAAAGGATAAGAGACTACTATAAAAATTATAAAGCAAATACTGAATGACCTAGAAAAAATGGGTGAATTCCTAGAAATACATAACCTACCAAGACTGAACTAGAGAGAAATATGAAATATTAACAAACCAATAATAAATATGGACATTTGGTCAGTAAATATTTTTTTTCATTAAATGAAAGTCAAAGAACTGTGGATGTTTCACAAGCACTTCCAAAAAAAAAAAATTGAAGAGGAGGAAAGACTTCTGAACCCATTTTATGTGGCTAACTTTATACTATCCTAAAGTCATATAATGGAAATGTAAGAAATTTGGAAGATGATTTACCACAATCAACTTTAACTAGTCATCCATGTAATGCAGTGATAATTCAATATATGCAAATAAATAAAGGTAATACAGAATGAGGGATAAAAATCACAGCCACTTCAATAAGTGCTGAAAATCATTTATCAGAATTCAGTTAAATTCTGATAAAAGCTCTGTACAATTATAGAAAAATATAACTAAACAAAGGAAAGATCATAAATGAAATTTCCATAGCTAACATCATTTTCAAGGGTGAAAATTGAATACTTTCCCTTTATAATCAGGAAAACAGAAGGGTTCCCAGTCACATAACTTCAATTCAACCTAATACTGGAAGTCATAGCCAGAGCAAATAGGCAAGAAAAATAAAAGGCATTCAAATTAGACAGGATGGTTTAAAATATTTTGTATATGACATGATCTTATTCATAGACAATGCAAAGAAAACTTATAAAGCATTAATAAACCAAATAAATTTTCAGATACATCAGCACAAAAAATCAGTTGCATTTCTATACACTATTAACAAACTGTCCGATAATTAAATAAGCAATCCTACTTATAAAAGAATCGAAAATAATCAAGTACTTAGGAAAAAATTTTAATAAAAATGAGTATATATGTATATATATATTTATATATATACACAATGAGAGGTATAAGATATTGATGAAAGATATTAAAGACAAATGGAAAAATATCTCATGATCATGGATCAGAAGAATTAATATTGTCAAAATATCCATACTTAAATGACATTATACTGATTGGACATAATGAATGAGAAATCCGAAGAATCAAGGAAATGCTAACCCAACTAAAATTTAGGGATCTTCTACCTCAATGGTATTTTATAAGGGTCCTGTGCTGTAATGTAAAGGATAAACTTCTACCTGGCCCCACATACAACCAAGAGAGATGTGCAATATTTAGTGGGCCTTTTTGAATTTTGAAAGACACATATTCCTCACATGGGCGTGTTACTCTGTCTCTTTAACTGAATGACCCAAAAAGATGCTAGTCCTGAATGAGACTGAGAGCAAAAGAATGATTTGTATGAGATTCAGGCTGTTGTGAAAGCATCTGTGCATCTTAAGCCATGTGATCCAGCAGATCCAATAGTGCTTAAGTTCTCAATGATAGATAGGAATGCTGTTTGAATACTTTGGTAGGTCCCCCTTAAGATAATTTAAGCATACACCTTCAGGATTTTTGAGTAAGGGTCTATCATCATCCAGAGATAACTATTTTTTTTTTTTGAGAGACAGCTCTGGGTCTCAGTACAAACTGCATTCTTAATGATGGGTCACCAAGTAAGCATCCAAACTGAGTTGCCTATCATGAATTGGGTTTATTTGACTCACCAGGCCGTAAATTTGGGCATGCACAGCAATACTCCACAACCAAATAGGAGTGGCATATATGAGATCATGCCCACAAAGGCCCTGAAGGCACAAGAAAGTTAAATGTACTCAAATACCCATGTTCTCCCTTCTCTCTCTCGCAGTGTGCACCTATGATCTCATGAAGAATTCTTCTATGTTCAGGACTCTATGATCAGTTGACAGAGGAAGAGAAGACTAGGGTGTAGTTTAAAAATGATGGCCCATCCAAGATGGAGAACGAGAGGGAGGCTGTGTTCCTTGTCGCTCCATAACTCAGGATTCAAGCAGAGGAAAATCCGTTTCTCTGTGAGGCAGTCTTTTCTCCTCATTGATCCCCTACTTTTTACCCCATTTTTCTACCTGGATCACCTACAATCTGCCATCATATGGACTACATTTTGAGTGCAGATTGCTCACTGTGAGGCAGTCTTTTCTCCTCATTGATCCCCTACTTTTTACCCCATTTTTCTACCTGGATCACCTACAATCTGCCATCATATGGACTACATTTTGAGTGCAGATTGCTCACTGACTGCTGCCTATCGTCTGCCATTTGCCTGTTTGACTGCCTCTGGCCTGCCTATCACCTGCTTTTCACATATCCAACACCCACCAACCCAGGTCCACCTGCCAATTGTTCCCCGGTAGTCTGCAGACTGCCCACAGACCGTAAGTGGATCGTCAGCTGCCTGCTGTTGCCTGGAAGCCCACTGTCAGAATACCCACAGATTTGGTTACACATGGCTGCTGCCATTTTGGGAAACAGTCAGGAACTTCAGGACCCACAACTTGACTGACCAAGCCCTGCTTCCAGGACCCCTGGCCTGACTGACTGCACCCTGCCTCCAGGAACCCACAGCCCGACTGACCTCACCCTGCCTACAGGAAAGCCCCCACACCTGACTGACCACACCCTACCTCCAGGGGCCATGGGCCCTACCAACTGCACCCCACACAGACTTGGCACTTGCACCCTGCACTGCAGCTCCCCATTTGCCAACATGTTTGGAAGCCAGTGCAGCCATCTTGGATTATCCTGGAAGTGGAAACTGTCATTAGGTGGGGCAAATTCCATCCTGAGACCCCTGGTGGAGACTGGAAGCTCATTGTCAGGTACCTCTCATGCATGAGGCTACTGAAGACAGGGAGGTTTGAATAGTATGACTGTTACAGTGTAGATTTTTTCCCTCTTTTTTGAAAATTTTTAAGTTTTTATTTCTTTGTTTTTCTTGCTTCCTATTTTTCTTTTGTTTACCTGTTTCCTCAGAGTCTCTTTGTCCCTTTTCTCAGGCTAACAACCAACTTCTTTCAACTACATTTTCACTCTTCCTATGATCTAGAACTTCTTTATACTCTTTTATTATCCCATTAACAATTGCATCCTACACCACTCCCCATCCTCTTTGTCCTGCATTAGAAATTGCAGTCCTCATTGTAAATCTATTTGCTATACTGTAGATAATAATTGAACTCACCCTCTCTGTTTATTACAACAATATTGTTAGCATCTTCATAGGGACTATTTGGTTTACAGCTGCACATTGTCTGTTCTTGGTGCTGCTAATAATGATCTCCCGCCTTAAAGAAGAGGTTTAGAAAAACTACAGGGTCACTATAAGCCTACAGGGTAGAAACTGCAATACCCCAGATCTTCATTGCTATAGGGGAAGATATATAAACAACATGAAAAACCAAGGGGAGAAAGTGTTCCAAACAAACAAAGATTCTACACTAATAGAATCCAATGACAGCATGATAGCAGAAATGTCAGAAAAGGAGTTCAGAATATATATGATTAAAATGACTCATGAAGCAAAGAATGAGATAAGAGAGAAAATGCAGGCAATGATTGATTACTCCAATCAGCAGTTGAAAGAGCAACTACAGGAGACAGAAGATCACCTCAACAAAGAGATAGAGATTCTGAAAAAGAACCAAACAGAAATCCTTGAAAGGAAGGAAACAATAAAAACAACAACAAAAAACTCAATGAAAAGCATCACCAACAGACTACATCATTTGGAAGACAAAACCTCACACAACGAAGACAAAATATCAAATCTTCAAAATAAAGTTGCCCAAACAGAGAAGATGGTAAGAAATCATGAATGGACTCTGATAAATGAATGATGATGCATAATGTGGGGGGGAAGGGCGGCAAGAATGAAGGATAGATAGCATAGAGGGAAGGGAGGGGTGGGGTCAGGGTGGGGGAGTAAGAATAATAACAGAATGTGTGACAGACATCATTGCCCTGTGTACATGTATGAATGCACAGATGGTGTGACTCTACTTTGTGTACAACCAGAGAAACAATAGCTGTACTCCATTTGTGTTCAACGAATCAATAAGTAAATAAATAAGTAAGTAAGTAAATAAATAAATAAATAAATAAATAAAAAAGCCTATAAAATTTCTCCTTATACAACGGTATCCAGTTAATACGATACAGTATATCTGTATTTGTTGCTATGGAAAGACTTTATGATGAATTTATTAAGAGAACAAAAATTACCAAATGGGATGGATGTACATTATGTTTCTACTTTCCAAAAAGAACATATTTTATAAAAGTTTGGAAATATATGCACTAAAATATTAACAGTAATTATGTGTGGGTGATGGGATTCTGAGAAGTTTTATCTTGTTTTTCAATTTTTTTCTGTAAAGGAGATGTCTTATTGATCTCATCACAGTCTCTCATCATTGTGTGATGAGAAATTTAAAATTGGAAATAAAACTCCTGGTAGGTTGAGTCTGTCTCATAAAAAAAAATCATGAATGGAACCTCCAAGAACTACAGGATATCATGAAAAGACCAAATTTAAGAATTATCAGGATTGAGGAAGGCACAGAGATAGAAACCAAAAGAATAAACAACCTATTCAATGAAATAATATCAGAAAATTTCCCAAACCTGAAAAATGAAATGGAAATTCAACCACAAGAGGCTTATGGAACACCAAATGCACAAAATTATAGCAGATCCATACCAAAACACATTACAATGAAAATGCGTAACATACAATATAAAGATAGGATTTTAAAGGCTATGAGAGAAAAGCATCAGATTACATATAAGGAGAAACAAATACGGATATCTCAGTCCAGACCCTAAAAGCTAGAAGGCCCTGGAACAATATATTTCAAGCTCTGAAAGAACATGGTTGCCAACCAAGAATCTTATATCCAACAAAACTAACCTATGAATTTGAAGATGAAATGAAATCTTTCCATGAAAAAGAAAAGTTAAAAGAATTTGCACATAGAAGCCTGAGCTACAGAACATTCTCAACAAAATATTCCATGAGGATGAAAACAAAAACAACAATGTATGTCAGCATAGGGAGGAACTACCCTAAAGGAAAAGTTGATCAAAGGAGAAATAAGTTAAATACCAAAACTAAGCCAAAATGACTGGGAATACAAATCATATCTCAATAATAACCCTGAATATTAATGACCTGAACTCATCAATCAAAAGACATAGACTGGCAGAGGGATTAAAAGGAAAGACCCAACAATCTGCTGCCTCCAAGAGATGCATCTCATAGAAAAGGACATCCACAGACTAAAGGTCAAAGCATGGGAAAAAACCTACCATGCACATGGACTCAGTAAAAAAGTGGGGGTTTCCATCCTCATACCAGATAAAGTGGACAGCAAGCCAAAGTAGGTCAGAAGGGATAAAGAAAGTCACTTCATACTGCTTAAGGGAACCATAAATCAGGAAGACATAACATAAATATTTATGCCCCAAAGGCACATCCATGTACATCAAACAAATCCTTCTCAATTACAGGAATCAAAGACCACAACACAATAATTCTGGGTGACTTTAACACACCAATGTCACCACAGCATAGATCTTCCAAATGTAAACTAAAAAAGAAATCATAGAACTCAATGGCACAATCAATAACTTAGACTTAACAGACATATAAAGAATATTCCATCCATCAATGAGCAAATACACTGTCTTCTCAGCAGCCCATGGAGCCTTCTATAAAATAGACCATATGTTATGCCACAAAGCAGTCACTACCTTGTATTCTATCAGATCATAATGGAATGAAAGTAGAAATCAATGACGAAATAAAAAATAGAAACTACTTCAACACCTGGATACTAAATAATATGCTATTGAATGATGCATGGATAACAGAAAACATCAGGGAGGAGATAAAAAAATTCTTAGAGGTAAAAGAGAATGATGATACAACACATCAAAATCTCTGGGACACTATGAAAGCAGTGCTAAGAGGAAAATTCATTGCATTGAGCGCATTCAAGAAAAAAATAAAAAGTCAACAACTAAATGACCTAGCATTACATCTCAAAGCCCTAGAAAAAGAAAAACAGAACAAAACCCAAAGTAGTAGAAAAAGGAAATAATTAAAATCAGAGCTGAAATCAATGCAACTGAAACAAAACAAAGAAATCAAAAAATTGAGAAAACAAAAAGTTGGTTCTTTGAAAAAGTAAACAAAATAGATAAACCCTTAGCCACACTAACTACGAGAAGGAGAGAGAAAACTCAAATTACTAAAATTCATGATGAAAAAGGAAATATCATGACAGACACCATTGAAATACAAAACATAATTAGAAGCTACTTTGAAAATCTATACTCCAGCATAATAGAAAACCCTGAAGACATTGACAAATTTCTAGAGACATATGATCCTCCCAAACTGAACATGGAGAACATACATAATTTAAACAGATCAATTTCAAGCAATGAAATAGAAGAAGCCATCAAAAGCCTACCAACCAAGAAAAGCACAGGACCAGATGAATTCTCAGCTGAGTTCTACAAGACCTCCAAAGAAGAACTCATACCAATATTCCTGAAAGTAATTCATGTAGTAGAAAAGGAGGGAACCCTTCGAAATTCATTCTATGAACCTAGTATGGCTCTGATACCAAAACCAGACTAAGACTTTTCTGGCAAAGAAAATTGTAGACCAATATGTCTGATGAATATAGATGCAAAAATCCTTAACAAAATTCTGGCAAATCGCTTACAAAAGCATATTAAGAAGATAGTGAACCACAATCAAGTGGGGCTTAACCCAGGGATGCAGGGTTGTTTCAACATCCGGAAATCAATAAATGTAATTCATCATATCAATTGACTTAAGGTTAAGAATCATATGATTATTTCAATAGATTCAGAGAAAGCATTGGACAAAATACAACACCCCTTCATGTTCAAAATACTAGAAATAAAAGGGATGGTAGGAACCTATCTCAATATTGGAAAGGCTATTTATGCTAAGCCCACTGCCAACATCATTCTTAATGGAGAGAAACTGAAAGCATTCCCTTTAAAAACTGGAACAAGACAGGGATGCTCACTATCACCACTTCTATTCAACATTGTGCTTGAAATTCTAGTCAGAGCAATTATATAGACCATAGAAATTAAAGGAATATGAATAGGAAAAGAAGAACTCAACTGTCACTATTTGTCGATGACATGATTCTATATTTAGAGAATCCAAAAAACTCCACCAGGAAACTTATAGACCTAATTAATGAATTCAGGAAAATAGCAGGACATAAAATCAACACACATAAATCTAATGCATTTCTAAACATAAGCAATGAATCATCTAAAAGACAAATGATGAAAATAACTCCATTCACAATAGCCTCAAAAAAATAAAATACTTGGGATTCAATCTAACAAAAGAGGTGAAAGAGCTCTACAATGAAAACTACAGAACATTAAAGAAAAAAATTGAGGAAGATCTTAGAAGATGGAAAGGTCTCCCATGTTCTTGGATAGGCAGAAGTAATATAATCAAAATGGCCATACTTTCAAAGGTGCTATACAAATTTAACACAATTCCAATTAAAATCCTAATGACATTTCTCATAGAAATAGAGAAAGCAATCATGAAATTCATCTGGAAGAACAAAAGACCCAGAAATAGCCAAAACAATCCTGGGCAGGAAGAATGATGCAGGAGGTATCACAATACCTGATCTTAAACTCTAATATAGAGCAATAGTTACAAAAACAACATGGTATTGGCACCAAAATAGACAGGTAGGCCAATGGTGCAGTATAGAAGACACAGAGACAGACCCACATAAGTACAGTTAGCTTATACTAGACAAAGGTGCCAAAAAAATATAATGGAGAAAAGATAGCCTCTTCAACAAATGGTGCTGGCAAAACTGGAAATCCATAAGCAGTAAAATGAAATTCAACCCCTATCTCTCACCCTGTACAAAATTCAACTCAAAATGGATCAAGGATTGAGGAATTAGACCAGACACCCTTCACCAAATAGAGGAAAAACTATGCCCAAATCTTTATCACGTTGGCTTAGGACCAGACTTCCTTAACATGACCCCCAGAGCACAAGAAATAAAAGCTAGAATCAATGAATGGGACAGATTCAAACTAAAAAGCTTTTTCTCTTCAAAGGAAACAATCAATGTGAAAAGAGAGCCTACATAGTGGGAAAAATCTTTTCCACACACACTTCAGACAGAGCAATGATCTCCAAAATCTATAAAGAACTTTCAAAACTTTACACCAAAAATATAGAGAACCCAATCAATTAATGGGCTAAGGAACTGGGCAGACACTTCGCAGAAGAAGATATACAGGTGATCAACAAATATATGAAAAAGTGCACATCATCTCTAGTAATTAGAGAAATGCAAATTAAAACCACCCTAGGATTTCATCAAACTCCAATTAGAATGGCTATTATCAGAACACAAGCAATAATAAGTGTTGGCATGGATGTGGGGAAAAGGCACACTCATACATGGCTGGTGGAGTTGCAATTTGGTGCAGTCACTCGGGAAAGTAGTATGGAGATTCTTCAAAAAACTTGGAATGGACCCACCATTTGACCCAGCTATCCCACTCCTTGGTTTATACCCAAAGGACTTAAAATCAGCAAAGTATAGTGATGTAGCCACATCAATGTTCATAGCTGCTCAATTCACAATAGCTAGATTGTGGTACCAACCTAGATGCCCTTCAGTTGATGAATGGATAAAGAAACTGTGGTATATATAAACAATAGAATATTACTCAACCATAAAGAAGAATAAAATTATGGCATTTACTGGTAAATGGGTGGAGTTGGAGAATACCATGCTAAGTGAAAACAGTCAAGCCCAAAAACCAAAGGCTGAATGCTTTCTCTGATAAGTGGATGATGACACATAACTGGAGTGGGGAGCAGGGATAGACAAGAGAAGAAAGGAGGAATTTTAGATGATGTAGAGGAAAATGGGATGGGAGGGTGGGGGGGAAGGAAAAAATAGACTGAGACAGACTATTAGCCTATGTATATGTCAGATTACATGAATCGTTTGAATCTACATTGTGCACAACCATAGAAATGAAAAATTGTGCCCCATTTGTGTACAAAAATGTGGAAAAATACTGTCATTATAACTAAATATAAAAGATAGAAATAAAAAAGTTATCAAATAAAAATATGATTATGCATGTTATGCAGGTGTCACCTGAAAGTGAATGTCTATAGTGCTGCAGCCATTCTGGGACATCCCTAAAGTATAGCAGCGAAAGAAAATAGTCCCAGCAGGCAAAACTTTGGATACATGGTTGTGCACTTTCCTTGGAAGTAGAAATATGCAGATGTGAAGTTATATCACAATTCAAGATCTGTAATGGTGAATCATGAACTGTATGCCCAGGGATTTGGAAGAGACATGACTGGAAATTTTGTGGCAAAGTAATTTGGAGAATTACTATATGAATAGGTCTCGCTAAGTGGGCAAAAACTGTGAAGATATTTGTGTCCTATATAAATTTTTACAAAAGGAGCCCTCAGCAGAGGAGGATTTTAATAATCTAGTGGATAAGATTACTCATTTTGTGGCTACCACTGAGCAGCTTCCCCCAGAAAACCCTGTCATCATCCAATGGACTTATGAACAAAGTAGGTATTGTGGTAGGATATAGAGGTTATGTATGAGCATGATAACATAGACATCCACTAGCCAAGGCTGTCCTCTTATGGACACTGCTGAGGGAATACTCTGCCAGCAGCAAAGGCCAACGCTGATCTTCCAATATGGTAGTTTCACAATTTGATCAGTCATTTACTTGGTGGTAGGTGGATTACATTGGACTTCTTCCACCATGAAAAGGAAAATCTTTTGTTATTACTTTTACAGAAATTCATTCTGGGTATGGGTTTACCTTGCTTAGACACAGTGGTCTGCCACAACATGCATAGACTTAAAAAAGGCTTTATTCACTGTTGTGGTATTTTGCACAACATTGCTTCTGACCAAAGAATTTTCTTTACAATCAAGGAAGTGCAACAATGGGGCCATACCTGTAGGACTCACTGGTTTTACTTTGTTCCCTATTATCCTAAAGCAGATAGTTTGATGGAACTATGGAATAGACTTTTGAAAACTCAAGTTACAGCACCAGTTAAGTGGTAAAACCATGTAGGAATGGGGAAGGTTTCTCTGAAATGTTAAATAAGTTTTGCATCATTATCCAATATGGTACTTTTTCTCCAATAGCCAGTGTTCATGGGTCCAGTAATCAAGTTGTGGAAATGGGAGTGGCATCAGTCACCATTACCAGTGGTGACCCATCCAGCATTTTTCTTCCTGTTCCTAAAACTTTAAGTTCTGCTGTATTGGAGTGCTTAGTTACAGAGGAAAGAATGTTCCCACCAGTGTACACAATGATTCCATTGAACTTCCATTTAAGATTGCCACTGGATCAATTTTGGCTCCTTATTCCTCTGAGTCCAAGTCACCAGGCCAAGAAATTAGTTATGGTCTTGGCTAGTCATTGATATGGAATACCAAGTGTAAATTCAACTATATTTGCACAATGTACATAAGGAAGAGTATGCTTGGAATACAGGAGATTCCTTAGGTCATCTCTTAGTATCACTATGTCCTGCAATTAAGGTCTATGGAAAACTACAAACACCTGATCCAGGCAGGATGACAAATGACCCAGATCATTCAGGAATGAATGTTTGAGTCACCTTACCAGTTAAAGAGTCATAACCCGCTGAGGTATTTGTTGAAGGCAAAAGTATATAGCCCCATGACAGATTATAGTGATGAGTACTGTAATGGTCATGAGTCTTTCCTCCTTTTTATATTTGTGTGTGTATGTGTGTTTGTGTGTATATATATATATAAATAAGATATTACATACATAATCTTTGTATTCTCTTATCTTATTCACGTATTATGTATTATATTTTGACTTATATCAATATTTAAGTATTATTAATTTTGTATCATGATATTTAAACTATGAGATTTCAGAAGAACAAACAACACTCAAAGATTTCATGTTCACTTTTGGAGAAGAATTAGTACACTTCAGGTTGTATAAAGGATAGTTGTATCATGTTAGGCAGAATTATGACCTTGTTACTTTCCTTAGTTTGATATGAAATATGATTTAAGGAGATGTATACAGATGCAAAATCTTCAAGGTATGGATTTTATGTGTGAAATTCACTGGAATTAATGCAGATAACTGTCAAAATATTACTTCTGAGTGTGTTTTTGAAGATATTTCTGGAAAGCAATAGCATTTAAATCAGTAGATAAAGTAGAGAAGAAACACCCTGATCAATTTGGATGGGTAACAGATAGGTAACTGAGGGTCCTGATAGAACAAAAAGGCAGAAGATGGGTTAATACATTCTCTCTTCTGAAGTTGGAATAAGCATCTTCTCTGTCATTCAAATGTTTGAATTCCAGGTTGTCAGGCCCACAAAATTGAGAGACTTCAGGCATTATGTCAATGCCCCTTCAACTTCCTTGGTTCTCATGTTTTCAACTTCAGACTGAGAGTTATACTACTGGCCCCTCTAGTGCTGACATCTTCACACTCATACTGAATGACACCATTGGCTTTTTTGTTTATTCATCTTTCAGAAAGCATATCATGGGACTTCTCAGCTTTCATAATTGTGTGACTTAATCCCACAATAAATCCCCACTTATACTTTCTCTCTATATATATCCTATTGGTTCTGCTTCTTTGGATAATCCTGATGAATACACTCCCCAAAATGATCTACAGATGCAATGAAATCCCTCTAAAAATCCCAGTTGCATTTTTCACATCAAAGAAAATTCCTAAAATTCGTGTGGAAGCACAAGAGGCTTCAAACAACAAAAATAATTTGAACAAAAAGGGCAAATCTGGAATGATTATGCCTCCTGTTTTAAAATTATATTTCAGTGCTATTGTAATCAATGTGGTATGCTAGTAGCAAAAGCAGACACATAAACCAATGGAAAAAAGCCCCAGAAATAAATGCAAGGATATGTTGTCAATGAAACTTTGATAAAATGGTCAAGAACAAAAAATGGGAAAATGTTAGCATCCTAAATAAAATGGGATGGAAAAACTGGGTACAAACAAACCAAAAAAAAGTAGAATAAAATAAAATTTAATTATCTTATTCCATACACAAAAACAACAGGTATATGAGAAAAGGGCTCAACTCTATTCATCACCATGGAAATGGAAATCAAAACCACAACCTCACCTTTGTTAGGATGGCTGTTATAAGGGTCAAAACGTAACAAATGTTGGTGAAGATGTGGAAAGATAAGAACTCTTATACATTTTTAGTGGGAAAGTAAATTGGCACATACATTATGAAAAATAGTAGAGAGGAAATTCTTCAAAAATTAAAAATGGAATTACACATGAGCCAACAAACCCACATCTGAGTACACAGCCAAAGGAGATAAATTAAATTCTGATTCACACAGGCTCTAATAGCCTCAATTTCCTCCTCTTAGAAAATATCATCCTCAAGGACTTTTCCAGATTTAAAAAGTATATGCCATAAGTGGATTACATCAATGGTAATATTGCATTATAATTTTCTAAGATATTTGTATTGAAAGAACTATGTAAGAGCTACACAGAATCTCTGCATTACTTCAATTGTATCTATATTGAGACATATTTACATACCAAGACATTTAACTCTTTAAACTATACAATTCAAAATTTATATCATACTCAAAAAGTCGTATAAGCATCATCACAATCAATTTTAGAATATTGTCAACATCTCCCCCAAAATCCCAGTTTATTTTCTGTTTACTCCCAATCTTTCCCCACACTCCAGTCCCAGGTAACCACTAATCTAATTTCTGTTTCTAAAGATTTGCATATTCCTGAAACTTAATATAAATGGAAAATAAAAATTTGGTCTTTCAAGGCTAGCTGTTTTCACTTAGCATAATGTTTTCAAGGTTTATTCATGTGGCACCATGTATTAATATTTTATTTCTTTATAAATGTCTGCATATGGTATGCAGGCTGTTGCTGCACAAGAGTACCCTGATGATGGAGTAGGCATGTGTGAAAATATATTCTGCACTTTGCTTACCAAGCTGTACACCAAGAACAAAGGATGTTTTCTTTTTATTTTTTCCATTTCACAAAGTCATAGCTCACTCACTAACGTGTGTACCTCCAACAGTGTCTTGGCCCAGTAGTTGTGCCAAGTATCTCATTTGCCCGCCCAGAAGAAACATAAATGAGTCATATAGGCTAGTGAAGACTCTAGCATTGCCTCGTTTTGTTCACATAGTGGCAGAGCAAGTTTTCATGTGAGAACTTGAATATGCAATGGATAGTGGATAGTGAATAGTGTGAAGGCTGTATACAAATTGGAACTCTGACCTACAAACTGTAACAGCAACCTGCCTGCAATGCCCAGTCCCAAATACCTATAAATTTTGGTCCAAAATTATTAGGATATAATTAATAAATTACAACTTCCCTAATTTTTCTCTTACTTTCTATTTAGGAAAAACCAAAGTTAGACAAGTATTCTCCCCTAACCAATCACATAGGATGCCCCAATTTTAGTCATCTGTTTTTCCATTTCTCCATGCCAATAGACTTCAATCAGGGCATATCTGAAACTTTGCTTTGTTTCTCTATTATAAATCTTGTTAACTCCTCTGTATGCCCTTAAGTCTCTGCCAAACACATTTGTGTTTGATTCAAAGGGGTGGTTGACAGCCTTGCTAAACCAAGTTCTAGTGAATATTCTTTTTTCTTTTCATTTTGGTGGTCTTCACTTATTTCATCTTATCTCTTAGCAGATAGAAACTTCCATGTCACCTTACTATACACCTCCCACTCAAGACTATTCAGAAATGCCCCCAAATGCATATCCACTAAGCCTGCTTCAACCCTGGTGAAGTTATTTAGCCACTCAAATCCCCTGGTATCTGTATTCTGCAACACTCCAGTGGATCTCCTTACCTCTAGGTTCTCCTCTCTCTTCTCCATCCTTCACACTGGTGTTATACCTGTGATCACTCCCTCCTCTAAACCAAAGGCAACTGTTACTTTACTGCCATACCTCTCATATTATTATGGCTCCCCTTGATGGTTGGGATAAAGGCCAAACACCTTCTTATTACTTGTAATAGGTTTATTTATCAACTGCTGTCTTTCTTTTCAGTCTCATCCCTGATCAATTCTTGTTTCAGTAAACCTGTGGCAATTTTTGGAATGAAATAACTTTATGCCATTCATCTATGCATTTTCCATGTCATTCCTTCTGTTCCCATCCTGATCCTAATTTTCTCAAGATTAAATTTGAGCTTCACATTCTCCAAAGCACCTTCACCAATTGCTGCACTTTGTGCCCCTCATTTGTCCTCCTACTTTTCTTGTATATGCCTTTATCCAGTTAAACTGAATTTCATTTTAGTTGGTTATTTTCCTCACCAGACTGGGATTTTCATGGCAACTGGACCTCTCTTATTTATTTCTGCCTCCTTCATTGCCTAGTATAGTGCCTGATATACAGTAAAGCTCAATAAAATATTTGTTGAATAAAATGAAAAAGTGGTTAGATGAATGAATGTTAGCCCTACTCTGATAGTGATGAAATTCATGGAGTAGGGCTACAAGACCAGAGTAAACCATTAAGGGTCATAATGTGCAGGCAATGACAATTGCAGGCTGCAATGTCTCCACAGGGCAGTAAATGTTTATCTGCCAGAAGCCCCAGACTAAAAAGTAAAGCTCAATCTACCTCATCTTCTCAGAAATTCCAGGCAGTTTTAATATTTCCACTAACTAACAGATTTTTGTTTATCTCTCAATATTTTAAATTACAAAAAATATAAGACATGGTCCATATGGAATTCTCATTTTACAGATTAGGAGGTTATTAGACATTCCAAAAGCTTTCTCTGAGGTCATGCAGTAGCTCATTAGCATCAGAGCCAAGAAGAAACACATCTCAAGTTTCATTCTCCTATGTGGTTTCCATGACACCTCTATGCTTTACCCTCAGCACTAATGATGTTTTCTGTCATGTGGCCCCCCGACTGGAGGTGTCTCTCCAGGCAAATGCTCCACAAGGTAAGAATATTCCTCTGACAGACTCTGCAGATCACAATAACTATCTTGTACATTTTTCTTAAAGAAGCAGTAATTTCACCCTGAAAGAGTCCCTGTGATCTCAAAAGAGAATTTAGACCACAGAAATGTTTACACAGCCAGATACAAAGATCAAAAGAGATAATTAGATTCAAACAAATTTTCATGGGCATACAGGAAAAATGAGGCTGACAGGTGGAGGAAGAGACTTGCCCAAGGTCTTACTACAACTTTAGAGACAAAATCTAGATCAGAAATCAAGTCTAATAATTTACAGGTTTAAGTAGTGTTCACCAGGCAGGAATGACAACCCCATAATGACCTTAGATAGAGTATTTCCACGCTAATGCCTCATTGACATAAATTGTTCCTTAATGTCCACTCTGGATATATCACGCTAAGCCTCTGGCTTAATTAAAACAATTCAATGTTACACTTTCCCTGAAAGTTTGAGTGGACTTAACCTGAATTACAAGCTTGCCTCTACTGCCTACTAGCTTTGTGACTTAGGGTAAGTTATTCCATCTATCTTGCCTCCCTTTCTTCATATTTAGCAGGTATACCAACAATACTTTCTTATAAGAATATTGAATTATCCTATGTAAAAGGCTGGTACCTGGTACACAGTATGTGCTAAATAAATGTCAGTTCTTATTAATAATTTATACTCCTAACTTTATAACCAAATCATTTGGTGCTTAAAAATCTGTTCTATTCCAGCATGGCCAGTTTGTTTTATATTTCTAAATACCCATTTAGTCATAGATTTATTGGAGATAATAGTACTTATGTCATGAGGATTCTGTGAGGATTCATGCACATGAAAGGTATGTCAGTTACTTCCCTTTCCCTTTCCTGTTTCATATTATTTTCTAGAAAGTCTACAGATTGCCTTTCCACAGAATTGAGTGTAGAAAAAATCTCCTTATTTTAAAATCAGGGCATCCCAAAATTAACTATAATCACCATTATCATCATCAAGAAAACACTCAATCAGAACTCAAGAAGATTTGATCTCCTCTGGCCTCCATCTGGACCTGATTTCATCACTTGCCCACCAACCACCTTTAACCTTAAATATTGTTTCTAGGTCTTTCATTGAGTATACAAACACACTTGAGTTTTGCCTATTCCTTGAACATCCTTTACTTTTCTCTTACCTCTCAAATTTCCCTCTTCCCTATTACTGTCAAACTTCTTGACAAAATAGTTTCTCTTCTTTGTATTCCCCCTCCAATCACTCATTTGGTCATTAATTCATTCTTCCACCAATTACAGAACACTTAATAAGTATGCAAGTCACTGTACCAGGCCCTTGACATGCACAAGTGAACTACACTAAAATAGTACCTGCCCTCAGGAAGCTTTCAATGTACTGCAAATCTGATTACCATGACGAACTCTCTCTTGATTTCCCCTGGAAACATATTGACACACACTGAAATAATTCTGACCACGATCACCAGCAATCAATTTACCAAGGGCAAACTTTATTTATTCTTAATATTCAATGCTCTTTGCTTTCTGACAGACATTGATCTTGCTGACCTGTATAATCTTTTGAAAAACTTTGTCTGGTTGGTATCAGTGATGCTACAACCTTGCATTTCTCTGATCATTTTTTGCCATCACTGAGACCTTTTTTAATGCTTATCCTCTGAAATCTCAGTATTCCCCCAAGGTTCTGGCCTTGCCAGGTATCCTTCCTCTCATTCCCTCCCATGACTTTAGCTATCACCTCTAGGTTCCTGAGTCCCCTCCCCACAAATTGAACCTCAAACCTCTTCTACACAGCAAGATTCTCATTTTAAAATGTATTTTAAATTGACAAATAATAATTATGTGTATTTATATAATGCTTTCATCTATGTGTACATTGTATTCGATAAAGCTAATTAACATATGCATTACCTCATCAATGCTTCATTTTTTTGTAGAGAAAACATTAAAATCTTTACTTTTTGCAATTTTTTGAAATACGTAATGCATTATTATTAATTGTGATCACCACAGAGTCCAAGAGACCACCAAAACTCATTCTTCCAGTTTAGAACCTGAAGTATCAACATCTCCCTTTTCCTCATCCCACCCCAATCTATGGTAAACACATTTTTACTCTCTATTTCTATGGGAATGACTTTTCTAGATTCCATATGTGATAATATCTGGCAGTTCTCTTTCTGTCCCTGAATTATTTCACTTAGTTTAATGTCCTCTAATTCTAATTATGGTGTTGCAAATGACAGAATTTCCTTCTTTTTAAAGGCTGTATAGTATTTCAACTGCAGATAAGAGAACTCCACCTGGGTGTCCCATTTTAGCCTCTCAAAATAATATAGTCCAAATTTCAAGCAAATAAATAATTCTCCTCTCCATCCCAAGTATGTTTATTCTCTTGAATTTTTTCCAGTTCTACAAATAGTAAGATGGTATCACCATTCCTCCTAATAAACAGAATCAAACATGGGACCTTCATTCTGAGCAGTCACTTCTGCCTCTATTTTATCAGTTACAAACAGTGCCTCTGAAACCCAATCCTTACATAACCAGTGCTGCTACTTTAGGTCAGAAATTTATTATCTCTTTCATGGGCTACTGACTTCTGCCATAAGTATATAGTCTCCTCTTAGCAATTTAGTTTTTGTATCAGGGCCTGGCTATGAGCATGCCCAAAATGACATCATGACTATGACACCTATCCCACCCTCAAAACTTTTTATTCCATTTTATGAATTTTTATATCCATTTACTGAGGAGTAAAAATCAAACCCTTTAGGAGAACATTTACCTGAATTTGGTTCTACTTTCTTGTTTCAAAACTCTGGTATACTATAAAATGGACTCACTAGTCCTCAAATGACTTGATGTCTTCCTGCACAGATGCCTGGAGAGAATAATAGCTTCCATTATCTTTACCTACTTGGCACTGGGACAAAGAATATGAGTTAAATTATTATCTTCATTAAGGTAATCATTAAATTCAGGCTCAGAGAGGAGAGGTGTTTTACATATAGAACATATAGAACCCTGATTTGAGGTCAAGTCTAATTACATTAAACGAGTGCTCTTTCAATGGCACTCCCAAATCAATTGAAGGAATGGACAGAAGAATAATAAATAGGTGAATGCAAGGGTTTGGGTAGTATTTCATTTCTTAAGTTTAGTTGAGGTTTTGTGCACATTAGTATTTTGTTTCATTAACTTATGTACATTCCACATCAAATACTGCAAAATAAAAATTTCACAGAAACACCTTAGAATTGTTCAGTGCCTGAAATAGAATAGGTGATTAGTGCATTTCTATTGAATAAAAAAATGAAAGAATAAATGATTAGGTTCATAATCATAATTGAAATGGGAGGGAGGAAGTTATGACATGAGGAGTTTCTAGGTACTCATGTTACTCCTAGACAGGTACATACATAGCTTTGGGTGATACTATGGGTCTGAACATGGCTTATTTATATCCACGGTCCACATGTTGGAAACTTGGGTCTATTAGAAAGTGCTAGAACTTTCAAGAGGTGGAGTCTAATGGGAAGTCCTTAGGTCACTGGTGGTGGAAGCTTGTTTCATGTGATTCATTGAATTTTCATGAAAGAGTTGTTATATAAAAGGACAAAGTTTGGAATATTTCACAGAGACTGCAGAAGGAAGCTAGGCAGTAACCACAAATTCTGCGTAGCACAAAAAGGAGGCAGGGAAGAAACAGCCAGCCAGAGAGATGGGTGACATAATAAATGTTCTAAGACCTAATATTTGACACTCTGAGACTTGGAGAGTCTTCAAGATGGTTACCAGAGCATAAAATAAAGACAGAGTTCCTTAACCTCAAACCTGGACCAGGGTGGGGGAGGGAGATCAGAGTGAGACAGAGGGAGAAGAAAAGCACATAAACTCACTTCCTTAATAAGAGCAGGAAAGAAGAGCAGACAAGATGAGAATGGGACAGGAACAATGGAGTCAGTAAAGAGGAGTAAGCGGTTTAACCCAAAACAGTGACTGAAAACCATGACAGGCAGGGCAATCACTTTGTGGAGTTCACAGTTGGCTAAACTCCCTAGAAGAAATTAAATCAAACAGCATCTCCCTACCTTCGCATATCAACAAATAAAATGAGTAGTAGTACCTCTGCATTGGAATGTCTCAATAACCTAGAAGGAATTTGTAGAGGTATCTCTACTAGCCAAAAGTTGCTGAAGTCCCCTTTCCATCACCAAGGATGAGTGGTGAGTGGGGTGCAGAAGACCCAAGAACTGGTCATTCTCAGGGAGTGTTAACCTAACATGAAACTCCCTGTAGCCTCCCAGGGAATGCAGGCAGAGATGGGACTGGATGCCCAAGATTAACAGTGGTGGGAAATGAGAGCCCAGAATGGAATGGCTGTCTGTGCCCCAGGTAATAGAGGGGGACTGCACCTGTGATTTGAGGCCACAGCTGGTGGGAAGAAGGACACAGGTAACACAGTCGTCTCTGTCCTAGCCTGCAAAGCCGATCAGTACTTAAAATTCATAACTTTGGGCAGTGACAGTTCAAACCAAGGCAGATAGGCTGAATCTTCTTCCTGGTTGAAGGAATGATGCCCCTGCAATCTGTGTTGATAAAGGGGACACGCTTATGTACCACAGACCAATCAGAGAGAGTCTACAATCACAGGTCTTGTCCTTGCAGCCAATCACCAGGCTCTATGACACTTTGAAGAGAATCCTGTAGAGGGGAGCCCACGTGTGATGTCCTGCTGTAGTCAGGGTGACAGGCTGCATTCTGTGTCCCTGCACACAATAGAAATAGCTAACAGATGTAGCACAGCACCCTTCAAGGTTCCAGCCTCAGATCCTTGGGCTGAAAAATGAAAAGCAGCTGGTGTGAGGTTCATAGAAAACAGGGGAGCGCCTCCTGTATATAAAGCACCTCCTGTACCCTAGTGCCTTCTGAAAGATCAAAATCTGAAAAAAGATGTACATTTTCTAAAGGTCCCAAATCCTAATTAAATTCAAACTAGGAACATTCAATAAGAATTTTCTCCACCTTGCATGGTTTACTATAAATAGCTCTAACTTTGAGCATGTATAAGTCTTCATTTTTATTTTATATTTGATACCATATTAGATATTGTGCCCTCAACACATTTGATTGTATTTCTTCTAATGTTTTAAAACATTAATTAGAATGATTCTTTGTTTTTCTAGCTCAGGCTTACATTTTTTCCTCTGGAGTCCCCATTTTCCCTCTTATATTTACTGCTTTTGCTTCAAATCCCCCTCCATCATTTTCTTTCTTCTTTCCTTGGTTGGTATTATTCTTTTCTATTCTTTCTTCTTTCTCTCTTCTTTTGTGCATTTTTCTCTTCTCACTTTTCAGCCTTCATATAATATAATAATAATATTCTACCTTTATTAGCTAATTTTCAAACCATTCTAAACATTAGTACGTTTACCATTCTAAACATTAGTACGTTTATACCTGGATTAGAGGAACACTATGCAGGTACAGAGAACAATATCTACAAGTTTTTATTTTTCTAAGATTGAATAATATGTGGCTTTGCTCTGAAGTGATTGTAATAATTACGGTGATTGTCTTCTCTCAAAGTGGTTCTGATATTGGGTACAGTAGAGAACACACATTAAGTGAAATTATCAAAATCTGGATATTTGCCCATTGGGGCTCTTGAGAGAAAGAAGCTCACTAAATAGTCGCCTGCATTAAAGAAGATGTGATCCTAATCCCAGTAGATGGGTAGAACTGAGAACAATGTGAAAAATCCAGGGAACAAGCCACACCAAATAGCCAACAACACTTCAACAAATGTTCCCATTGACATCACAATGGAAGAAATGAAGAAAGAATTTAGAAAGTTCATAGTTAAAATGTTCAATGAGCTAAAAGAAGATGTAAGGAATAAAAATGGAGAGAATATTCAGGAGGTGAATGATCATTTCAACAAAGAAATGGAGATTATGAAAAGGAACCAAGCAGAAATCCTAGAGATGAAAGAATCAACAATCAAATTTTAAAAGTCAATGGAAAACATCACCAATAGATTAGATCACTTTGAGGATAGATTCTCAGGTTTTGAACACAAAGTATATAATCTTGAATATAAAGTTGAGAATAAAAATGTTAAGAGACCATGACCAGAATATTCAAGAAATCTGGGATAACACTAAGAGACCAAATTTAAGAACCACTGGGGCAGAAGAAGATTCCAAAATACAAACTAAAGTAATGTACAATCTTTTCAATGAAACAATATCCAAAATTTTTCCAAATCTTAGGAATAAGATAGAAATTCGAATATAAGAACTGTGTAGAATCCCAAATAGGCAAGATCTAAAAAGATGCTGTCCAAGACACATTATAATCAAAATGCCTAAAATATAGAACAAAGATAAAATTTTAAAAGCCACAAGAGAAAAATGGCAGAGTATAGGCCATCCTGGTTCAGGATTTTTCCAGAAACTGAGGCGATTTGAGCATTTAGGTTATAACTCAGGATTTCAACTCTCTGGACTACAGGGGATCAGGAACTCTGAATCCCATGGTAAATGCCTACTATGGGCAAGGCATTGTGCTAGTGTGATATTATGGTCTGCTAGATCTTACAGGAGATCCAAAGAGCTGAGTCTGCTGCCTCCAGAAAGAATATTTTTAGCCAAAGGGAAAAGACAAATACACATAAAAAGATATCCTGAGTGCCATGTAAGTGATACAGACAGCAAGTGGTTCATACACATCTTCCCCACTCTCTGAGAGCAATTTTCCACCATCATTTTAATCAGGAATACTCATTGTTCACAGTTATAGCCCCTCTACAGCCTCTTATACAGCTCCTTTTGGAAAAAGAAGAGGGTATTAATGAAACCAGGAGGCACTACGGCTTAAATAGGCATTTCCCAGGGAGGTTGGGTACATGTGGATTGAGACTCTTGAATAAATACTCTTGCTAACTTGGCTTGTTTTTAAGTTTCTATCTATTTTTAAGGAGCCAGAATATTTTGTCTCCAATTCTTTAAACTCTGTCAGAAACCTGGTATGTAGCAATCATTGTCAGCTTGTCACATGCATCTGGGAAAAATCCATGATAGCAAGTTTTACATTATGTCTGGGAAAGGAACTCATTTTCAGACTTATATTATCTTTTATGTGAAAATTAATTATCACTGTCCTATTACATGAGCATCTAAAATCTAAGAAACAAAATTCCAAAGCCACGATAAATGTTAAGGAATAAGAAAAATACCTAGAAATGTGGGGGAGTGGACATTGTGGACCACATGTGGAATATGAGTCAACAGTGGCCATTGAAAGATCCAAAAAGATGTTGGGATTTGGAAAATAATTGGGTATTCAATAATCAGAAGCAAAACCAAAACCAAATCATGACACAACTGGAAAGGGCCATTTACAGGTACAGGAAATGAGAACCAGGAGGGTGACAGATTTGTCAAAGATTTAAGAGTGACCAAGCAGCAGAGTCAAACTTAGACCCTGAGTTTGTAGCTCCCTGACCTATGTTTATTTCATTATATCAGGTAATTACTTTAATATGTATTTTTCTTTACTCAAAGTTTTGGAAGAATGTCACTGTATCTAGTTTTATTTCCAAGTTGCTCAAAGAATATGTGAATTTTTTTCAGAAAAAATAGACCTGTTTAAAGGAGTAGAAATAATTGTCTGATAATCTAAAGTACTTTAGGCTATTCTACTTGAGAGGAAGGATAAGGAGGAATGCACATTTTAAACATATTTGTTGGTTTTGTAAAAAGTACATCCTGCAATAGGAATTTCAAAAGGGATAGAGTGGGCTGTGACCAAGAAGAAAGTGAGATCAGGTAGTTGTGCCTGTAGAAGCCAGCTATGAGGAAGTGGAGAAGACTAAGGCATGAGGTACAGACTGAGACTGATATTCCCTCTTGTCATTGCTTATACTTCCTGATTAAGAGATATTTCTTCAACTTCTTATGAAATGGATCATTGATTGTTAATTCCGAGGACAGCAGTGATATCAGACTATATGCCAGCAAGACACAGATTTCAACTGTAACTGACTAGGAACAATTTCCCTTTCAAATGCTCTCAGGCTCCTCATACACTGGTGTCTGTATTGCACAAACCATCTTCTGCTCATTGTCCCTAATATTTCACTCTTAACTTTTCCCTACATCTTGCTCTTCTCTTCCTTTGAAGTAATTTTAATCCTTGTTGAGATAGTCATTGAATACATGGGGATTACACATGTATTTTATTTAAAATTTCATTCTAGGACTGTGTGTCTTAGTGGTAGAGTGCTTGCCTAGCATGCATGAGTCCCTGGGTTTAATTCTTAGCCCCATGATAAATAAGCAAAAGAAAATTTTTAAAAAACTTGTTTCTTATGAGTCCGCTGCCTAGTATAAGAAATAATCACAGCCTGCAAGAGTCAGGATTTCCATCTTGTTTCAGGGATCTGGTGATAAAAACTGAGAAAAATTACATGGTGTAGCTATACCAGCATGCCCACCTGTATAATTTGGCCCTGAGGCAAGATTTGGTTAGAGACACATTTAGTATTCATAGTCCTAGTTTGGGGAGACAGCAGAATAAATGATGTGCTCCCAGGGCTGAAACTAGAATTTGTGTGGTTTGATATTTTAATTAAAAGAACAACAACATATGGTGGATGGTGTAAGATATATCAGTGGCAATCAACTAAATTATAATTGCATAGGAGGAATTTGAACTTCTAATTTTGCATGTTTTAGCCAGATTAATCTGAAAACATCACTTTCATCATATCATTGCTACGATAAAGAGACTATTATGAATTCCTAAAGGCTGGTACTTCAAGAGTAAACTCTGCCAGTAAGTGTAGTTTCTTCATAAACTATCTACATTCCACCCATAAAATTTATCTTATATTTTAATTTCATTGTCATATGTTAATTATGTATATTAATGGGGTTCAGTGTGATATTTGATTCATGCATATAATATGCACTGATCAAATCCATCCTCCCTTTATCCAACCAATTCCTTCCCCTTGGCAACCTTTATTAATATAATTTATTTAGGTCAACATTTTTTAAACATTTGGGAGATAACATGTGGTACTTATTTTTCTTGTGTCTGGCTTATTTCTCTTAATGCAATATCCTCCATTTACATCAATTTTGTTGCAATTGACAAGATTTTATTTTTCTTTATGGCTGAATAATACCCCATTGTGTATATGTACCATATTTTCATTTGTCCATTGATGGGCACCTGGGTTGATTACATGTGTCAGTTATTGTGAATTATGTTTCAACAAGCATGAAAATGAAGGTATCTCTATTGTTTGCTAATTTCATTTCCATTAGATATATTACCCAGAAATGTGATAGCAGGATCATATGGCATATTATTTGTAGTTTTTTGAGGAACCTCCATTTTGCTCTCCATGATATTTGTGCTATGTGCATTTTCATTAATAGTGTATGAGAGTTTATTTTTCTCCAAACCCTTTCTGGCTTTTGTTACTTTTTGGTAGCAGGTATTTTATTGGGCAAGAGGAGGATAATTTTGATTTGCATTTCTTGGATGGCTGGTTATACTGAGCACTTTTTCATATATTTGTTGTCCATTTGTATTACATCTTTTGAGAAGTGTCTATTCAGATCATTTCGTATGTTTTAATTGGATTACTTATTTTGTGGTTGCTTGAGTTCCTTATATATTCAGGACATTAGCCCTTTGTCAGATGAATAGTTGGCAAATATTTTCTCCCATTCTGTAGGGTGTCTCTTCACTTTTCTAATTGCTAACCTTGTTGTGTAGAAGATGCTTAGTTTTATGTAATTCCGTTTGTCTATTTTTGATTTTGCTTCCTCTGCTTTGGGGGTACTAACCAGAAAAGAAGTGCCTATACCAACGTCTACAAAGCATTTCCTCTGTTTTATTCTAGTACTTTCAGGTCTCACGTTTAGGTCTTCAATCCATTTGAGTTGATTTGTGCACAGGGAGAAAGGTAGGGTTCAAGTTTCTATCTTCTGCAAATGGATAACTAGTTTCCCCAGCACCATTTATGGAAGAGTTTGTCTTTTCTCCATGAATGTTTTTGGCATCATTGTGGAGATTCAGTTATCTATAGATGTATGGATTTATTTGTAAGATCTCTACTTTGTTCCATTGGCCTGTGTCTGTTTTTATGTCTGTACTTTACTGTTTTGTTTACTACGTCTCTGTTTTAGGTTTTGAAATCAGGCATTATGATGCCTCAAATTTTGTTCTTTTTATTCTGTCCAAGTTTTCTTCGTCTATTTGGGGTTTAATTTTGCTTCTCTATGAATTGAGAATTTTTTTCTAGTTATGTGAAAAATTTTGTTGCTATTTTGATGGGGATTTTATTGAACCCATAAATTTCTTTGGGCAGTGTGGTACATTTTAACAATATTAATTTTGGTCATGAGCATTGGAGGTCTTTTAATTTTTGTGTTTGTTTTCTTTTATTTTTTATCAGTGTTTCATAGTTTCCATGGTAGAGGTACTTCACTTCCTGATTAAATTATTCCTAGATATTTTATTTTCAAAATATCTTATTAAGACACTTGTGGTTGGAAATAGATAAGCCTATTTATATCAAGTGGGATATTTCATTCCCACTAGGTAAAATTGAATCCTGAAAATAACCAAAAAAAACCCAAAAACCACCTAGAATAAAACTCTGGGAGGTGGTGGGAAGTGGTGAAAAGAGGAAAAAAGAAAGTGGCGAAAAGAGTTCATTTGGAACTCCTGTACTAAAAAAATAGTAGGTTGGGCTGGGGATATAGCTCAGTTGGTAGAGCGCTTACCTCCCAAGCACCTCCCTGGGTTCAATCCCCAGGACCAAAAAAAAAAAAAAAAAAAACCAGCAGGTTATCTAACACTGCATTCCCAACCCAACAACATGATGCTTCCCAGGTTGTTTCATTTCTTCCTCAGATCAAATTGAGTGCATCCTATAACAACAGGCAAGCCTGAAACTATTTTCAAGCAGGTGTGTCAATCTTAATCTACCAAGAATCATATCCAACAAGAGTGTCTTCCAAAAGTGAAAGTAGAATAAAGACATATCTAGATAAAGCAAAACCGAAAATCTGTTCCTACGTGAATTGCCTTGCAAGAAATATGTTCTTCAGACTGAAAGCAAGTCACCCCAGGCAGTAATTCAAACCCATATGAGAAAGCAAAAACGCTGGAAAAGGAAATTTTATAGTTATAACAGATGATATAAATGCATTTTATTCTTCTTTATTTTAAAGTTGGTGTGATTCCATTCCACCTCTATTAAAATAGCAAATATCAGGAACATAAATAATAATAAATGCTGGCAAGGAAGTAGGGGGATAGCTACAATCATATATTGTTGATGGGACTGAGAACTAGTACAGCCTCTCTGGACAGCACTGAGCAGATTCCTCAAAAGTCTTGGAATGGAACCACCATATGATCAGCTACCCCACTCTTTGGCATATACCCCAAAGGGCAGAAATCAGCATAATATGATGACAACTCACTTCCAATGGTTATAGCACCACAATTTACAATCAACAAATATAGAACCACCTAGGTGTGTGTCAGCAGATGAATGGATAAAGAAAATGTGGTATGTGTGAGCAATGGAGTTTTACTCAGATGTGAGGAATGAAATGGTGTCATTTACTGGTAAATGGATAGAGTTGGAGAACATCATGATATGTGAAATAAGCCAGACCCAAGAAGTCAAGTGTAAAATGTTTTCTCTCATTTGTGGACTCTAATGAGAAATATGATTTTTTAAAGGGGGATCTCATGAAAGTAGAAGGGAGACGAGAGTATTAGAACAAGAGGATTCAGGGGGAGATAGGATGGATGGGAAAGGAGAGGAACTGTGGAATGAAATTGACCAAATTATGCTACAGACATGGTTGAATATATTATAATAAATTCCACTTTTTAAATTTTCACCAATTAAGAAAATAATAAATAAGTAGAATGAAAACCAGCAAAGAAGAGAATTGAGGGAAGAAACAGGGTAGAGGAAAGGGATTGAAGTGGAGTAAATTATGTCATATGCATTTATGAATTTTTTAAAATGAACCCCTCTACTATATATAACTGTAATTCACTAAATAGAAACATTGAAAAATTGTGTGTCTGGGTGTGGTAGTTCATTCCTGTAATCAAAGCTATTTTGGAGGCTAAGGCAGGAGACCTGTGGGTTTGAGACCAGTTAAATTAGGTAACCCCTGTCTCAGAAATGAAAATGGTTGGAGATGTAGTTCAGTGGTAAAGCACTTTCCTTGCATGTGCAAGGTCCAGGATTCAATCTCCAGCACAACTGTACACAATACAATTATACAGCCCTATTGTTTACAATACAAATTGTAGAAAATAGTATTATGTGATATATTGTTGGGTATTTAACATGTAGAAGTCTATTTGTCAATAATACCATAAAGAACATGAATGGGAACAAACCCATAATGCACTAGCAAAGTTGTTCTAGACAGTAATGCAAATCCATGAGAACAAGGAAAGAGAATCACAAAAGATAAATAAGAAGGTTAATATAACAAGTGCTATGAATATATATTTAGTCTATCTCCTCCCAGCTGTTTAAAAAGACATGTGATTATATAAAGTATTAATTATAACAATGTTGTTTATTTTAACATACATAGATATAATATGTACAACAATAATAGTGCAAGAAAGGACAGAGGTAATATAGAGAAGTAGCATTTCCATACTTTCCTGGAATTAAGTTAGTATAAATATGCTGCTGATTCTGATGGTTACAGTGTATGTGATAAGCTCTAGAGGAATTCTATGGAAATAAACATTATGAAGAAATCACTGAAGAAATGAAAATGTGGTCCGTCATTGGGATTTTAATTGGAATTGCATTGAATCTGTATAGTGCTTTCGGTAGTATGGCCATGTTGATAATATTGACTCTGCCTATCCAAGAACATGGAAGATCTTTCCATCTTCTATGATTATCTTTAATTTCTTTCTTAAGTGTTCTGTAGTTCTCATTGTAGAGGTCTTTCACCTCTTTTGTTAGATTGATTCTCAAAGACCTCATAGAAATAGAGCAAGCAATCATGAAATTCATTTGGAGGAATAAGAGACCCAGAATAGCTAAAGCAATACTCAGCAAGAAGAGCGAAGCAGGGGGTATCACAATACCAGACCTTCAACTATACTACAGAGCAATAGTAACAAAATGGCATTGTATTGGCACCAAAATAGACAGGTAGATCAATGGTACAGAATAGAGGACACAGAGACAAACCCACATAAGTACAGGTATCTCATAGTAGACAAAGGTGCCAAAAACATACATTGGAGAAAAGAGAGCCTCTTCAAAAAATGGTGCTGGGAAAACTGGAAATCCATTTGCAGCAAAATGAAACTAAACCCATCTCTCTCACCCTGTACAAAACTCAACTCAAAGTGGATCAAGGACCTAGAAATTAGACCAGAGATTCTGCACCTAATAGAAGAGAAAATAGGTCCAAATCTTCATCAAGTTGACCTAGGACCAGATTTCCTTAACATGACTCCCAAAGCACAAGAAATAAAAGCTGGAATCAATGATTGGGATAGAGTCAAACTAAAAAACTTTTTCTCAGCAAAGGAAACAATCAGCAATGTGAAGAGAGAGCCTTCAGAGTGGGAGAAAACTTTGCTACACACACTTCAGATACAGCACTAATCTCCAGAATCTACAAAGTACTCAAATATCTTTACACCAAGAACACTAATAACCCAATCAACAAATGGGCC
>JAJEJO010048717.1:524975-704505 GCA_020662805.1 Glaucomys volans | reverse complement strand
AATCAGCAAAGGAAACAATCAGCAATGTGAAGAGAGAGCCTTCAGAGTGGGAGAAAACTTTGCTACACACACTTCAGATACAGCACTAATCTCCAGAATCTACAAAGTACTCAAATATCTTTACACCAAGAACACTAATAACCCAATCAACAAATGGGCCAAGGAAATGAACAGACACTTTACAGAGGAAGATCTACAAGCAATCAACAGATTTATGAAAAAATGTTCAACATCACTCGTTATAAGAGAAATGCAAATCAAAACCACCTTAAGATTTCATCTTAACCCAATTCAAATGTTTTTTATTAAGAATACAGGCAACAACAGGTGTTGGCGAGGATGTGGGGAAAAGGATACAGTCATACATTGCTGGGGGGAGTGCAAGTTGGTGCAGCCACTCTGGAAAGCATTGTGGAGATTCCTTGGAAAACTTGGAATGGATCCACCATTCGACCCATCTCTCCCACTCCTTGTCCTATACCCAAAGGACTTAAAATCAGCATACTACCATGATGCAGCCACATCAATATTCATAGCTGGTCAATTCACAATAGCTAGATTGTGGAACCAACCTAGATGTCCTTCAGTAGATGAATAGATAAAGAAACTGTGGTATGTATACACAATGGAATATTACTCAGCCACAAAGAAGAATAAAATTATAGCATTTGCAGGTAAATGGATGATGCTGGAGACTGTTATGCTAAGTGAGATTAACCAATACCAAAAAGACAAAGGCTGAATGATCTCTCTGATAAGTCGATGATGATACATAATTCAGGTTGGGAGGGAGGCAAGAATGGAAGAAGGATGGATTGAATAGAGGAAAAAGAGGGGTGCGATCAGGTTGGGGGATAAGAATAATTGCAGAATGAAACAAACATCATTACTCTAAACAAACATCATAAAATCACACCATGTGTGATTACACAAATGGTATGTCTCTACTTCATGTACAACCAGAGAAACAACAGCTGTACTCCATTTGTGTTCAATGAATCAAAATAAATTTAAAAAATAAATTTAAAAAAGCCAAGCTCCTAGAAAATTTTTTTAAAAAAGAAATGAAAATGTTACATTATATAACACTAAAAACAGAAGAAATCAGTAAAGGAGAAACAGAAAAAGAGAAAAGGATATGAGACTAATGGAGGACAGAGTGTCCAACTGTATTGGGTGTGGCAGTGCACACCTATAAATTGAGCTGCTCAGGAGTTTGAGACCAGAAGACTGCAAGTTTGAGGCCAGCTTCAGAAACTTTGTGAGACCAGGTCTCAAAATAAAAAATTAAAAACAAAACACAAAGGGCCTGGGGATGTAGTTCAGTGGTAGAGCACCACTGGGTTCAATCCCAGTATCCCAGTACCAAACACACACACACACACACTCGCACACACACACATACACAGAGTAAAACAGCATATGCTAATCAATTATAACAATAATATTAAATGAAAGTGTATTATGTAGTCCAGTAAAATTGGAGATATTTTCAGATAGGATGAAAACCAATATCAAACTATCTCATGTGCACAGGAGACATACTTTATATTCAAATACACCAATAGATTGAAAGTAAAATGATGGAAAAACACATCATACAAAGAGCAACGAAAAAAATGTCGAAGTGTCAGTCAGACAAAATACACATTAAAACAAAATATGTTGTTACTAAAGAGGAAAATTTTATAATGATAATGAACAATCAGTTCATAAGGAAGATTTTAACAACTAATAAGTTCATGTACCTAATAAGAGAACATCCCACTACATGAAGCAAACAAGAGAAATGAAGGGAAAAATAGGCAATTCAACAATTAGAAATTTCAATTCTCTACTTTAAATAGATGACAGAATAATTAGACAGAAAAGAAACAAGAAAATAGAAAACCATGCTGTAAACCAACTAGAAATAATGAACTCTACCAAAAAGAAAAATATGCATCGTTCTCAAATGCACATGGACAAAGAGGATAGACTATAAATTAGGCCATAGAACAAACCTTAATACATTTAAAAGAATAAAAAATATCCATAGTATATTATCCAATAATAATGAAATATAATGGGAATTCAATACCAGGAAAATATTTGAGAAACTCAAAAATTTGTGCAAGCCAAACAACACAATTCTCAATAACCAATGGGTGTAATACAAAATCAAATGGGAGCCAAAAAGCTTTTTGTGATGAATGAAAATAAAGTGCATTACCACCAAGCACATGAGATGCAACTAAATCAGTGTTTAGAGGGAAATTTATAATTGAAAATGTCTCCATTAAAGAGAAAAAATCTTGAGTTGAAAAATTAACCGTGCACCTAAAGACACTGGAAAAATATATACTGAGGACGGGAAAGGAAATAATAAAGATTAGAGCAGAAATTAATGAAATAGAGAACAGGAAAACAACAAAGATAATCAATAAAAGCAAAAGCTGGCTCTTTAAAAAGATTTTAAAAATGCTGACAAACCTTTAGATAGAGGGATAAAAAAGAAAGAGGAAGAGGGGGAGTTCAGCAAGATGGGAGAATATAAGGAGTTTCCCTCCTCCCACAGGATCAATTAATTATCTCTGGGAGAAAAACAGAAATTAGTTGAGAGGCTCCTATTTATCATACAACTGAGAAAATATGGGTAGGAAAGCTGAAACAGGCTTACACCACAAACCACATCCAGAGCAAAGAACTTTTTAATCAAAAGGGAACCTCCAATTCCCAGCTTCTCTCTGAGGAGTAAAGGCATTAGGACTACATATATAGCACTCAAACTTTTGCAGTTTCCATCCAGGAGACTGGTTTCTAAATCACCTATCTCTGGTAATGGACAGGATTTCACATTCTGGAGTCCCCCAAAATCAGAGAAAATAAAATTGCAATTGTACTTAGCTTTTAAAATTTATTTTAATTTTTTATTGGCACATTATAATTATACATAATAGTAGGATTTGTTGTAACATATTCTTATGTGCACACACAATAACAATAATTTGGTCAACTTCATTTCCCAGTACCTCCCCTTACCCTCCCCTCCATCTTCCGTCTGGTCCCCTACCTCTACTCTCATAAGATCCTTCTATATTCATGAGGTCTCCCCACATACACTTTGTTTTCCCTTTTTATCTCTAGTTGCCACATATGAGAGAAGACTTAAGTCATTTGACTTTCTGAGTTTGGCTTATTTCACTTAACACAATGCTCTCAAATTCCATCCATTTTCCTGATCATGACATAATTTCATTGTTCTTAACTGCTAAATAAAACTCCAATATATCTCACATTTGCTTTTATCTATTCATCTATTGATGGGCATCTGTTTTGATTCCTTAATTTAGTTATTGTGAATTGTGCTGCTATTAACATCAAAGTGATTGTATTGCTATAGTATGCTGATTTTAGTTCTTTTGGATAAATAGCAAGGAAAGGTATAGCTGGATCATGTGGGTGGTTCCATTCCTAGTCTTTTGAGGAACCTCTATATTGACTTTCATAGTGGTTGTACTAGTTTACAATTCCACCAATAGCATAAAAGTTTTCAAAAGGGAAGTTTTAAATAGATGGAACAGCACTCTGTTTCAACCTCCCTGCATTCAGTGCAGATTGAACAGACAATAATGCCCAGCTCCTGATTTCTCCCTAGAAGGTATTTGGATACTTCTTCAGCTGCTATCTGAGGGTCAAGCCTCTAACTAGACTGTGTTTGGGTACCACTGGGGCAGGTAATTAATAAGACTTTTGGAGCCTGAAAGGGCCTATAGGCACATCCCACAACTTCCTCCCCCAGATTTATTCTGTGATAAAACCAGACTTTCAGCCCTTCCCTGGACAAAGCACTTCAACTTTTATAGCTCTCACCTGTGGTAAAACTTGCAAATAATCCCTGGGAGCTGATGAGGCTTGGGCATTCCTGAGTTCCCCAGTACCACAGAAAACAGAGAATTCATTTTAAATTGGCATGGGAGCACAGTAATGGGAATTCCCTATAATTTAATACAAAGTGAGTAGGTAAAAACTACACAGCTCCTAGTACCTCACTGAAGGGGTTGACAACATACTTAATGTAGTAGTCTTAGCTACTTCCTGTTGTGCTTTTAATTAGCCTGAATCTAAAAGTTGATGTGCATACAGATTGTAGAGCTCTGAGAAACTGACCAGGCATATGGGCATTTCCCACAGCTCTCCTGGCTCAGTCCAGTTACAGAACTAAACCTCCAGCTAAGTTGCTTGTCCCTGAAAGTTGATGGCATTTGATAGACCTATGGGACAACAAAGAGCAAACCAATGGGCGAAAAGAGTGTACAGTCTGAATATGACTGCAGGCATGTGTCACGTATTCTCTACCCAGCTTATCCAGAAAGAATAAAACATACATGCTAGCACCCAGGTTATCCTGATGAAAAGAAGGAATGGAAACACATACTTAGAACCCCAGCTTTTCTGCATACTACTGAAAAACTGGATTCTATCTCATAGGTCTTTGGGGTACTTATGGAATTTGACAACTCTTATCCAGGGAGTCACTGAAATGAAAACACCAGTTTGAATAAGCAAAAAAGTTTTGAGAGGTATCCAGAATCTTTCACCAGGCAGACTGGTGAAGACCAGCTCCTAACACAAGGTCAGTCTGACAAAAATTAAAAGACTAGCTGGTTTACCTAATGTACAGAAAGCAACAGAATGCAGAGATATGTTAAAAACAAAACAAGATAGACAGGCATGGTAGCACATGCCTGTAATCCCAACTGCTTGGGAGGCTGAGGAAGGCGGATCATGAGTTCAAAGTCAGCCTTAGCAACTTAAGGAGATCATGTCTCAAAATAAAAAAATAAAAGACCTGGGGATGTGGTTCAGTGGTTAAGCACCCCTGAATTCAATAATCCCCAGTACCAAAAAAAAAAAAAAGATAAATCTCCAGAAATCAACATAATGAAATGGAGATATGTGATTGATCCATCAGAGAATTAAAAATAACAGTATAAAGATGCTTACCAAGATCAGGAGAGTAATACGTGCACAAAGTAAGATTTTTAACAGAGATAAAAATATTTTAAAAGTATCATGCAGAAATCATAAAACTGAAGAATATAATTACTAAAAATTTCAACAGAGGGATTCAATAACAAGCTAGAGCGAGCAGAATCAAAGACAAGTCATTGGAAATCACAAAAAAAAAAAAAACAATGAGACGAAAAAGATATCTTATGGGACTTTTGCAATGATATTAAGTGAACCAAGATACAAATAATGAAATCCTCAGAAATAAAAGAAAGACAATAACAATAAGATTATTCGATGAAATAATTGGTGAAATTTTCCCAAACCTGAGAAAGAAAATAAACATCCAGATCTAGGATCTAGGTGAGGCATTCAGGTGTATGCCCTTACCCTTGAGTTTGGTTAATTTTACATAGTCTTAGCTGGCCTCTTTATAGAAATTGAATGCAGATTCTCTATGGCATCTATATGGAATGGAAAGTTACCCTGAATAGGCATAGAAATTTTTAAAAAGAAGATAGCTGGAAAGCTCATACTTCCAAATTTTAAAACTTATTATACAAAATAATAGTTGACAGTGTGGTACTACTGTAAATACAAACATATATATCAATGCTATATAATTGAGATGAACACATGACCAGTGAACCTCCATGTCATGTTCAATCACAAGAATGGGCTCCTAATTAGAATAAGTTATAGTCCATGTATGTATAATATGTCAAAAAACAATTTACAATCATTTATATCTAAAAAGAACAAATAAAAAAGAATTAATTTTTAAAAAATAAATAAAACCTCACATTTATGGTGAAATTATCACTAAGGGTGCAAATGCAATTAAATGAGGAAAATTCTTTTTTTAATAAATAATTCTAGGACAGCTGAATATCCATTCAAAAGAATGAAGTTAGCTCCTCATCTTGCACCATTATGAAAGATAACTGAAAGTGGATCAAAGAACTCCATTCAAAAGCTAAAATTATAAAGTTATTAGAATAATACATAGCCATATGTATTCATGATCTAAAGTTTGGTAATGGATTCTTAGATATGACACCCAAAGCATAAACTACAAAACAGAGAAGAACTAAATTGTATACCACAGAAAATAACTTCTGTGCTTCAAAGGACACAATCAAGAATGTGAAAGGCAAACCAGGCGCAGTGATCCACACTTGTCTAAGGCCAGCCTGACAACTTAACAACCCTATCTCAAAACAAAGTTCAAAACTGGACTGGGCATGTAACTCATTGGTAAAGCACTTATTTTGCCTTGTAAAAGGCCTTGGGTTCAAACCCAATCCCCAATACCACACGTACACAGAAAAGTGAAAAGACAAATCACAGAATAAAAAAATGTGCAAATCATATAAAAAGGGCAAAATATCTGAATACACATTTCTCCACAAAATTACACCAATAACCTATAAGCGTGAGAAAAACTGATTAATGTAATGAGCCATTAGGGAAATGTAAACCAAAACCACAATGAGGGGCTGGGGATTAAACTCAGTGGTAGAACACTTGCCAGCATACTCAAGGCCCTGCATTCAGTCCCACTAATAATAATAATAATAATAATAATAATAATAATAATAATCCCAGAAATAAACACTCACAAATTTGTTCAAATGATTACTTTTAACAGTTATAAGTTTCTTAGAAGGAATAGGAAAGGAAAATGGGGCTGCTCATTTGATTTCTGACCATTGTTACTTTATTACATGGAGGAAAGTTAGGTTCTTTATTTTATTTATTTATTTATTTTTGGTACTAGGGATTGAACCCAGGGGCACTTAACCACTGAGCCACATCCGCAGTCTGGTTTTTAACAAGTATTTTATTTAGAGACAAAGTCTCACTAAGTTGCTTAGGGTCTTGCTTAGCTGCTGATTCTGGCTTTGAACTCCGCCTTAGCTTCCTGAATCATTGGTATTACAGGCATGCACCACTGCTCCCAGCTAAGAAAGATAGTTTTTAAACAAATGGCAGTGCAGAAATTGGACATACACAAGTGAAAAGAATAAATGTTCACATAAACATTATACCTTATTTAAAAACTAAACCAAAATGGATCACGCCCTTAAATGTGTAACATAAAACTTTAAAACATGTTGAAAAAAAGAGAAAATCTTGAGACAGTAGAGCTGGGCAATGTATTCTTAGACTTAATATAAAAGGCATGACTCATTAAAAAAAGAAATTGATTAATTGAACCTCATTGAAATTAAATTGCTTTTTTATAAAAATCACACAAAGAATATGAATATAGAAAGTACTGCCTCAGAGAAAATACTTTCAAGTTACATAAACTACATATCCAACAAAGGACTAATGTATAAGATATGGAAAAAACTGTGAAAACTCAATATTAAAAAAACAATCAAACCAGACATGGTACAGGTACAGTGTTACCTGTAAAATCGTAAAAAACTCAGGAGGCTGAGACAGGATGACTGAAAGTTCTAGGCCAGCCTCAGCAAACTTAGTGAAGCCCCAAGCAACTCTGTGAGACCCTGTCTCTAAATAAATTATGAAAAATGGCTGGGGATGTAGCTCAGTGGTTAAATGCCCCTGGGTTCAATTTCTGGTACTAAACAAACAAAAAAGAAATGTTATAATATCTTATTAATTTACATCTATAGAAAAGCTAAAATAAAAGTGCTGGTGAGGACACGAAGAACCTAAATTACTCACACATTGGTAGAGGGAATGTGAAATAATACAGACACACTGGAAAACTGATTGGCAGTTTTTTATGACCTAAATAGGTAACTACTATATGGCACAGAAATTGCACTCCTGGTCATTTATCCTAGAAAACTGAAAAATTATATCCATTCAAACATCTGTACATGAATATTCATAGAAGAAATTTTCATAATCACCCCAAACTGAAAAAAATAAGATTAACTTCCATGGATTCTTTTAAAATGTTACAATGTAAAGGAATGAACTATTGATGCACTCAGCAACTTGAGTATTACCCCAGGGAATTTTACTAAGTGAAATAAAGCCTATCTTTTAAGGTAATACTATATATGATTTAATCAATTTAATATTTTAGACCTGACAAAATTAAAGAAATGGACAGATTACTGGTTGTCAGGAATTAGGTGCCTTGTGCGGCCAAATGGCAAGGGGTAGAGCATGTGTTATTAAAGGCAATGTAAGGAATCTTTATAGTGATGAATCTGTTCAATATATTGAATGTGGTGATAGAACCATTAACATACATATGTGATTTAAATTTTTAGAATTAAATGCATGCACAAAAATCTAAGTACAATTAAAATGGGAAATCTGAATGAGATGGATTGATTGTTATCAATATTAATATCCAATTTTTGATATTATACTATAATTTTGGAAAATATTACCATTAGAGGGACAGGTAAAGGGTATATGGAACATCTCTGTATTATTTTGAATAATTGCATGTGATTCTATAGCTCTCTTAGTAAATTTTTCAATTAAAAAATAACTTCCAGCTGGGGTTGTGGCTCAGTGGTGGAGTGCTTGCCTAGCATGTGTGAGGCACTGGGTTCAAATCTCAGCACCACATAAAAATAAATGAGTAAAATAAAGGTCCATCAACAACTAAAAATATAAATAAAAATGACTTTTAAAAAACTTCCAACTTGACCTCCCCTGTTATGCCTACACCTGTCTATACCTGTCTTCTCATCTTTCACTGCATGTGATATGATTGTAGCAGACCATTTACATTTAATAAAGCTCTTTTCTTCTTACAAATCCACCTGTCCCCTATACCTGTATTTCTCACCCTTCAATTAGTTATTTATCTAATACATATTGTCCTTCAAGGCTCAATATCAGGATAGTGGTAGTCAAGACAGTAAAAATCAATTGGCAAATTGTTGTTCAAGACAACATACCAACACATAGACTTAATTTTCATACATTTGGACTGAGTTATCCTGCTTCATTGGCTAGTTTTTAAAATTATTTTAAAAGCTATTTATATTTATTTTCTTTCACTTCAATATATTTTAATTTCTTTCCTCTATATTTTAATTTTTAGTGGTGCATAGTAATTATACAGAATAGTGGATTTCATTTTGCCATATTCCTATATGTCTTTAACATAATTTGACCAAACTCTTTCTCCAGTATCCCCTCTCCTCCCTTCCTCAGGTTCTCTTCCTCTACCCTACTGGTCTCCCTTCTACTTTTTATGGGATCCCTTTTTTCTCTGTATTTTCCACATATGAAAGAAAACAGAAACCCTTGACTTTTTGAGTCTCACTTTTCTAGCTTAATATAATGCTCTCCAGTTCCATCCATTTTCTTGCAAATATCACAGATTCAAAGCAATCCCAATCAAAATACTAATGACATTTGTCAGAGAACAAGTAAAAAAAAGTTCTGGAATTCATATAGAAGAATCAAAGACCCAGAATAACCAAAGCAATACTGAGCAATCACAATATCAGACCTCAAATTATTCTAGAGAACCTTTAGTAACAAAAGCAGCATGGTGCTGGCATTAAAAAATGTAGATGAGTGGAACAGAAGAGAATACACAAAGACAACTCCACAAAGATACAGTCATCTGATCCTAGGCAAAGATGTCAAAAACATATGATGGGGAAAGGACAGCCATTTTGCAGAAATGCTGGCAAAGCTGGATATCCACATGTAGAAAAATTAAACTGAATCTGTATTTCACCCTCCATAAAAGTCAACTCAAAATGGATGAAAGACCTTGAATTAGATCAGAAATACTGCAAATTCTCAGAAGAAAACATAGGGAAAATTGCCCAACATATAGGCACAGGCAATGACTTCCTCAATAAGACTCCTAATGGCTCAGGAAATAAAACCAGGAATCAATTAATGGAATGTCATCAAACAGAAAAAGCTTCTGCATAACCAATGAAACAATGGTTTAAAAAAAGAGCCTACATAATGGAAGAAAATCTTTGTTAACATCTCTTTTAACAGAGCATTAATATCTAAAATATACAAAGAATTTTAGATATTAACACCAAAACCCCAGTTCATCAATAAGCAAATGATATTAATGGACACTTCTCAAAAGAAGAAGTAAAAATGGCAAACAAATAAATGTAAAAAAAATGTTTAACAACTTGCCAGGCATGGTGGTGTGCGCCTGTAATCCCAGTAACTCGAGAGGCTGAGACAGGAGGATTTTGAGTTCAAAATCAGCCTTAGCAACTTAGTGAGGTGCTAAGCAACTCATTGAGACCCTGTCTCTAAATAAAATACAAAATAGGCTGAGGATGTGGCTCAGTGGTCAACTGTCCCTGAGTTCAATCCCTGGTACCAAAACAAAAATGTTTTACAACTTTAGGTATCAGGGAGATTGAAGTTGAAACTGCACTGAGATATCATCACTCCAGTTAGAATGAGAGCCATAAATAATACTAACAAAAATAAATGCTGGTGAAGTTGTGGGGGTAGGACTGGAACTTAAATATTGTTGGTGGGAGTATAGTTTAGTATGATCATGATGGAAAGCCATATGTTGGTTCCTCAAAAGAAGTTTTTAATTATTTTTATAACTTTATTTTATTTATTTATTTTATGTGGTGCTGAGGATTGAACCAATTGTCTCACACGTGTGACACAAGCACTCTACCATTGAGCTACAATCCCAGCCCATGTTTTTGATTCTTAATAACTCTCCTGCAATTATTCTGCTTATATGACTCCCAGGAACCTCAGTGATGCTCTTTCTCGAAAGGTCCATCAATCTTATTGTCCAAACTGAGTTTTATTCTGTTTTTGTCATTGTTCTATATTATTAACCCCCCTTGGCCTCTCTTGACCTAAATTATCTTTTGTTTAAAACAACTAGAACCTCCAAGGAACCTTCAGACTGAAATTATACTTGTAGTTTTTTGTTTGTTTGTTTGATACAGGGAATTGAACCCAAGGGTGATTTACCCTGAGCTAAATCCCCAGTCCCTTTTTTATTGTAGAAAATATTTAATCTTAGAGATAGCCAGTGTTCACAATCCCATCTTGACCACTGCCTATGTTCCTTAGGCAAATTATTTAACTTCCCTGTGACTCACTGACTTCAAACATAGGGGATAATGATAGTTTCTATCTCTGAAGGTTGCTATGGGGAACAAGTAAGATGTTGAAATTAATACCTGACACTTTATCAGAATTCAGTAGCTACAGTTTATTGTCATCACTTTTATTATTAACATCCCAAAGTGCCTAGTATAAGTAGAAACACATAATATCTAATACTAGATACTATGCTCCTACTAAGTGCCACATGTTGTCTATATTTTGTTTTAACCTTCATAAAATTTCTAAAATATTTGTATTTTTATCTCCCATTTAATAAATGAGGACCACAGACTTAACAGAAGTTACATAACTTTCCCAGGTTTAAGCAGTCATTAAGTGATGGAACCAGGCTTAGAACTCAAGTTGGCCTGACTTCAAAAATCTGTGCTCTTTTATTTATTTTTTATTATTTTATTTTATTTTTTATTTTTGGTACTGGAGATTGAACCCAGGGGCACTCGACCACTGAGCCACATCCCCAGCCCTATTTTGTATTTTATTTAGAGACAGGGTCTCACTCAGTTGCTTAGGGCCTCGCTAAGTTGCTGAGGCTGGCTTTGAACTCACGATCCTCCTGCCTCAGCCTCCCAAATCACTGGGATTACAGGCGTGCACCACCATGCCCGGCTTGTGCTCTTTTATAGTAACAAAAATGGCATGGTATTGGCCCCAAAACAGATATGTCAACCAATGGTCAGAATAAAGGACACAGAGACAAATCCACATGAATACAGTTACCTCATACTAGAAATAGGTGCCTAAAACACTCATGTAGAACATGAACATTGGAATCCAGGGGCATCAGTTTGAATCCTGAGTCTGTACTTTCTAGTCTGCTTCTTGTTATGCTTCTCTTGTTAGTCTTTTGAAGACAGTCTCTTCAACAAATGGTGCTGGGAAAACTGGAAATCCATATGTAGCAAAATGAAATTAAACCTCATCTCTCAAGCTTCAAAAAAAATCAACTCAAAGGGGATCAAGGACTTAGGCACTAGAACAGAGACCCTACACCTAATAGAAGAAATCATAGTCCCATATTTCCACCATGTCAGCTTAGGAACTGACCATGTCTCAAAATAAAATATAAAATAAAAAGGGCTAGAGATGTGGCTCAGTAGTTATGTACACCTGGGTTCAATTTCTGGTGCCTTGCTCCCCCTAAAAAATAAAACTATTAAGAGACTAATTGACAGATAGATACTTCATTTTCTGAAATGCCACATGCAAGGTTATTTTAGTATATTCTATTAAATAGTTATTTTCTAGTCTTTATTGGTGTTATACTGAGCTGCCAACGTGGGTTGGTGGGTAAGAACCAGACAGATAAAATAAACCTGAAGAGTAAGATATTTAGTCAATTTACCAGTTCTTTTATCTATACGCTGCCAGATTAGTAGCTGCAAAGCTAATTTTCTATGGTTTTAACCCAGTTGATGGGCAGAGAGGGAGAGGGGTAGCAAGGAAGAAGCAAACAAAAAGAACAGCAGCCCAGAGTTGAGGGAAGCAGCAGACACGAAGAGCAGAAGGGAATTTTTAATCTCTCTCCTTCAACATCTGGTTTGATTGCTTTGTGAAAGCACTTCCATTCTTGTACTTAGAAGTACTGAAATCTCACTATTCCTTATCCGATATCCCTCTTTCTAGCTATTCCTTCCAGTAGTAGTTGGCCCGTAAGTGTGCTAGTTTAATAGAAGCTTCTTTTTTTTTTACCAGATATTTTATCCTTTCATATTTATGTCCGCTTAATGGATTTTCCTCTATTTTATGACATTTTACCACAAACCTTATCAAGAACTTGGTCCTGGTCACTTCAATATTTGTAAGGCATAATCTGAAATCCACTGACTCTGTTAGACAGCTATTGAGAAAAGCAAGTCCTCTTTTAGGATTACTGCTTCTCAAAACCAAGTACAGTATTTATCATTTTATGTCCAGGTCATCTATAACATTGGTGATATATCAACCTCTACATTGCAGGTTATTTCAATATGCACACATAAAATAAAAAGAAAGAAAAGAAACAGGAACCTGCTGTTCTTTTATCCTAATTAAGTCTATAAATGTATATTAATGATATTATGGGTTCCCCCACACTATGCCAAGGAGTATGGAGAATGAGAGACGCATGCCATGCTGCTTCTTTCCCATCCCATGTGGGAGTAGAAGATTTACACTCAGGATAATGACTGAACAATACAAGCCAGTACACGATGAAGTACCAAATGATATGGCAGAGATGCTAAGTGCTCTTGGAGTTCAAAAGGTGGCAATAAATGTAGTCAGACAAGACTGCAAGGAAGAGTTAGTACTCAAAGAGGCACCATATAGACTGGATTGCAAACTGACCTGAAGTCTAAAAGTTAGGTTGATTCAGGCTTGAATCTGAGCTGTGGGATCTTAGACAGTTTTTCTTTCTCCAAGTGGTCATTTCCTCATTTGTACTATGAACCTAGTTTGGATGGGCCGAATTTCAGGCACTAAGCAAGCCATTGTAAATATGGGCCTGGATCCCAAGTGAAAGTTTAGATTTAATATCATGGGTTTACAATCATTTGCATAGAGAAAATAAATGGACATATGTTGAATTTCTACTAGGGGAAAGCATACATTACCTCATTTAATCTTTTTCACAATCTTTTTAGCATGTTGTGAGGAGTATTCACAGATTTTGAGACCAAGGTCAGGAAAACTCAAACCCAAGTCTGTAGGACTCCAAGGACCTTGCTGTTTTCAAAATACTACACTAAGAAAATGAATTAATTTGCCAAGGTCACAAGTGTGGAGGAGTAAACATCTACACTGTGGAATCAAGTCTGAGGAATTGATAGGTAATGGGTAGGAAGAGGAAAATTAGCCAAAAGATAGAGAAACATAGGCAAAGATTTAGAACAAAGCAAGGAAAATTTGAACACTTAGATTGTACTGTTGCCTATTATAACTTATTTAATCTAATACCCTAGATGTACAAAATGTACAGATTGGTAAACTGAGGCTCAGATAGAGGAACAGAATTCCCCAATGGAACTCAAATAAGAGTCTTAAAAAAAGAAATATTCTTAAGTGACAAATGCTATAGAGAATTGGAGGAGGATAAAGACAAAAGAAAGTATTGGTTATTGAGGGGGAGAGGACAAAGAGGAGGAAGAACAGAATATATGATTGGGATGAGAAGGTAGTGGGTGGTGAGGATTAGATGCAGCTGGAATTAGTTATAGAACAGTCAAGCATTCCATACTGTGATGAATTATTTTACAGCTCTCCATACTTTATTCTCCAAAGGTGGTAAGGAAAGGCAGGGAACGAATGTCTTATAAATAAAACCATTTTTATTTAAATTCTGTGGTTGAGGTAATTATCTCAATCTAGAACATGAACATTGGAATTGAGAGACATCAGTTTGAACTGAGTCTGTACTTTATAGCTGGAAAATCTTAAACAGGTCCTTCCTCCCTCCAACTCAGTTTTCTCATCTGTAAAACAAAGATCAAAAATTTCAATTCTTAGAGTTATAGAAGAGAAGAGAGTTTTTATGGCATAGGAGATGTGAAAGTGCCTAGTCTAGTGCTTGGCATATGGTAGGCAATCAGTGAATGCTGATTCCTTTCCTGAGATGAACTTTTTTGGTTAGGGTTTGTCAGGTCACAGTTCCTGAAAGTAATTAGGTGAAGTAATTAGGTGATCTTTCCTACCCTAATCTTTACCTATAGAGAAGATAATGAAGCCATAAACCCAAAGTTGCAATGTCATCAAAGGAAGGTGAATTAAGCCACACTCATAGGAGTAATTTCCTTTGCAATGGATTCACAAGAAATATAGGTGATTCAAAGGCTATGGATGTTAGCAATCATAACCTTGAGCCAAGATTCATATAGTACCTTAGGTGGAGAATGCTGGTTAAAAGTGACATACATTGATTGAAAACAGTCCCCCTGGCCAAAGGAAGGGAATCAGAGAAAGAAAGGAAGAGAGACAGTAAAAATTTGTGCTTTTCTAGAAAAGAAAGGAATTGTCCTTGTATTTGTGGCTCTTACTTAAGTAGAAGTAACTTAAGTAGAAGAAGCCCCAAGAGAAATCAGTAGTATTCCAGAAGCTAAGGAGAGAAATTATTTTAAAGAGGCATATGTAATTGAAGAAGATCATGTTGAGTGAAATACGCCAATTCCAAAAAAAACAAAGGCCAAATGATCTCTCTTATAAGTGGTTGATGACACATAGCAGGGGTGTGGGGAGGCACAGGAAGAATGGAGAAGGGTGGATTGTATAGAGGAAAATGAGGGGTGGAGAGGGCGCGGGGAAGGAAAGATAATAGAATGAGACAAACATCTATACCCTATGTATATGTATAAATATGCAAATTGTATGATTCTACTTTGTGTAAAACCAGAAAAATGATAGTTGTACTCCATTCGTGTACAATGATTTAAACTTAAAAATAAATACATTTTTTTTTTAAAAAGAGAGATATGTGGTTGGTGGTACCAGAGATCCTGAGACTATAGCACTATACATTTCTTAAAAGCAGACACAATTTCATTTTATAGCTCTAAGTCCTGGGATAATGGGAGGTACCCCCAAATTTTGATTAACAGATTCAGTTTATGATCAGCACTAAAACAAAGAAAATTATTTTGTTCAATTTAAAACTCCTATCAATATGACTAACAGGCATAGATTTTACATTTTTTGAAGAGAGCAACATAGTCTTGAAGATAGGACCCAGAAAGAAAAAGCAAGTGGTAGTGGATGGGTGGACTGAGGAAATTGAGAGACTAACATGACTGACTAATTATGATGAACCATGTAGTTTTTACTGGCCTAGTTATTGTCAAGAATCTGTATAATCCTCCCTATATAGAAAATATTATTAATTTTGTTTCTCAAATAAGACTACACATCCTGAAGGATGGAGTTACTTGCCCAAGCTGGTAAATGACAGGCTTAAGACTCAAAAAATACAGATATGCCTGTTTCCCAATTCTTCTGTCTTTCTGCTATGCGTCACTGAAAACCTTCTGCAGCTTCCCTCTACAGAAAGATGTCATTGTATTTAGATGTTGAGAGAATTTTAAGAGGTGCCAGACATTCACAACAATTTACGAAGGATATAGAGGAGTTAATCAAGCTACTAAAATTTATCAGTAAAAGGTCATTCTGTGACTGGGAGAAGCTTTAAAGTACTGATTTCCTAGCCTAGAGGTGACTGTTAGTAATAAGATAAATATTAGAGACATTTCTAACTTGGAAATTAAGGGAAGAAGGGTGAAGGAGATAAACATAGCTTGGAACCCTCTAAGAAATTCTTTGAACTGGGCGCGGTGGCGCACGCCTGTAATCCCAGCACTTGGGAGGCTGAGGCAGGAGGATCGCGAGTTCAAAGCCAGTCTCAGCAACTTAGCGAGGCCCTAAGCAACTCAGTGAGACCCTGTCTCTAAATAAAATACAAAAAAAACGACTGGGGATGTGATTCAGTGGTGGAGTGCCCCTGGGTTCAATCCCTGGAACCAAAAAAAAAAAAAAAAAAAAGAAATTCTTTGAAACAGTATCTGGGCCCCTGATTTATATAATTCCAGGGATTTTAAATGGGACCACCTGGAGTTGGGTAAAATGGGCACCACTGAGAAGAATTCTTATGCTTCCCTGTCCAATATCTCTACTCTTCTAATTTTCCAGTTCTCCTCTATATTTCTTCCTAACATGGAATCCAAAGGCCTAATGGGCTTTTCTACAACTTCCTCATGGAGCAGTTACCTCCCAGTTGTTCACTCCCACTTTCCCATCTCCCACTAGCTTATTCTTCCATTGGATAGCTGTGATGATTTAAAAACTCTAAGGCAGCTTGGAGAATACAATAGAAATAGAACATTGTTTAGATTCATGTGAATCCTACATCTGTCACATACTGTATGACTTACAGTAAATTACTCAACCTCTCTAAGCTAATTTTCTCCTCAAATAAATAAGGAATATATTTACATCTCAGAATGTCAATGTGTCCAGTACTTAATAGGTGTTTAACAAGTGCTAGTTCTTTTAATAGGCCCTCATTTGAAATATGACCTCTTACAATTTGTACTTATGAGTACTTAGTCTTTTGTGAGTCTTTTCTAGGCCCAACCCACCCAGCTACTTCAACATTCTCTCCCTACATGTTTGCCCCCATGGACTTTCTTAATAATGAAGAATTATCATGACGGAAGCGATTGCTGAATTCTGAATGGCAATCCCTTGTGCTTCCTTACACTACTACTAGGACTTATTGCTCCAAGTTCACCACTGAAATGTTAGAGCTTTAAGTGAATGTGATAAGAAAATTGGAGCCCAGAGACTTTCCTAAGGTCACACAGTCTTTTTGCAGCAGAACTAGTTCTATAACCCAGATTTTTAGATTCCTAATCCAGAGCTCATTCTATCATAAAGCATTCTTGTGCTATAAAATCATAGACTTTGGGAACCACACTTCATTTATTCAAATCCAGGCTTCACCACTTAAAAAAACTTTAGACAATTTACTTAACCTCTTTGTTACTCTGCTTAATAATGGTACCTCCATCTTAGAATTGTTTAAACACTGAGCCAAAAAATGTAAAAATATTTTAAACTGTTTGCATTAATTATTACAGTTAATATTGACCTCTCTACCTCCAATACTCCCCCAAATTTGCCTCTACATATTAGGTGGCTACTGCAACAGTTCATCACTTACATTCTGGCTGGACAATTATATCAAGACATACTGCTAGCCATTCTGCAAACTGGAGAATTTTACCTGTAGACAAGTTCTCACTCATTATACCTAGAATGTTTTTTTTCCATTTTATTTGTCCCTGCCTCTCCTACCACCAAGCCCTATCTTTTTACTTTCACACTTGTTAGAGATGATCTCAATCTCTTCCACTTCTAAAGACAATCCCCTTGATTATCTTCAGGATTCTAAATTTTCCTGTAGTTCTGAGAATTCAGACTCTGAAAAGGACAGAACCATCCACTTAATGGCCCTTCATGTACTTGAGGAGAGATTTTAAGTTTTCTTAACTGGTTAATGCAGGCTGTGGTACAGTCACATGTTATTTTAGAACTCGGCTCCAAGAGAACTTCTTTCTATACAGCTCTACATGTCTTTTTCGTGGAAAAATTATGACTCATTGCTCTCTGAGTTGAAGAGCTCAAGTCTTTTACACTTGCTGATTTTCTTCAGCTTCCTACCCTCTGATATTAAAATTATTTTTTACCTACAGTTCAAATATCAGAAATCTTTTTCTCCAAAAGCTTTGCTTATATGTTGTCACTTGCTCTAGCTTCCCTGACTCCAGATAGTAAAATGGAAGATGGGTGGTATACTGTTGGAGATCTGTAATTCCATCCCACCTTAGCACCTTAGAAATAGCGATCAGGCTCTTTAGTCCACAAAGAAACAAGAAAATACATTTGCAATTTTTCATGTATTTACATGATGCTAAAGCACCCACTGCAGATAGGTGCTTTCTCTGGAGAAAAGTATTGATTCCTTGCTAATAGGCAAAAAGTTTTATTTAAAGGATAGACTGGAGAGAGAGAAAGGAACAGAGGATCCTCTGCAGAGGCAGAGGAGTGGGTCCAAGTTGGTGCCTGAGGTAGTGGGGTTGTCCTGCCCCTTTCATCGTTTCTTTTCATTAGGCAAATATTTTAAAAACAAAAGTCAAATAGTATGCTATTTAGAAAATTATAGTTGATTACATTTAGGGTGCTTAAAAAGTTTTATTCAGGAAATATTTCTGGCCCTATACTATTTTCACTTCATGAATTAGGAATAATTTCATCCATTTAAAAAGTTTTTGCTTTTAAATACTGTTATACCTAGATCTTTCCACACATCTGAGAAAAGGCAAACCATACTGGTCTCCACAATGCTGCCTTTTGCACTTAAATGGCTTGCTTTTTTGTGGTATTACCTTTTAAAGACAGTGTAACAACAGCTTACGCTATTGCTGACACAAATGGTGGAAAATGGCTGATTATTTTCAGACTAGGTTGGCTAGTGCCTGACAACATTATTAACTTGTTAGAGGCCTTTCCTTTGTGTCAGCTCTGAAAAGTGTAGTTATTTTGTGTTTCCTACCTAGTTTTTTCACCATGTCTTTGATAAAGTCCCATCAAATAGAAAAAGTAAAGGAAAGTAACAGTGGTAAAAGATGATTCTGTAACCCTTTCCAACATCTATTGACAGGTTGTTTTTTAACATCTACCATGTAACTAGTCCTGCACAATTCTACATAGCATGGGCAAAAACAAAAATTACCCCATGGAAGGTAGCTGCTAGCACATACAGTATACTTATGAAGAGTAGAAAAAGACATTTCTTCCAGGCAGACATTGGACTAGGGAGCAGATCCTGGTTTGTAAATTTAAAATGTGCCTTGTTGAGCAGATATAAATCTTTGTTAGATGTAGATTTAGCACACTGCAGATTTCAATCATAGCTCTCCTCCATGGCAAGGTGTTTTCATGCAGTTTCCAATTTACATATCTGTATGCTGTGGCCCTGGAATCCTGTCACAATCTGAGTGCACTGTATGTCCAATCTTGAATAATACATTAGTGTTTTTGTGCTAACCAAATTACCAGCTAAATTCATTCTTTCAACAAATATTTGGAAGTCTCTATTGTAAAACAGACAGACACTTTTCTAGTGTTGAGTTACATCAACAAACAAAATGAATAAAGTTCATGCTTTGTGTCACTTACCTTCTACTGCTTAATACTAAGGAGGAAATGGTCAGTCTTTAAAAGCACCCTAGATGTGGTGAGGCTTAAATTAGCAGTATTTGGTTAGGGGTGAGTAAAGAAGAAATCTAAATCTCCACAGAACATAGAAGGTTAGGGAATTAATATTTTGGTGAACACTTACTATTATCTTATGAAGACAATGGGGCAGGCAATAGATAAGGGCACTGAGGTTCAGAGGGTTGAACTTATCCAAGCTCCCACAGGAAAATAGGAATTGGATCCGGGATGGAACCTTGATCCTGTTTCTTTTCTTTTTTTTTTTTTTTTTGGAACCGGGGATTGAACTCAGGGACACTCGGCCACTGAGCCACATCCCCAGCCCTATTTTTTGTATTTTATTTAGAGACAGGGTCTCACTGAGTTGCTTAGGGCCTCGCTAAGTTGCTGAGGCTGACTTTGAACTCACGATCCTCCTGACTCAGCCTCCCAAATCGCTTGGATTACAGGCGTGCACTACCACACCTGGCGATCCTATTTCTTTGTGAGCCTATACAGCCAACACACTCATGTTACTCAAAAAAGTTGTTCAGAAAACTGTGTTATGGGCTTTAAAAATATGAAACAATGATAGCCACCATTCTGTATAATTGTTATGCATCAATAAAAATGATTCTTATAAACTGCTCAAAAGTTGGGTGTAGTGGCATATGCCCGTAATCCCAGTGGCTCCAGAGGTTCAGGCAGGAGGATCACAAGTTCAAAGTCAGTCTCAGCAACTAAGCAAGACCCTAAGCAACTCAATGGGACCCTGTCTCTAAATAAAATACAAAAAGGGGGTGGGGATGTGACTCAGAGGTTAAGTGTCCCTGAGTTTAATGTTTGTTACAAAAACAAAAACTGCTCAAAGCCTGCCGTATCAAAAAACAGTAAGTAGGTAAGTTTGCCCTACTTCAGGGACTGAAGGAGTGTGGATGAGGAGTGATCTAATGGTGGCTGGTAACAAGGAAAGAATGACCTTCTGCTTTTCTGAACTGTGAGTCTTTTGCACTTTGCTAACTCTAATATCACCTGATAGTCTGTGGCAGTAGTCTCATTGAGACATTTTTGTGATTAATATCAAGACTATGCTAAAATATGCGTTTGGTCTCCATTTCCTGGTTTAACTTCACACCTCCAAATTAAACTAAAGAGCCAGCATTATGTAAGATTAGCCCAGCAATTGGCCAACTCAGTGAATATACCATGAGCTAATATTTCAATTTTCAACTAATACTTTTATGTAAAAATATTTTGATAAATTTTTCTGTTAATATTAGAAATAATTCGTCAACAAGTATGTCTTCTAGAACTGAAAGACCTCTTTTTATCCATCCTTTAGACAGTTTTCTAAGGGAAAGTTAATTCACACAGTCATTGCCCCCAACATTTGATCCAGGAAAAGGTGCTTTGCAATTATTTATTTCTTCCTGCTTTAGAAATTTCCTGAGCTGATGCTTCTCTGTGATTTCTGAAAATACCATTCGCATGTCTGAAGTTCAGGAGGACTTAGAAATCATCATTTTTGTCACTCAGGCCTTCTAGGTTGAAGGGGCATCATCCTATTAATTTTTAAGCCTGATCAACACCAAGCACAGAATTTCTGGTTAGTCATCATGCAGTGTAGCCCCACTCTAAGTGCACCCTATGGGCTGGACAGGTTCTGGCTAGATAATCCAGGCTGGGATGATCCCCTTTGTGGACTTTCCCACTTTTCTTATCTGAAGGCACAAAACTCAACCATGCCAAGGTCATAGAAATCATTCAACTTCAACTAGAGGAAATGACAGAGAGGAAAGAAAAGGACTTTCATAGGTTCACACCATGACTTGAAAATAGACCTACTTCACCTACTTTTTTTCATGAACCCCTCTAGAAATCTAGAAGCCTAAAGATCCACCTAGAGACTATGAATACTATTTGAAAATATATAAAATAAAATAGGTATCTCTTCATTAGTATACACATAACAAGATTTAGAATAAATTTATGTAAGTATCTTCATTTTAACATAGTGATGAGCTTAAAAGTTATTTAGAGACAGCTGCAATAACTGATGTGACCTGATGCTATCCATGGTTTCTGTTGGTAGAAATGTCTCAAATACCATTAATGCTATTATGCTTTGAACTTGCAGTCATCATTGGAAAATATGTTATGTTTCAAAGAAATTAATCAAAGTTAAGATTTAATTTCCCCACCTAAATTCATGAACACCTTGATTTCCATATATGAACTCAATGGACTGCAATTTACGATCTCCTAATTTAGAAGCAAAGCCTCAGTTTTCTCATCTGCAAATAGAAATAACACCAACCCCACAGAGCTATTATGACTTTTCATGAAATCGCTTCAGGTATAGGAAAGCATTTAACCCAGAGTCCACCTTCCATTGTAATTCTGATAAGAACTTGTATTAACAAGTATTACATCTCTCTTCATGCTCTTAATTCAGTGCTCTTCTAGTACACTATTCTGACTCCCCTCAACTTCCTCATTTATGTCTGTCATTTCAATTTTTCCTTTCCTTCAACTTATACATCTCATTAATTTTCATACTTTTCCTTCTCCCACAATCTCTCCCTACCTTTCCTCTATCCTCTTTTTATCTCCCTTCCCCTCCACAGACCCCTATAGACTCTCCACTTCCATATCCTCTCTGAAAGGCAAATAAGCTAAATGGTTTGAACTACACAAAAAGGTTTTTCATTCCAGATCTCTTATGTGTTTATTTTCTTTTCCGTTTCCCCCCAAAAAGAGTCATGAGCATGTAAAAACATGTACAAATTCAGCCCAATTCACTGACCAGTTTTCTATTACTGTGTACTGCATCTTGTCCATTATACTTATTGCAGTGCTTCTCACTAGATCGCCTGTATATTCATTCTTATTGTAGCCTTCAGTACACCTAGATTGCATAAAAGCCTAGATAAACAGCACTGGGCATGTCTTTCACTTTCAGAGCAACACTGGAAGGGATTGTTTGTACAAAGTCAATGCTGAGAGAGGGCCTTAACAGCAATCTGAGCCTTATAACCTCTCTGTAGAGAATAATTTTGCAAACAGCTGGGTACTATACTTGATCTTATCTTAAAGGTCAAGAAGCAGTAATCAGAAGTTAATTTAAAGTGTTTGAAAGGTAGTGTTTGTGTAGAAAGGTCCCTAACACAGACATCCAGGTCTTCCTTGTGTTCAGGATGAAGGACACAGGTAATCAGTCACCTCTTCTGCCCCACTGTACAGATGCTGCCAGAATCTTCAGTAGAAATGGTGGAAATGCATTGGCAAAAGATTCTGGTGTCTACTTAATCTTACTATACAAAGAGAAATATATTTTTATGTTCACCAAAATATATGTTCAAGAAAATACACAGAAGCAGAATTTGTAATAAATTTCCACTAGAAACATTCCATCAACAATAGAATATATAAATAAATTGTGTTACGTTCACACAATGGATCATTATTGAAAATGAATTATTACTACACAACACAGCATGGATGGATGAATCTCACATTCATAATGTTCAGTAAAAGAAGACAAAATAGTACAGATTATAAAATTTTATTCATGTAAAGTTCAAAAACAGACAAAACCTTCCTGTGTTACTTGAAACTAGGATAATTGTTTTGGGTAGTGACTGGCAAGAGATATGAAAGGACTTCTGGGTTGCTGGTTCTGGTTCTTGATTTTTTTGGTGGCCACAGTATGCTCAGTTTTGAACTTCTTCTGTATATGTATTATATCTCAATACAAAGTCTGCTTTAAAAGAAAGACTCTCAGAAGCTCAAATTAGACACCATGAGGAAAAGTGAAGCATCCAGATCAAGGGTCAACAAACCACAGACAATAGGCCGAATCCTGTTTTATTTGTAAATAAAGTTATTAGAAGATAACCATGTTTGTTTGTTTTCATATGTCTATGACTGTTCTTGCAATTAAATGACAAAGTGGTTTTCAAAGAGACCATATGACTCACAAAGCCTAAAATATTTACTATTTGAACTTTTTTTTGGTACCCAGAGATGGAACCTGGGGCACTAAACTACTGAGTCTCATCCACAGCCCTTTTTATATTTTATTTTGAGATAGGGTCTCACTAGGTTGCTAAGGTTGGCTTTGAACTTGTGATCCTCCGGTCTCAGCCTCAGGGATTAAATCCCTCAGCACAGGGATTAAAGGCATGAGTCACCACACCTGGCTAGTATTTGTACTTGTACGGAAAACATTTGCCAACACAGATGATTTTAAATTTGAATGCAACTTCTCACACCTTAAAGTTCCATCATGTCTCACTTCAGTCACTTCCTTACTGGTCTCACTGCTTCAAGTCTTGTTGTTTATAGTCTATTCTCAACAGAGCAGCATGGAAGTGGGAAACTTGTTTCTTAGTAAGATATAGTAAGTCTTATCAGCCTAATGTTCTGCAGCAAAAAGTACAAAAATTGTATATATTACAAAAATCCAGGAGGTACAGAATCAGCAAAGACTAGATAAATTGGGATTTCAAGAGAGGATAATATTTCAGATTGTGGGGACAGGCAATATTTCTTCCCTGGGGACATTTGTGGATTATGTATATAAATTGAGGATACTACTTTGCTTACACAAAGGGACTGTAAGGGGAGAAGGAGAAACAAGAGCTTTTAGTGGGCATGTGGGATGGCAAAGAAAAGTAGAAATCTGTAGTGTCCCAACTGCAAGGGCAATGTCCCCCGTAAGACATTTGCTAAGATTAAGAAATGCCCATGGGAAGTGAAGAAACTAGGCTGAGAATTTTTAAAGACAGAGTCAAAATCTAGTCACACTAACAGCAGGGAAATTACTTCAAACTTAAAGCTGGCCTCTGTCTTTTAGTTATTTGCCATGTTTTTATTCCCCTTTTTTAGAAATAGATCCAAATATGGTCATTTGATTGTCAGCAAGTGTGAATAAGGAATTCAATGGAGAAAGTTTAATCAGTATGCATTTTGATAGGTTAGTGTGTGCTGCACCTTATTAAATATTTTTAATAGCACCCTTGATTACCACTACCATTTTCTGTGCTTTCCCCATGCTGGACCTTAGTGCCCTCAGGGACAAGAGGGAAGTGCCAGAGAAATTAATTCATTCTAAAAATGTCAGAGAAATCAAGGGTCATAGTCCCTGGTGGATAAATATATATTTATCAAAAGTCCCCAGGTAGGGAGAAATGGCCTTTTCACAATTGTGTTAGTGATTTACTGTGGGCACTTTTCTCATGCGTTCCACCTGATTTCCTTCCCATATCCTGTTTTCTATGTAAGCTCCTCTAAACATTGGAGAAAATGAAGATAACCAATTCTGCTTTCATATAAACAGGGATGGCTAGGGAAAGGGGGGAAAGAGCTTCTAAATAGGAATGGATGTGACTAATAGCTGTACTGGAGAAGTTAATGATAAGAGCACATCTCTTTCCCATCACTAGATCTCATTCCCTCCCCACTGCCATGGTAGGAGAGGTTGAAAAAACTTGATATGTATGCAACAGAGAATACTTTGCAATGAAAAGAAAATGTCATCCACAAATTCCTTTCATCTGGTGATATTTCATTCTCATGATCAGCTGAAACAGAACTACATATATGCAGTTCCTTAGAATATTTAAGAGATTGCATGAGAGCCCCTATTACCATCCTTTACTATGTGTGAATAACTTGCTACCTTGGTAGCAGTATGCCTCTCTGACTGCAGGGAAGCGTTGTTCTTAAGGTAACAGATTTGAGAATTTTTGTTCCCTGAGATGAAACAGCCTCGTTCACTCAGGATACACACACACACACACACACACACACACACACACAAACATAAAAATATATGCAAATGCATTAAATATATAAATATGTAAACATAGATATTTATATATTTCAATATATAGATATTTATATATTTCAATATATAAATATAAATATTTAAGTATATACTTCTACATTTGTAAGTGAGCAGGTAGAAGTAGTAAGAATGGGAAGAAGAGACCAATCCAGGAGGAAGACAAATGAGAGATTTGAGTATAAAATACTTGGACAGAGATGACAGAAAAGAGGAAGAGATGTAGTTTAGAACTTTCTGAATTTTGTGGATTGAACAGCTAATAGAAAACTTTCAGAGACAAATTTATTTTATTCTTAAATTTTTATTTCAATGTTAGGATAATGCGATGTTGTGCCTTCCAGATTTCCCCAAGGAAGATGTTTTCCATAATATAGCGAGTGAGATGCAATGCTCCTCGCTCTCCACATGAGACACAGACTGACTCATACTGTAACTAATCTATGATCCAGTCAGACATTTTTATAATAGGGCTTTTACTGACTATTATGTTTCAGTTATACTTTGCTACCTAATCATGCTGCTAAAAAGAATTTAGGAGACAGCTCATCCAGTTCCTTCCTCCACCCAAGGAGAAAGTCCTTATTGCAGGAAAAATAATACACCTGAAAGATGGCCATGTCCTCATCCCAAGAACATGTGAATATGTTACCTTACTTGGCAAAAAGGACTTTGCAGGTCTGATTAAAGAACTTGAAACGGGGAGATTATCCTAGATTATCCAGGTGAAACCAATGTAGTCAAAAGGATCCTTATTAGAATAAGTGAGGCATGAAAATCATAGAGAAGTGACAGTGCTATCAGAAGAAGAGACCAGAGTTATGCAGCCACTAGCCACATAATGCAGAAAATCTTCAGAAACTTGTAGAGGCAAGGTACAGATTCTCTCCTGAAACCTCCAGAAGGAACCAAATCAGTTGCTGGCACCTTAATTTTAGCTCAGTAAGACTAATTTTGGAACTCCTATCTCTAGAATCTTAAGATAATAAATGTGTGTTGTTTAGGCCATAAGTTTATGGTAACTTGTTAAAACAGCTGAAATAAACTGATGCAGTTCCTAACTCCAAACCAAAGATTCATGGTGAAAATGTAGGCCTATGAGGCAAGAGACCCAGGTCTGACTTTGGACTCTGCAATTGATTTGCTTGAAGCAAGTCCTTGCCCTTCCTCTTTAGGACCTCAGTTTTCTCTTCTCAAAAGTAAGGAGAATGGGATTAAACATAACTAATCTTACAAATGATTTTCAGCTGGTCAGCCAGCATATAAGAGCAGTGACAAATACAGGGAAACACCCCAAACAATGCTTTTTGTTTTATAAATACAGGGTGGCATGGGTCAGGGTCACAGAATGTCTGTCATCCACACACATGGACTCTGGAGAAGGGATTAGGATGATATGACAACCGTTCTATTGGTGACTACCTCTGAATGCCGGATGTAGCACATATGCTGTTGTAACTGAAGTCAGTTGTGGTGACTGCTGGTTTTGCCTGCTGGAAGACTTTATGTCTTTGGTGATTCCAAAATGAATCCAGGGATTTGGACTTGTTCCAGATTAAAAAGGAATTCTGCAGGGAGGGAAGCTGAGATTGCAGAGTTCGACTGGTGCTCATGACTGGCCTAATTTTCTTCCAGATCTGTGCCCTGCTTGAAATTTGGCATGAGGTGGAATCTTATCTGCATGTTACACGTGTACAGTATCTTGCTTGGAGAGCTGAAAAAAATGGGGAAGAAAGGATCCTGTCTTTGAATAGTGTATAGTCCCCAGAGTAAATTTCATAGCTAGCAGGTCAGTTAGTAGCTATCTGTTCCAGAATCACCTCTCGTCTGCACAGTTCTGCTTTGGGCTCATATTGAACTAAAAGGACCTTAAGCTGGCCATCTATATATGAGTTGTTATAGTTATGTCCCTATGTACCCTCACTTTAATGCCTACCCACATTATTAAGGGCAACTCTTGTCTTCATGCTGAGTTCATTCACAATGTGCTTAATACTAAAATGTGTATCTGGGGATGGAAGGGTCCTTCAAAAATCATCCAGATTTGTCCATTAAGAAACTATTAATTTATAGATGTAGAAACTGAAAGGAAAAGGGTATTGACTTCCCCAAGTCATTGAGTCCTAGGAGTTTTTCAGGCAGAGAGTCGGGGGACATACAGATGTGTGGGGAAGGAAAATCCCTGGGGCCAGGAAGGAAATATTCATTCTGACTGTAGCTTGTATCTAAGGGCCTTGAACTGCCTTCAGAAGCCCCAGTCAGCTTTCATGGAACTCAAGCTATGATTGTGGGTGTGAGGACATTTCAATTAACATTTTATTAGCTCATTAACAAGTTTATCATAATACTGTAATTGGAAGGTAAAACAATAACTATATGGCAATGAGTTTTTCAAACTTTTATAATTGCTAGCCACAGTACATAATATATTTTTAACCAAGAACAAGTCTTCATATTCAAAATGTATCTGAAACCAAAGCTTCATGGAAATCATCTAAAGTTTCTTATGTACTAAGTATTGTTCTAAGCATTTAAAATACTTCAATATATTAACTCACTCCATTCCCACTATCACTCCTATGTAATCAGGACTGTACACACATATACATAGGTATATATCACATGTATTTAACATATGTGTGATATACACATCATATATTTTAGTAATAACAATAATTAGTGATTATAAACATGATCTAGTAATAATGATTCTTTTGTATATGTGGTGCTGGGAATTGAACCCAGGGCCTTGCACATGCTTGACAAGCACTCTTGTCAAGCTACATCCCTAGCTCTTTTTATTTTTATCTGGAGGAAGGGTCTTGCTAACTTGCCCAGGCTGTCCTTGAACTTCCAATCCTCCTGCCTCAGTCTCCTGAGTAGTTGGGATTACAGGCATGGGATACCATGTGTGGTTCAAGTCATAATTTTTTTTTTTGTTGGGGGAGTAAAATACTAATAGTTAGAAATCTATTGAAAAAATTAATTCATGATTAGCAAAACCAAACTTATACACACACACACACACACATACACAGACAGAAACATTTCCAAAAATGCAAAAAATATATCAAATGAATATGACAAGAACTGAAAACTTAGAACATAAAAGAAAATGAACTATATATTAACTACTCAGTATTGCAATACTATAAGTCTTTCCAATTTTAGTCAGTTTTTGTCATTTTGACCTAAATACCAAAAAAGAACAACTAAGAGGGAGGAAAAGCTTATTTGGGGCTCATGGTTTCAGAGATCCCAGTTCATATGTGGCTAACTCCATTTTTCCAGGCCCAAGGTGATACAGAACATCATGGGGGAAGTGCATAGTGGAGGAGTGCTCTCTGGTTGTGGTTTCAAGGAAACAGAGAGAGAAGGAAGAAGGGGCCCCTGGACAATGCACCCTTCCAGGTAATGCCCTCAGTGACTCACCTCCTCCAGCCTTGCCCCACCAACTTACAGTTATAACCTAATCAGTCCATTCAAACTAATGTGAGTTGAGTAGGTTACCACTCTCACAATCCAATCATAGTACCTCCAAGCATTCCTAAATTTACACAGGAACCTTTCAGAGATACCTCATGTTCAAACTATAACACTAACTAAATTTGAAATAATTTGGCAAGTTATTTTAAAACAAAAATGAATTTGATCTATTTTCCCTTATGTTTAATTGTTCATTTGTAGAATAAATATTATTTTTGAAAACAGAAGGGTTCTTTGTGGGTAACACAATTCCAAAATGTAAAACATACTAGTTATCTCAGCTGTTCCACCAGACCCTATTCCATACTTATCAACTACTCCAGGTTCCTGAATTATTTGCATATTAACAATACAGTTAAAATGGAAGAATGAAGAGATTCAATAATAATCAACATGAAGGACACTGGAGTTTCACTCCATTTCCTTCTTTTCTTTATCATTTTTCCACTAAAGTGTCCCTTTAGGCTACCAATCAGAGGACAGCAGTATGGTTAACTAGTACTTTAAAATGGAACTCAGGTTGCTGGATACAAAGGAGAGACTTTGAGAGGTCTGGTGCATCTGGCCTTGGGGTTGTTTTAGCTACGTCATGGGCTCAGTCTTGTGTTTTTGGATTATGATTTGCAGGTGCCTCTGCAGAGTTAAACTAATTCCTCATAAGACTCCTGGATGAACAGATTTTAGGGGAATTAAAAAGCAGGAGCACTTCATCTATTTCATTTGGGCAAATTCAATTGTAGGCCACTTGGGAGACTTTTCGAGAATGATCCCAAAAGAAAGCACTATAACAAGCATTCAAACTGATGAAATGTCTACAGAAATTAACTAGGGCTAATAATGATAATGCAAATGTCCATATGCTTGGATTCAAATGAATTCTCTTTGGGGGTTTCAAGAACTTGTCTCCTTCTGTTCAACTATGCTAGAAAATTAGACTTGTATATGTTAATGACAGGAGCATATTGTTGAGTTAATTGGCAGTGGTGTATAAAAATTGACTCTTGTCCTTCTGGAGGCACAGTGTATTTCTCTCTAACCAAATACTTTATTAAATCAGTGAAGGAAAGTAATAGAATATACAGATGTTTGGAGAACCCTTTTTAAGTCCTGCATGTGTCTGATCTTAGGGCAAATGTGGATGCTGTCTGGAAGTAGTGCCTTTGCCACTGGGAAACTGGGTCAATTGGACTACTGTAGCTAGAAAGATTTTTCCAGTTGTTGTTTATAAAATAACAATTTTGTTAATGAAAGGCATTAGTATACATAAAATTTTATTACTTGGTTAAATTTTTTGTGATATATATATATATATATATAGTTAAAATCATTGCCTAGACATTCTGATTCTCCCACCAAAGAGGCAGAAATAAAGATATAGAATATAAAAATATGCTTAGAGGAACAGAGAGGAAAAGAAGAGGCATATTAACAGATGATTAAACCATAATGTGAGCAATGACAAAGTTAGAATCAGATGCTATCAGAACACACCAGAAGCTGGGCTCAGTTGCACTCATCTGTAATCTGAGTGTCTAGGGATTTCGAGGCAGGAAGATCGCATGCATGTTCAAAGCCAACCTCAGCAATTTAGCAAGACCCTAAGCAATTTAGCAAGACCCTCTCTCAATAAAATATGTAAAGAGCTAGGGACTCTTGCTCAGTGGTTAAGCACCCGTGGGTTCAATCCTGAGTCCCCGAGAAAAAAATGCAAAAGAGCATATTAACTGAACTTTAGGGGCCAGTGGAGAGTTCGGGCACAAATTTTAGAATGTCACGAGTGCTCACTCAGTGAGGGCTAGTATGATCACTCAGGATCTGTCTGAGTGGTCATACTAATGCTTCCTCGGTGAGTTAACTTGGCCTGAACAAAAACCAAACAAACAAACAAAACAAAACAAAACAAAAAACAACAACAAACGAGATGGTAGTGCTTAGGACCTAGAGATGTTCTGCTCTCAAGTCTGTTTTGGCTAAACTCATGTTCCCTGCTCCATTTCTCATGACTGTATTGCATGTCCTATGTGTTTTACCTCCCATCAACAGTTAAAGATTAAAAGACATTTTAGGAGACAAATCAACTGAATGGAACATGTGAACACAGTTTAGATTCGGATTTAAACATACTACTGTGAAAATAAATTTTTCAGTCACTGGGGAAAGTTTGAATAGATTTTTAAATTTATTAAAGGAATGATAGGCATTTGTGTCAGATATGCCAATGACATTGCAGTTATATGAAATAAATCACAGATGAAACCTGAAGATGTGGTGTATATGATTTGCTTTAAAATGCTCTGAAAGATTAGATCGATACATGGTAGTTCAAGTGAGCAAATAAGTAGGGGATAAAAGTGTATGAGTGATAAGATCTCAGGTTTTGAAGCTGGGCAATAAGTTATCCAGGAATTCTTTATTTTATTCTATTTTCTATGTGCTGATAGCTTCCATAATAAAAACATGTTTTAGTTTTGAGTTTTGCTTTTATGATACAGGGATGCCCTTGCTCCCCAAGCAGCCCAGATGTACAAGTATGTTACTATTAGTATGTAACTAAAGTATGAAACACTATTTTGTCTCTTTTTTGTAATTCAAAAGTAGGTTAAATTTGAGTTTAACTGCATGCCATGGAAAATGGGCATGATAACTTTCACTAAATTAGTAGTAGCTTTGCATAGAATCAATAATTTGGCTTCTGCCTACCTGAGTTGAGCTGCTGCTTTAGTCATTAATGCATACTGATACAAATTTGGAGTATTTGATGCAAGTCTGTGAATGGACAGCAATCTATTTACCCAGAAAGCACACTGACAATCATGTACCCCCAGGAAAGGGGAGCCTATGTATATCTCAGATATTTATTTTCAACCAAAACCTGAAAGGAAAAAAGAGAAAGCTTTGAAGCAAAATAACAAAACTCTCTGGGAATGACTTTAAGACCTGAGTAAGGGAGACTGAAGCTGAAGATCTCTCTGCAGAGAGGAAGGTTGCTGAGTAATTTGAACTCTGAGCCCCAGACTGCAGGATATATGCCTTTAGGGTGTTCTTTTGTAAGAAAGTCTCTCTAGTTAAAGCCCTGGAGAAAAAATAGAAAAGATTATATTTGCAACTGTTGAATACGTTAAGGTGAAACAAACACAAGGCCTCAAAGAAATAGAAATAGCTAATCAGAATATTAAAAATGATTCAAATGCATGAAAAATGTAGCAAGATACCATGTGTTTTTGCTTCCTAAATTGGCAACAATTTTACAATATGTATAATATGCATTACTGATTACAGTTTGGAAACAGCATGCTCAAGCAACTTGTAATATGAACATTCAAAAAGCACTTAAACATATATATAATATACAGAATATGTAACATATGTTAATTGTTTTAAAGTGTATATATTTTTGGTTTGTGAGTCTGCTTCTACAAATTCATCCTCAGGAAAGAATCAAGCATATTAACTATATTTATACATAAGATTTACCAGACAAGGACCCCTGAAAAAATCTCTGTAACACCATCTTCAACTCACATTTGGTTTGATATGCTGGGTACTTAAACCTTTAAGAATCTGGCACTAATTTTAAATATCATAAGGTTTCTTATATCAATTTAGATTCCTGACTTCTTGATACTGTAGGTTATTTGGCAGCACTAGATACAAGTGAAAGCTACTCCTTGTAGAAAATGTTTTAGATATCCCTCATGACTCCCTGTTATGTGCATCAAACCCCCTTGACCCAATGTTACAAGAATAAGATCTTCACCTTCATTACTTAGTTAATTCTTATTTATTTTGGATTTAGACTGGATGTGGTAGTGCATGCCTATAATCCCAGCTACTCCAGAAGCTAAGAGGCAAAAGAATCACAAGTTTGAGTACAACCTCAACAACTTAGTAAGACCTTTACTCAAGGTTGCTGGGGTTGTAGCTCAGTGGTAGTCCATTTGACTAGCATGTATGAGGCCCTGGGCTTTAGATATCTATATCTATATCTATATCTATGAAATACATAATTATATATAATATTGTAATATATTATGTTAAATTATATAATTATTGTAAAATTTATATTACATATATATATATATATATATATATAAAACCCAGGGCCTCATACATGATATATATCAAATAATTATATATAATATATATCATATATTACATGTTTATATAAAATTTGTTTTGCTTTGTTCAAAGCAAGTTCTGTTTCTCAGAACAGAACAAAAACTTAAGTGAATAGAAAGTTCTCATTATTTGTCAGGCACCTTACTTATGTTAGCTCATATAATCCTTAAACGACTCAGGGAAGTATAATGAGGTACGTACTAGGTCCATTTATACATTCACTCAGTCCACAAACACTAATAACCCTTTAAATATTGGGAACCCAGAAATGCAAGTGATATGGCTTCTGTCTTCAGAAATCTCTTTGCATCTAGTCTATACACAGAAAACTACTGCATAAACTGATAAGAGTGATTATAGAGATATGCCTGGTATACTCTCAAAGGGCAAAAACAACTAATCCAACTAAGGGTGTCAGAAAAGTTTTCCTAGAGGAGAAGACATCGTCTGTATTTTAAATAATGAATAAGAATTAACTTATTGAGATGAAAGGATATTCCAGCATACTAGCATCTTGCTAGTATAAACAAATCCACAGAAACAGCATGATGAAAGGTGAAGGAAATCCAAGTAACTGAATGTCATCACAACAAAAATGGAGTTAGGAATAGATAAGAGTTGAAGCTGAACACAGTGTGTGTCGAGTTAGATCACAGTGAATATCATTTGGCATGTTAGAGAGCTCGCACTTAACCATGTAGGGAGCTCAGATTTGACCATGTAGACAGTGGGGAGCCTTCTAAGGGTTTTAAGCATGAGAGTGACATAGTCACATTAGAATTGCAACAGAGTGTTCCAGCTACAGTGAGGAAGATTTAGTGTAGAGAGAAAAGTCAGGGACACAGTTCAGTGTTTGCTTTTTAAATTTTTTTAATTTATTCATTTTTTTAATGTGGTGCTGAGTATTGAACCTAGTTCCTCACACATGATAGGCAAGTGCTCTGCCATTGGGCTACAACCCCAATGCAGTCAGTATTTCTTTAAACATGAATTACCTAGTAATCTTGTTAAAATACAGTTTCTGATTCTGTGGGGTGTTGATGTGGCCTGAGCTTTTGTATTTGTACCAAGCCTGCAAAGGACACTGATGTTGTGGCTCCTTGGAATACACTTCGAGTAACCAGGAGGCAGGAAGCTGTTGTAACAAAAGCCAGCTGAACAATTATAAGAGCACAAAGGAGGACAGTTTCAGAGAGAGGAGAGAAATAAATGAATTAAAAAATATTTAGAAGCCCAAATGAGCAGTACTTGATCATTGGTTTTGAGGTTGGGTAGAAAATAAAGAGTTTATCATTATTCTGAAATGTACCTTGAGTAACTGTGTAAATTGTAATGGTGCCAATACCTGAAATAGACAATGCTAGACAAGGAGATACGTGAGAAGAAAAGGATGAATTCAATCTATAAACAGTTTCCATCTACACATCATTCATACCTTTATTTTATTACAGAAAAAGATTTCAGGAGGCTTTATAGGACATGCTAATAAATGTGAATACCCTGTAGGAAATCCAGAAACGATGAACAGACAGGTAGGTACTGTGGTAGTTTAGTGGCTGGAATGCAGACCAGATTAGCAGTGTTCAAAACTTGCTAGCTCTGTGACTCTTGGACAAGTTAATTAGATAATCTGTGCCTCACTTTCATATTTTATGAAATCTTTCTCTGTGTGTTGTTCTGATAAGTATTATACTAATACTTATTAAGATTTTCTGCCAGTGTTTGTTAATAGGTAAAATAATAATATCTGCCTCACAGAGTAATTTTGAGGATAAAATAAAATAATGGATTCAACCTGTTTAAAATAGCATCTAACACATATGTGAGTCTTGGAGGAATGCTAGGTAATGCTGTCATTGCTGTTGTTATTATAGGTACAGAGCAAAGGGAAGGTGTGAATGGAGAAATAAATTTTGGAGCCATTGTAGATAGGGGTTGAAATCATGAAAATATTCAATATAAGAAGTTGTTGTTGAGTGCTGTAGCTCAGTAGTACAGCACTTGCCTAGCACATGTGAAGCATTGGGTTAGATTCTTAGCACCATATAAAAATGAACAAATAAAATAAAGGCATGCTGCCCATGTATAACTACAAAAATTAAATAAAAAAGAAGTTATTGCTGAGAAGAGTACTGATAGCATGCAAAATTACCATTGGATGGGAAAACAGGAGATCAAGAAGAAAGCTCAAAAGAGTTCGGGAGAGAAGGACTAATCATCAAATAATACAGAAGCCAAGGAGATAAAGTAAAATTTCAGGAAGGATGCAGTGATCAATAGCAATTCCCATCTGCAAAGCTCAGGTTCAAAGAGGGCAAGTGACTTTCTAACCCTGGCTCTAGGGTTTGAGGACAGATTCTTCTAAGGGCTAAGGATTTTGCCAATGAGGTGAGCTGCCTTCTTTGAGGGAAGCAGAAGCTTTGGATCAGTGATTGAGGGCCTTGCCTCTCATGGGTGCCTCAAATCTGTTCTGCTTGCTTTTTTTCTCCCTCTGTCTTCTATTTCCCATAAATATCCTATGGGAAAGACATTGCAATTTTTCATCCCAACTACCTCAAGCATTATATTCATCTGCTTGTTTGACTTTGTAACCCTCCTTTTTGATATTATTTGCTGCAGTTTCTCCTGGGTAAATCATTTTTCCCCTCACTAGTTCTGTTTTCTTAGCTACAAATCAAGTGGGATTGAAAATAAAACTGCAAAGGATATGTACATATCAGTGCCACTATTTACTTCTAATAGCAACAAATTGAATTCTAATAGCATGCAATGGCGACTGATAGTTCCATGGTACCACTAATAAATGGAATATTTTGAGCTCATTAGAATAATAAAGAATGATAGGAAGGCTGCATGGCCCCAATGATTAAGAGCAAGTCTTTAGAATCTGAATATGTAGGCTCTTGCCATGCATGAACCCTTCAATCTTAGGAATGTTATTTAACTCCTCCTTGCCTCAGTTTCCTCTTCCGTATTCCTACTTCATACAGTTATGATATTGATTAAATGTATTAATATGTAAATACCCTTAAAATAGAGCCTTGGCATATAGTAGGCATTATGTTAGTGTTAAGCAAGTCCAAAGACAATGTTATGTTGCAACTTTATCTATAAAGTTTATCTACAAAGAAGATAAAGTAGGTGGGCTTGGTGGTACATGCCTGTAATCCCAGAAGCTTGGCAAGGTAAGGCAAGAGAATTGCAAATTCAAAACTTGTCTCAGCAACTTAGTGAGGTCCTAAACAACTTACCATTTTTTACAAGATCACAAATACCCTTACTATTACCATTGTATAAACATGTCTTAAAAATCTTTAAGAGATTCAAATGTTGATGATATAGAAATAAGCAGAATGCAGGTTGCTAAATTGCCTGTAACATCATTATATGAACATATTTTTTAAATATTTATATGGAAATAAGATATCGGGTCAAATCAAGAAAATGGAGGTCCTGAAAGCCCATCTGCATCTGGAAGTTGGAGACTGCCCTTGGGAGAATGGAATGTCAAGGATCTCTGGAGCCCATTGATTACCAAATCTACCTATCCTTATGGAGCACTATAGGCAAAGAGTTGCTAATTAATACCCCCTGGGACATGACCTGCTATCCCTTCCGCCCTCCCCCTGCCCATCTGCTTCTCAGCTTTTGCATCTCACCTGCAAAACTGGGCCTAGTCATGCAGGCAGGAAGGGAAAAGATGAGGGGGAGGGAACAGGAGAATAAAATTTATAAAAAGGACGGGATTTACTCATCACATGGATTCTGCCTTTGGATTCCCTTCTTCCACCCGGGAGAAGTCTGCTTTTACTTTTCTTTAATAAAGCTTCTTACTTTCTACTCTAAAAAAAAAAAAAAAAAATATATATATATATACATATATATATAAACATATATATAATATCAAATTTCATGCTGCATATTTTTATAATGATACAGATATTTAAAAAGTCAAGCCTATTATATTAAAACATTATGTATATATATATATAAATTTTAAATAAAATAAAAACTAGAGAAATGTACTAAATTACTATGGTGGCCAAATGAGGTAAAGAGATTAGGGATGATCTTTTCTCTTTTTTTTCCTCTCTGTTTCTGAAATTATCTGCTATTTGATCATGTTACTTTTCTAAGAAAACAGAAGAAGGAAATCTGTTTAGCATATGTATGTATATGTGTAAAATATAATGTTAAACAACCAAGCAGAATGCAAATTTCATCCGATGACTGGATTAAAAATACATGGAAGCCAGGCCTGGTGGTGCACACCTGTAATCCCAGCCACTCAGGTGGTAGAGGCAGAAGAAAGGCAAGTTCAAAGCAGCCTGTGCAACTTAGTGAGACCCTGTGTCAAAACAAAAATACAAAAAGTGCTGGTGATGTATCTCAGTAGGTGAAACAACCCTGGGTTCAATCCTCAGTAAACACACACAGATATGTACACACATGTACAAAACTTTAAAAAATTATGGGACAGCATACATACAAAAAAATCCTAGAAAAATATGCTCCAAATGAAAATGTTTTTGTTCTGAGAGGTGGATTAAAAAGGAACTTAGTCCATATTCAAAAGTAATTTTGACCAAATTCTTAATTTCAAAAATACTATAACATATTATTATATTTCTCTTATATTATTTTTAAAAAGTAATAATAAAACTAGGAACTTGGAAAATAGTCATGAATTTAAGTGACAATAGCACACAGAGAATGCAGTGAAGGTATGGTAGCAATTGTGTCAAACTGATTCTACCTGTTCATAAGGTGTTATCGGAAAGGGACATGCAGAAGAACAGTATTAGGATAGTATGAAACATACTGTTTTCCTACTTTTTCAATATTGAAAAGTATCCAATCTTTTTCAATAAAATAATGGTTTAGGAGATTAAGAAGCAGCATAGAAAGAAGGAAAAATTAACAGCCAAAATAAAATAATTGAGTCCTCTGCATGTAATAGTTTGTAAAATGAATACTCATGTGGGTGAAAAGCTGAAATGAAATAGAACAGGGTAATCAACAGAGTCTCATGTTCCAGTGGAGAGATTTTTATGTTTCGTTCTGTGGTTCTTCTGTACTTTTCTAAACTTTTAGTAATATGGTGATTGTAGTTTTGTAATTTAATATTTTTTTAATGAGTGTGTTAGACTAGATGAGATATAATAGATAAAAGAATAGATAGACCTGAAGTGCAAGGTCTCCAGAGTACATTCCAATTAGAACTTTCAAAGATGAAATGGAAGATCAGAAGTGGCTGACTCACTGATTATTAGCTCGCTGCTCGTGCTTCTGCCTAACAAGCTAAAGAGAGCTAGTTCCACTTAGAGTGGAACATTAAGCAAATGGTGTCAGCTTAAGCATTCACGTTATTTCCTAGGCAGAAGATGGAACTGGAAGTGGGTGCTGACTAGGAAATTAACTGGTCATGTACCCTTGGCCTTCACATTCCCCTCTGAAAGAAGGCAATCTTTTGGCTGAAGAAGATGCAATACTAGCTTGCAATTCTTTTTTTTTTTTTTTTTTTTAAATATTTTTAGTTGTAGATGGGCAAAATACCTTTATTTTATAATTTATTTAAGGTAGTGCTGGGGATCAAACCCAGTGCTTCCCACGTGCTAGGAAAACGCTCTACCACTGAGCTACAACTCCAGCCCCAAAACTTGCAATTCTCTGATACTGAGGCATCACACTTTATATTATGCCTGAGATCAACCACTATTCAGGAGAATGGTTGACTAGCCCAGTCAAACTAAGAAAGGATATAGACATTTGTCCCCAGCCCCATTTGATTACTTGGAGTATTGTTCTTTCTGTGACATGGCAGTCTCTCTTGCTGTTTTACTTTTGAATAAATAATTCAAAAGGTTCTGAGATCTTTGAGTCCCAAATCAAACAGGACAAATTTTTGGCTCATGGTCCTAGAGACTCCAGTCTGTCTCGTCTATGTTTCTTGATTCTTAGTTTTCATTTCTTTTGGGAATTTTCCTCCTAAGAGAAATTCTGAGAGAAGCCTTACCTAGATTTTTCTAGCTTTCAGATTGGCATTCAACCATCAGTAGTCCTAGTCACACTTTGTCCTTTTCCCCTTGAAGAAGGGAGCAAGGTAGGGAAGGTTTAAGTTCCATCCAGAGCTGTGTGCACTTCACCCTTAAAATAAGAAATCATCAGCAAAGTACCCTAAGAAAAATGGAGAGCTATACTGAGGTGGGTTTTTGTGGGAGTTGAAGTGATAGCAGTCAGTCCTCTATAGACGATGACTGTTTTCTGAGAATAAACAGCTTGTCATTTACCTATATCCAGCCTTCAGAAATCTAAAGAACCTACTTTCTCATATTTTGAGCCCTCCTTAAGGTGTTTAGAGAGTTGAAGCACATTAGACCCTCTAGATTCCATTCCATCAGAGTAAGAGTTACCAACAAGGGTAGCTCAGGTCTGGTGTGTGACTGACCAAAAAGCAGGGAGGAGGAGAAGACAGTTTGCTGGAACTGAATGACAGAGAGGAGGAAGGTACCCTTGTCTTTCAGAGCAAGATCTTCAGTCTCTAATCTAGGAAGAGACAAAAATGATTTCATTGCATTTCTGGCTGAGTAATGAAGGAAGACAATAAATGCTAAATGAAAAACCTTTTCCTTTGACCTAGTAATTTACATCATCTGACTGTATCTTCAATACAGCAGGGAAATATGTAGTTGCAGGCTAAATTTTTTAAATAAAGCATGTTTTTCTCCCAATTGAAAGATATTACAATATACTGTTGAAAAATCTCCTTTGCTCCAAACCTGGCCCCAAGAGGGATGTGAATCCATGTAACTTACTTGATATTGATGAAAAAGTATTAATTTATACAAAAGTAACAGAAAGGAATCTGTTCCAATAAAGGAAAATAATTTGTCCTAAGGCAGACCGAAAGAGGGAATTCAATCCTCGTCTAGGTGAACCAATCAATAAAGAAATCCAATTAATTCAGTTTGGTCTACATGATAGGTCAATGGCCTGCTTACACATACATTTTGGGGAGCAGGGTGTGTAAGCGGTAGGGTAAAGAGAGAGGGCAGTTAACAAAGTCAATATCACACGACAGATGCTATATGAAACAGTGAGGTTTTAATGCAAAGATTGTCATTTGTATGTGCAAAGGTCAATGAAACCTTCATAGAAGTGATGTGATACTTGAACTGAATCATGAAAAATGTGTAATAAATACATATTCTGCAAGAAGAAAGTGGGGCTAGGGAGACAAAGGAAATAGCTTTTGCAAAATTTTACAATATTAAAAACCAGGGTGCATATAGGGAATGTCAGGCTTAAAGTAAAAGGCCATAATAAGATGCCAGCCTCTTCTTTGGTGCACAAGTCATTCTTATTCTGGAGTCATGACTTGATTGATTTCAGAACCTAGTCCAGGGATCATAAGGCCAAAATTTAAGAGGTTATGTAGCAAAGCAACAACAAAACCAAGAAAGGGGTAAAATATCAAGGAATAAGCTCAATAAAAATTCAATAGCTACATGGAAAAACTTAAAATTCCACAGAGGAATATAAAAGCCAAGTTGAATACATACAAAAATATATTCTGTTTTTGGATAAGAAGACATAGTGTTGTAAAGATAAACCCTGAGTCAATTCCCTGAATCCTTCCCTGAAATTTATCTATAAATGAAATACAGTACAAATTATGGCAGTAAGTAGATACACAGATGAAGAGCATATATGTGGGGGGGTATTCAATTGATGTATAGATAAGCTGATTCCAAAACCTATTTGGAAAGACAAAAGAGAATACTCACAATGTTCCTAAAAATGAAATGTATTACTGTGATATTTTTGCAATAATTCTGCATAATAAACCTCAATCTTAACTGGCTTGAAGCTCAAATGTTCATTTTTCTTGTTCATCGGTCAATGGGTTGGTTATGGTTTGGCTGGTATCAACTGGGCTCTTTTGGTCTTGGTTTTAAGCTATAGTTTGAGTACATGTTTGCTTCATGTGACCCCTTTCTTCTTGAGCCAGGAGCTATCCAGGACATGTTCTTTTCGTGGTGACTTGCAAGAACCCAAGAGGGCAAATCAAAGTGTACAGGCACATTTATAAGGCCTTTGTTCACAACATATCCTGTAACATTCCATTATCTAAAGCAAGTCACATGATCATATCAGGCATTAAATAGTCAAGGTAATATTATATCTAATAGGAGGTATTGCAAAGTTGCATAGTAAAGGATAATGGTAAGTATTTGCCTAACAAGAAGAAAGTATAAAATTGGAAACACAAATTCAAACTATCAAAATAAAAATGAGAGAGTACAAACTCTACAAGATGTGAAAACATATCATAAAGTAATGTTGCTAAAATATTTTGGGACTTGTTGGTGAATATATAAAGAGATCAACAATAGATTCAACTGTATGTAGAAAATAGTACTTGATAAAGTTGATGGGTACGATCAAGGTGCTGTGGTTCCAAGTAAACCAGAAACTGACTCTGGGCAACTGAACCTGAAAAGGGAGTTACTAGAAGGATTTCAGAAAGTACATAAAAGCATCAGCAAAGAGAACCAGGTTTGGAAATGGGCAGAAACCAAAAACTAGGAATCAAGCAGAGTCAACATTTGATCCTTGACTTTCTCAGTCTGGATAAGGTCAGATAGCAGAAAGGTCTAGCTGAGGTGCTGATTAGATGTTATTTTTGAGGATGAATTCTACACTGACTCCTGGATTGGACTACAGTAGCAATCCAAATTTAAAGTCCTAGAGGGAGTACCCAAATTATTTAATTAGAATCATAGCATTCAAGAGGTAAGGAAAGGCATATCTAGCTTTCACTGTTTACTTTTTTGGGAGAGGGAGGGGTGGCTGCTTTAATAGAAAAGGAATTCAAACGCCATGCCACTTACATCTGAGTGTCTACAACATATGGCATTTTCAAACCAAAGGAGGAAACATGAAGTATTCAATAAATTGTCCTGAAAATTTAGATAGCTAATTGTAGGAACAGGTGGGGGAGGTAAGAGCTCTACTTTACTTATATGAAAATAAATGTATTGAACTGTAAGAAACAGAACTCTAGCATTATGGTAATAAAAGGTAAGATCATGTTTTAATTTGTGTACCTTTTAAAGCAAGACACTGAATCCAAAAAGGACGAAAATATTGATAAATTAACAAATTAAATACATGAAAACCAAGCAGAAGCAAAACATTAAAAAGACAATCAGCTAACAAAAATACTTTAAGTATATATAACAAAGATGTAATTTCTTTAATATGTAAAAGCTCTTTTCAATTGAAATAGACAAAGGACAAAAACAAGGAGTTCACAGTGAGAATAGCAAATAACTTTTAAATATATGAATATATTCTCAACCTGAGTAAATTTAAAAATGTAAATTAGCACAATAGCAAGAACATTCTGCTACTAAAAAAGAGGCAGTATATCAGATGAAGCTGGGTTGCCCAGGTTTGTATACCAGTTCTGCCTCTTACTGCCTTATGACATTAGGAAAACCACTTATTGTCTGTGAATGAGTTTTCTAATTTGAATTTATATGTGTTTATATATAACACACAAACACACACAGAGCATTTAGAACCTTGATTGGCATATCATAAGCATTATATATATATCCATATATATATCCATATATATGTGTGTGTGTGTGTGTGTGTGTGTGTGACAGTAGTCTGTCATTACTGCAGTTATTAGGGAAGTCCCAAACATATGCTCCCTTTCAATATTTTTTCCGAAAATGTAGGAAAGAGTGATTAAGTTGGAAGCGGGGAAAGAAGCTACTCTTCAATGAGTTTCAGGATTAAAATATTAGGTATTACATAATAACTGCAAAATATCCAATGAAATAGGTATTTTGATTCTCATTTTACATATGGAGAAGTTGAGGTTCTGAGAATGGTTGACACTTGCTTTAAAGTTATAGGACTTTGTGTTGTAGTCAGAATTGGAACACAGGACACATAGCAACCAAGTTGCCTTCTCTGAATGGATGGGGAAACAATTGTGAAGATGCAGCCAGAATGTCTCTGGATCCACAGAAGATTAAAAAAGGGGACACAAATCTAGTTGGATTATAAGAAAAATCTTCTGGTTCATACAGTAGATATAATCTTAGTTTTTTGATGGACCTTAATATTGATTTCCATTGTGGCCTTATTAATTTACATTCCCCCAACAGTGTATAAAGGGTTCCTTTCCCCCTGCATACATTGTCACCAGCATTTGATTTATTGTATTTTATTTTATATTGGGGAGTAAACCCAGGGATACTTAACCTCTAAGCCACATCCCCAGCCTTTTTAATTTTTAACTTTTTATTTTGAGACACAATCTTGCTAAGTTGCTTAGAGTCTCACTAAATTGCTGAGGCTGGCTTTGAACTTGTTATCCTCCTGCTTCAGCTTTCTGAGCTGCTGGGATTACAGGCCTGTACCACTACATACAGCAATCTTTGTACCACTACATACAGCAATCTTGATTTTTGTGTACTTGATGGTACTTATTCTATCTGGGATGAGATGGAATCTTAATGTGATTTTGATTTCCATTTTCTTTAAAGCTAAAGATGTTAAATTGTTTTTTCATATACATTTTGGTCATTTGTACCTCTTTTGAGAAGTGTCATTCAGTCCATTTTCCCATTTATTTACTGGGTTATTTGCCTTACCGATTTTAAGTTCAAGTTCTTGATATATTCTGGGTATTAATCCTCTGTTGGAAGAATAGCTGCCAAAGATTTTCTCCCATTCTGTAGGCTGTCTCTTAATTTTTTCCTTTGCTGTGCAGAAATTTTTTATTATTTATTTATCTTTGGTTTTGGTACTGGAGATTTAACCCACGGGCACTTAACCACTGAGCCACATCCTCAGCCCTTTTTGTATTTTATTTAGAGACAGTCTCACTGAGTTGGTTAAGCTCTTGCTCAGCTGCTGAGGCTAGCTTTGAACTTGAGATTCTCCTGCCTCAACCTCCCAAGCGGCTGGGATTGTAGGCATGTGCCACTGTGCCCAGTTGCTGTATAGAATCTTTTAAATTTGATATACTACAAGGAATTAAAATTTTCATACTATAGAGATACCTATATACCCATGTTTATTGCAGTACAATTCACAGTATCCACATTATGGAGCCGGCACACTAGGTTCCTATCAATAGACAAATGAAAAGAGAATGTGTGGTCTATGTATCTAATGCAGTATTATTCAGTCATAAAGAAAAATGAAATCATGTCATTTGCAGGAAGATGGATGGAATTGGAGATCATCATGTTAAGCAAAATAAGTCAGACTCAGACACCAAGTACTGCTTGCTTTTCCTCATATGTGGAATCTAGAGGAAATAAAAGACAAGAGAGAGATAATTGAAAAGGAGGAGGAAGATCAGGGTGAAGGGTAGAGAAGGGTGATATGGGAGCAGATATGATCAAAGTGTGTTATTTGCATGTATGAATATGCCATAATGAAACAAATTATTCTGTATAAAGAAAATGCATGATTAAAAAAAGCCTGTTTCCTTTTATAATTTTCTTTCAAGTCAAGTACTTATTTAAGTGATCGTATTATTTAAACTGTTAAAACAAAATATCTAATTAGTGAAATCTCTTGAAGCCTTTCAAATTGTTCTGTTATACTTTCCATCAAATAGCTTTTTATTGAAAAAGAATTTTATGCTCAGCTAAAATTCAAATAGTATAAAATGGTAAGCAATGAAATATAAGCCTCCACTTTTCTCTGGACCCTGATTATCCAAGTTTCCTCTCCACAAAGGCAAACACTGTTGACATTTTCTTATGAATCATGTAAGAAATATTCTAAGTATATAAAAGCAAATGCATTTTCATGCTCCTTTCATCGGTAATGGAAGGGTACTATACAAAGTTTAAGAATTATGTTGTTTTAAACTTGGTAATATCATCACATACAGAAATACTTTGGTTTTTAAAATGGTTACTTAGTATGGCATTAGTTATATGTGATATTAATCTATATAACATCTATCTTATTAGCCATTTACAGTTCTCAAAGATTTAATAAATTCTTTTTGTTTTGTTGTACAAACCTGCAGAAAATTCTCAACAGTAGAATTGCTAAATCATTTGAATATTTTGATAGAAAGTACAAAATTGCCCTGCTTTTAATTTACACATCAGTTTCTACTCCTATGTGTGATAGTGCCTATTTTATCATAATTACTACATTTTTGTTATCACCATGTTATCAACCTTACCAATTATAACTACAATACCCATGTGCCAGATACTAATCTATGTAGTTTGCATCTATTAATTCATTTACTTCTTACAACTACCTGAAGAAATGGGTATTATCTCTTCCATAATACCGATGAGGAAATTGAGGCAACAAGAGGTTAAATAGCTGGAAAGGAGCAATGCTTCATCCAGTAACCTAGTTCCCAAGTCTGTATTTTTCAATTTAATTTAATTTATTTAAATAAAATTAATAAATAAAACTCCACCTTTCACTCTCTTCTTCTCCCTAACATACGGAAATCAAACTAATATTTGTTCCTGTAATTTTGACATTTTAATAATACTATATAAATATAATCACACTATGTAAAATTTTGGTATTGTTTTTTATTCACTGAGAAAAATTTCTTGGAGATTCATCTACATTGTTACGTATTGGTACTTTATTCCATTTTAGTGTATTAACATGGTACAGATGCACCAAAGTATGCATTAACCTGTTGAAGGACATTTTGGTTGTTTCTGTTTTGTGACTATTATAAACCAAGTTGCTATAAACATTCACCTGTAAGTTACTGTGTGGATGTAAGCTATAATTTCTCAGGGACAAATACCCAGGAGTATTATTTTTGTTTCATGAAGCTCTTGGTAATATTCCCTTATCATCCTTCAAGGAGAGGCAGAAACTGTAGTGGTATACCCTCCTTCATTCCTGATACAGGCAAGTTGTGTCTTCTTTTTTTCTGCTGTTATTAATTTTTTTTAAAATGCTCATCAGTCTAAGTAGGTCTTCATCAATTTAATGATGGTTTTGAAGAATAAGTGTTTTCTTTTGCTGATTTTCTTTATTGTTTTCCTGTTTTCAATTTCATTGACTCTACTCTTATTAATTTCGTTTTATTTGGTTTCAATTTATTATACTTTTTCTAGTTTCTTGGGGTTGGAACTCAGATTTCAATGCTGGGTGGAATTGAAGGTTCAACTCTCCTCTGGGCCTGTGCGTCCAGAGGAGAGAAGCTGTGTCAAGTACCTGCTGATGTCACCTTTTTCTACCCCTTGAATATTGTGGCTGTGGAGGTTCAATTCCTTCCTTGTTTTTTCTGACATAAAGTTTATGTGGGAAGCATGGTGCTTATTATCCCCAATTTGCACTGCCTTGTTCTCTCTCATTGATGCTAGTGGAAGTCAAGGCTCAGTTCTCCAAGGGATGTCAGCAACACAAGGGTTGAAGGGTAAGGCTTAGAGATGACTAAAATTACCTCACATTATCTCATTAAATATTTTTGCTTGTGGGTAGAAGTGGAGGCATAATTTGGCACTGTATCCTCCTGATGCTATCCTTGAGAGGGTAATCAGAACACTATGTCTTTCCCTCAAGTGGGAAATGAAACCTGGCTTCCCATTTGGCCCCACAGGCACTATTCTGGAGGGAAAAACAGATCACTGCTTGGTTCCATCTGGTGAGTGATGGAAGATCAGCTTTATGCTCTGTCCCACTGATACTATCTAGCAAGGGACTCTGATCACTGCCCATGTTTCTACTGTCCAGCAGATTGAAGGTAATGTTCCCACATGACCGCACCAGAACCAGTTGGAAAAAGAATCAGAAGCTGAGGATTGATTCAGCATTGCAGAAGCAGGTGTGAAACGTGGTAGATAACACACCCCATTTATGCCTCTGGGTATGGGGTGAGGATTGTTTTTCATTGATATTTGGCTGAAATAGGATAATAATTACCACAAAGTTGTTTCTTTTAATTTGATTTATTATTATGTGGTGGTGAGGATCGAACCCAGTGCCTCAAATGTGCTAGGCCAGTGCTCTACCACTGAGCCACAACGCCAGCCTCTAAACCAATGACTCTTCAGCTTGAGTGCACATCAGAGTCACCTGTAGAGTGCTGAATCCACCAGCGTTTCTGATTCAGCAGGCCTGGGAAGGAGTGGAGGTTTTGCATCATTAACAAGCTCCCAGGTGATGCTGACGCTGCTGCCAGAAAGGATCATGATTTGAGAAACAATGATCTAAACCATCAGTCAATCAAACACACCAGGGAAGGTATGTTTGCTAATGAAGTTATTTCATTCCTCAAAAATGAACAAACAAAGGTCATGGTGATCCACGGCACAACAGTTCTGTGTGCAACTCCTTCCTGAAGTTGAAGTTGAATTCCTAAGCCAAATTTACAGGTCGAATGGAGTTTTCATGTGATTTGGACATTATTTATTTATTTATTTATTTATTTTTATTTATTTAATTTTGATTCATTGAACACAAATGGAGTACAGCTATTGTTTCTCTGGTTGTACACAAAGTAGAGTCACACCATCTGTGCATTCATACATGTACACAGGGCAATGATGTCTGTCTCATTCTGTTGTTACTACTCCTCACTCCGACCCCACCCTTCTCTTCCCTCTATGCTATCTATCCTTCCTCCATTCTTGTCACCCTTCCACCCCACATTATGTATCATCATTCACTTATCAGAGAGACCATTCAGCTTTTGGATTTTTTGGATTGGCTAATCTCACTTAGCATAACAGTCTCCAACATCATCCATTTACCTGCAAATGCCATAATTTTATTCTTCTTTATGGCTGAGTAATATTCCATTGTGTATATATACCACAGTTTCTTTATCCATTCATCTATCAAAGGGCATCTAGGTTGGTTCCACAATCTAGCTATTGTGAATTGGGCAGCTATGAACATTGATGTGGCTGCATCACTGTAGTAATCTGATTTTAAGTCCTTTGGTATAGGCCAAGGAGTGGGATAGCTGGGTCAAATGGTGGATCCATTCCAAGTTTTCTAAGGAATCTCCACACTGCTTTCCAGAGTGGCTGCACCAACTTGCACTCCCACCAACAATGTATGAGTGTACCCTTTTCCCCACATCCTCGCCAACACCTGTTGTTGCCTGTATTCTTAATAAAAGACATTCTAATTGGGGTAAGATGAAATCTTAAGGTGTTTTTGATTTGCATTTCTCTTATAACAAGTGATGTTGAAAATTTTTTCATAAATCTGATGATTGCTTGAAGATCTTCCTCTGTAAAGTGACTGTTCATTTCTTTGGCCCATTTACTGATTGGGTTATTAGTGTTCTTGGTGTAAAGATTTTTGAGTACTATGTAGATTCTGGAGATTAGTGCTCTATCTGAAGTGTGTGTGGGAAAGAATCCTTTTCTAGTTCCTTTGGTTGGGGAGGACAGCTTTTTCTTGTAGCTTTTCTTTTGTCTGTGCCTTTTAGCAACTACAGAGTGGAGGCTTCTTGAATGTCCTGTCTAGGATATATGCGAAATAAAAAGGAAATCCAAGAAACTTACCTTGATGTGTTCCACAAGTCCCAAATTCCCTAAGTAGCTCATCTTCCTCTTTCTGATTTTCTAGGTAGTTTGGCTTTTACTAGGTAGTTTTGTTAGGTAAAGAGTTTTTCTAGAGACTAGACCATCTGCACAAAACTGGACGCCTTCACATTTATTGGAATCTTAACTTGGATGTAAGTCTATAGTACATCCCTGAGAAAAATGGAGGCATTGACTATGTTGGTTCAGACCCACATCACTTCTAACCTGGATTATTACAAAAGTCACCAAACTTATCGACTTCCTTTGGTTGTCCTTATAGTCCCAGAGTGAAAGTAGCATGGCATATTGTTTGAAAGCTTGCACATTTTGTATATATACAACATCTTCTTTGTCAATTGATCTGTTGATGGTCACCTCGATTGGTTGTATACTTTGGCTATTGTGAATTGTGCTGCTACTAAACATTCAGGTCACAGCATTCCTATAATATACTGACACTATGGAGTATTATTCAGTCATAAAGAAGAATGAAATTTGCTGGTAAATGGATAGAACTGGAAATCATAATGCTAAGTGAAATAAGGGATTTTCAGTTCTAAGAGGAGGGCCCTGAGTGTAGTATTGATGCGTTCACTTTTATTGGATCATAAATTCAAAGGGAAGTAAGACAGACCCAGAAAATTAAAGATCAAATATTTTCTCTAATATGTGGAAACTAGACAAAAAAAATCAAGGAGAATGTGTAAGAGGGGATTTCATGAAAATAGATCAGTGTAGCAGAGGAAGGGGGTTGAGGAGGCAGGAGGATGGACAAGAAAGGAGAAGAATTGTGCAATGAAACTGATAAAACGTTTGTGTGTACATATATGATTATACCACAGAGAATTTCACCTTTTCTATATCTCTGTAATGCATTAATTATAAAAATAAGTAGAGAGCAGAAAGATCAGTGGGGTAGAGGACAGGGAACAGAGGAAGGGCGGAGAAGAGAGAAAGGGGAGGAGGTACTAGGGACTGAACTGGAGCAAATTATATTACATGATTTATATTTATGTCAAAATGAATTCTAATATTGTATATATATGCATAAATACATACGTATATACATAGGTATATACATATATGTATATATGTCTGTGTGTATATATATGTGTGTGTGTATATATATATACATATATATATATGAACTAATAAAAAGAAAAGCATGCACTTTGGAATTAGTAGACCTTAGTTTGAGTTTTAGCTCTGCCAATGGCTAAGCTATGACAACATTGTCAAGACCCTTTTCCTCAAAGAGCTTTAACTTATTTTTCAAATGGATTCAGTAATATTGGCCACAAATGCAGGTTTCTGTGTGCTATTCAGTACAAACTTGGTGGAGACATGAAGTCTATAAGTAGCTGTTATCTATGATCATTTTACTAAAATTCATATTTGACTACCCTGTCACAAACCTTTGATTGCTTCCCTAAAAATCTAAGCTCCTGAACCACAATAAAAGGCTTTCAAGATCTGCCTAAGCTAGTTGTAACGCTGACATTTGCAACCAGCTGTTCTCATTTATGACAGATTTCCCAATCAAAATTTTCTCAAGTCTGAGAACATTTGAATTCACACCCCATTCCTTCTAAAATATCTTTTACCTCTCTTCTGATATTAATATTTTACAAGCTATGTCATCTGTAATGATAACACTGATTGCTATTGTGCATTTTCCTACCCACCCCCAAGTATTCAAGCCTACACATTTCCCCCACAGGGCAAAGTTTATTTCCTTGCTACTCCCACACACTTTCTTATTACAACCTGATCATACTATTGTAATTATTTGTTTATATGTCTGTCATCCCCAAACTCTCTCCACACTCTTGAATATCTCAAGAGTGAAGGCTGTCTCCATCACCCAGAAATGTGCCTGACAGACTATGAAATAAATGTTTATTGAACAAAATGATTTAAAATCTCTACTGCTTAGAACTTAATCCAATTTGCTAAATGTGTCCTAAATAAAGCAGTAGAGATGCTGCAGAATACTCTTGAATTCAGGCAAGATTATAGTAGCAAAAATATCTCAGAAAATTGTGTGGAAATTGTTCTTCCTTTTCCTCCTTCCCTCCTCCTACTTCTTCCTTTCTCCCTTTCTCTCAATCTCTTTCTCTGCAGTTATTTTTAACTATGCTAAATACATACAGCATAAAATTCACCACTGTAGCTTTTTCTTTTGCACCAGGGATTGAACCCAGGGATGCTTGACCACTGAACCACATCCTCAGCCCTTCTTATTTTTTATGTTGAGACAGAGTCTCACTAAGTTGCTGAGGCTGGCTTTAAACTTGTGATCCTCCTGCCTCAGGTGCCTGAGTTGCTTTAATTACTGGCATGCACCACCACACCTGGCCACTTTAGCCATTTTTGAATGTACAGTTCAATATCGTTAAGTACACACACACATTGTTGTGCAATCATCACCACAATATTTTTCCAGAAATTTAAAATCTTTCTAAACTGATCATACCAATTCAATAATACTCTTCCTATTTGCCCTCAATCCCTGATAACCACAACTTTAATTTCTGTCTTTATGAGTTTGATTATTTGAGGTAATTAAATACCTCATTTAAATAAATGCATTCTATATTTGTCCTGTTTTGACTGGCCTATCCGAGTGAGCACACCGCTTTCAGATTTTATTCACTTTGCAGTAACTGTCAGAATTTTAATAAATAATATTCCATTGTATGTGTGTTACATTTTATCCACCTTTTGGCTTTTGGAGACAATACCATTTGTATAGGTATACAAATGTCTATTTGATTACTTGATTTCAATTCATTGGGCTTATATATTCCATTCAAAATCTTGTTTTTTGTTTTTTTTATTTGTAGGAATAAGGTAAGTGACTTTAAGAGAGCAAGGAAACTATGTGTTTATAGTTTGTTATTTTGATCCCTAGAGGGAGGGAGGTCTATAATAGCCAAGTCTTTTCCTGTCACTCTGCAGAAGATGAAAGTGTTCCTGTTTAATTCTGATACTTGAACAGATTTAGCCAATTCTAAGAGTTTCACTTATATCTGCAGAACTACTTAAAATGTGTTTTTTTGAGAGGTAAATGAAGGTAGATTAGATGATTGCAACACTGAATAACTGAAGGACCTAGATAACAGTAATGTAAGCTAAAGTAAGCTTTAATTTGAAATACTAAAATATCAGCTGATAAAGTATTTCATGACCCTGATGAAGTCTATCCTGGCCAATTGAATGACTGTTGGGGCATTTCTGTGCATCAAAATCAATTTAGGTGACTTAAGATGTCTTGGCTAAATCTGGGCTAAACCAAAGATGTACAACATCATCTACCTTAGTTGAGTAACTCATTTTACAGATGATAAAACTGAGATTGAGACATGGGAGTAGGTCAACAAATAATCTCTCAACTTCTAAACCTGCTGGCACTTCCATAGCATTTTCCAGAGGCAAGAGAGTGAATAAACAAATCCATCTTGGTCACCTGACACCCAGTCCAGGCTCTGGAATATTGCTATTTTTAGTAAGCCTCCTTTCTACTACAAAAAGCACATATGAATCCCTTCTAGTTAAATCAGGATTTCAGAGTATTGCGTGTGAGTCAGGTTTTCCTGTGAATAAAAACAACTCTTTTGAGGCAAATGAAGTTGGTTTGGAATTTTTCAGGAGCAACATACAACCTTGAGTCATAAACAGATGTATGAGGGTAAGAAAACAGCAGCAGGTAGGAGTATGATACTCTAGTCCTAACTCTTCCAATTACCCATTCATATGATTTTGGCCTCAATTTCCTTATCAATAAAATGAGTATGATAATTCTGGCCCAATTTTCTCCACAGATTCTAGGAATAGATAATAATAGAAATTTAATAATAATAATAAATTGGGTTACATATGTGTGGGATCATCGTTAACACGGGGAAGAAAGAAGCTCTGAAATTCCATGGGAAGAAGCTTTCTGGAACCCATTGGTAACAAACATTAATGACAGAATAACAATCTTTTTTTCATTTGTTCTAATTAGTTATACATGACAGTAGAATGCATTTTGGTACATCATACATAGAGAATGACTTCCCATTATTCTAGTTGTACATGATATAGCATCACATCGGTCATGTAGTCATATATGCACATCAGGTAATGTCTAATTAATTCTATTCTCCTTTCTACCCCCATACCTCCTTCCCTCTTTTCTCTCCCCTTTGACTAATCCAAAGTAACTCTATTTTTCTCTAGCTGTCCCCCACCTTATTTTGAATTAGCATCCACATATCAGAGAAAATATTCAGCCTTTGCTTTTGGGGGATTGGCTTATTTCACATAGCAAGATATTCTCCAGCTCCATCCATTTACCAGCAAACTCCATAATTTCATTCTTTGAGGCTGAGTAATATTCCATTCTGTATATATCCAACATTTTATTTATCCATTCTTCTGTTGAAGGACACCTTGTTTGGTTCCATAGTTTAGCTATCGTGAGTTGAGCTGCTATAAACATTGATGTGGTCCTGTCACTACAATGTGCAGATTTTAAGTCCTTTGAGTGGGATGACTGGGTCAAATGGTAGTTCCATTCCAAGTTTTCTGAGGAATCTCCATACTGCTTTCCAGAGTCATTGCACCAATCTGCAGTCCCACCAGCAATCTATGAGTGTACCTTTTTCCCCACATCCTCGCTGACATTTATTGTTGCTTGTATTCTGGATAATTGCCATTCTGACTGGAGTGGGATGAAATCTTAGAGTAGTTTCAATTTGCATTTCCCTAATTGCTAGACATGTTGAACATTTTTTCATATATTTGTTGATCTATTGTATTCCTTCTTCTGTGAAGTATCTGTTCAGTTCCTTAGCCCATTTATTGATTAGGTTATTTGGGTTTTGATGGTAAGTTTTTTGAGATCTTTATACAACTTGGAGATTAACACTCTATCTTAGGTGCATGTGGTAAAGATTTTCTCCCACTCTGTAAGCTCTTTCTTCACATTATTGATTGCTTCTTTTTCTGAGAAAAGCTTTTTTTTGATTGCATCCCATTTATTGATTCTTGATTTTACTTCTTGTATTTTAGAGGTCTGGTTAAGGAAATCAGATCCTAAGCTAACATGGTGAAGATTTGCACTAGAATAGAGACCCTGCACCTAACAGAATAAGAATCTTTAACTCTGGATTAGAAGTTAAACTTTGAGAGAAGTGTCCATGAACCCCCTTAAATCAGAACAAAATTTTGTGTAAATGTGAATGTTTGAGGGGGAGAAACATTAAATTCATCACTTCAGATACCAAAATAGTTCAAACTCTCTTCAGTGGCAATCAGGGACAGCAAAGATCTGAAAGGCAAACAGATGTCCAAAGTTTTTATAGCTTCTAAATGCATTCAAATTGCTATACTACGTTTCTAATATTTAAAACATTTTACACAAGTCTCTATATCACATTTGCTCTTTACAACAGCCCAACAAGTAAGGTATTATTCATATTGCATTATCCAGGGCAGACAGAATTCGTAGTGGTTAAGAGAAGATTCTGGAACTAGAGTATCTGAGTGTGTGTATCCTTGTTCTGCCACTTCTTTGCTAGATATCTTTTGCAAATTAGCCTCATCTGTAGTCTTCACATAATAATAGCATCAAACACGTAGGACAGTTGTGAGGAATAAGTTAATGTATACATAGAGCCAGATTCATTGTATGAAGTATAAAAGTGCTGTTATTATTTTAAAATGGGAGAGCAAACCAGGCACAATGGTGCATGCCTGTGATTCCAGTGGCTCAGGAGGCTGAAGCAGAAGGATCACAAGTTCAAAGCCAGCCTCTGCAGCTTAGCGAGGCCCTAAGTAACTCAGCAAGACCCTCTAAATAAAATATGAAAAGGGCTGGGGTGTGGTTCAGTAGTTAAGTGCCCCTGGGTTCAATCCCCAGTACATGAAAAAAGGGACAGCAGAGAGAAAATGAGATTTTATGCATAAGGTTCTATAGCAAGGTAGAAGAGGAAATAAAGCCACGGCATAACTAGATCTCTCTTTTAAAAAAACTATTTATAGTTGTAGTTGTCAATGGACCTTTATTTTATTTATTTATTTCCTTATTTATTTATTTATAGGTGGTGCTGACAATCAAACACAATGCCTCATACATGCTAGGCAAGTACTCTACCACTGATCTACGTCCCCAGCCCCTATAACTAGATCTCTTGATACTCTTATTTTATGTTTTTTCTGGCACCCACCTCCAATCTTTCTCTTCTGTCCTTTGGAGGAACAACAACCAGCACAGTCCAAACTGGGATCTAAAGTTTCTGAGATGGCCACAAGGGCCAGGCACAGTGGTACAGGCCTGCAATGACAGCAACTCAGAAGACTGAGGCAGGAGGATTCCAAGTTCAAAGTCAGCCTCACCAATTTGGCAAGACCCTAAAAATTTAATGAGGCCCTGTTTCAAGAAAAATCAAAAGAGCTGGAAATATGCTCCATAGTTAAGCATACCTGGGTTCAATCCCTGGTAAAAACACAAACAAAAACAAATAACCAAAAACAAAAAACAAAACAACAAGAACAACAAAAAAAGATGGCCAGAAGGAATTCTGATATCTACAGATTATTACAGGCTTTAGTAGGTATACATTATATATTCATCTGAGTATGGGAGATAGCATACATAGACAGATCAGATGCTCAAAGGGGCCCTTGGGCTAGTCATAGTAAATGCAAAAAAGAAAACCAACTACAATGCAAACTCCCCCTTTCTACCTAATATTGTACATTTCCCTATGGAGAACCCTGGGTCCCCTGTTCTTGATTGTATAAACAGAAAGGATTAATTCTACAACCATTATCTCACCCACCCAACATCACACTATGGGGCTTTAGCTAAGTCTGTGAGGTTTTCGTGAAGACACATATAAGTTCCACTTCTCAGAAAATATGCAAGATCCCTCACTTGTCTATAGGTAGATATACTATTAAGAACACACAGGCACAGACACACATGCACAAAACAGACAGATACTGAAATTAAAGGCCCATACTCTCCTACCCTTCCCTTTTCCCCACTGCCACCCCTTCTGCATTTACCAAAGGACCATAGGAAACAATTGGTAGATTATGCGGACAATTGGCAGTTTTCGAACATTTCTCAGAAATGGAGAATGGAATATGTTTAAATGATGTGGGTTTGCCATCACAAAAGTGAAATGAAATTGCAAAAACATTATGATAAGAGACCAATGCCTGGGAAGAGGTCAGTTACACTCCCCTCTTTCAGCCTTTCTCCAGGAAGCCTAATTAACCATGGGTCCTTACCTTTTGCATTGTCAATAACAGGCCCTAGGAGTCTGACTACTCTCTCTTGAAATGTAACAGATGCCTGTGAAAAGAGCCATTTCTTCTTATCTGTTTCTGTGAGGGTTCTTTATGTTGGAGATCCTGCACAAGGCCTTCACCACATAGATTAGGATTTTTTTTTTTTTGCATAAAGAGGAAAAAGCCCCAAAGATAGGAAGGGTATAAGATGGTGTCAAATAACCTGTAAGTATTGTGAGAAACTGTGGATCAGGCCTCAGAATTTGGAGTTTTTGTTTTTCTTTGGGTTTGCTGGTATAAAATGAAGTTTGGAGTTTCCTCCTCTCCAAGTGCTGCTTGCTGCTTCTGGACCAGTCTGTTTCCTGCAACAGTTTTATAAAGATGAATTGCATTCCCCCTTTCAACACTACCACGCTTAAGTTCTTTTTTCACTGAATGTCACTAAGCTTTGTTTTATCAAAGCTGTTAGCCTATATCATTGCTGAACCCTAATTTCTACAGATTTAAGACCCTTTTGTTTCCACCATTCTCTTGTAGTCAATCTTCAGAATGATCTGCATCCACAACCTGAGTTCTGGTTCTAGATCTGCCATTGTGTTGTCATGGGACTTTGACTGCCCTTCTCTGGGACTTAAGTTCCTCCTCTGCACAATAGTGTGGGATTGAACTAAATCAGGCTTTAAGGATAACAGATCCTGGAAGACCTGGAAGTTAGTGAGAACCAAGGGTCATTGCAACTAAATTAGCACCACAACTTCTCTGGAGACTAACAAAACATATTTTGAATATATTAATACTACTGTTTTTAAGTATGGTTAAATGCTGTTATAATCAATATAATTAAACACTGACATGCACAACTGAATTTCAACTAGCAATTGGTCATGTATGATCTCATTTGAGTAATAGTAAAATTACAACACTGGTCATATAGTGATCCAAGATATAGCTAGGTAATAAAAGGCCTTCTTATTCCTAAAAGTAATTCCTTATCATTATCTTTATTTAATCTTGCTCAGTCTGCTTTGAGAAGTTCATTTCTACATTTTTATATTTTTTTTGGTTATGAGGAACAAACGCAGGACCTCATGCAGGGTGAGTGTGTGCTGTATCACCAAGCTACACTTCCACCCTATAAATCTATTTGACTAATTACTTTTTAATTACATTTATTTTTACTAGTATCTAAGAACACAAAAGATGTGCATATTAAAGGGGTAACCATGATGCTTTGATACAGACAGACATTGCATAAAGTTTAAATTGGGTTAAATATAACTATCTCCTTGAACGTTTATTATTTCTTTATAGCAAAAACTTTCAAAATTATTTCTTACAGCTTTCTGAAATATATAGTACATTATTGTTATTTATAGCCACCTGTTACACTACATTTGTATTCCTTGCTTCTATCTAATGGTAGCTTAGTACCCATTGATCAACATTTCCCTATACCACCTATCCTCCCTGTTCTCTCCAGTCTCTGGTATCCACCATTCTACTCTCAACTTCTGTGAGATCATTTTTTTTTTATTTTACACATATATGTGAGATCATATGGTACTTGTCTTCTGTTCCTGGCTTATTTCATTTAATGAAATGATCTCAAGTACTATGCATGTTGTTATAACAACAGAATTTTATTCTTTTTATGACAGAATAGTATTCCATGATTCCATGATGCATTATGTAATCAATTTCTTGGCTATTGTGAGTAGTGCTGCATTTAATATGAGAATGCAGTTGCCTTTTTGACATACTGATTCCATTTATTTTACACACACACACACACACACACACACACACTCACACACATTAGACTGGGATTGCTGGGTCATTAGGTAGTCATATTTTTAATTTTTTTAAAGTGAATTATATTTATTGATCTTTTTCTAGTATAAAACCAATTTCCTCTTTCTGGGCAAAATTAGGCTGAGCATAATAGATTCTCTTTTTTAAAACTACCTACACCCTTTCAGTGCTAATGTTTTGTAAATGACATTTTTTTTTTTGAAACAGGAATTGAACACAGGGGTACCTAAACACAGAGCCATATACCCAACCCATTTCTATTTTTTATTCTTATGACAGGGTCTTGCTAAGTTGCTCAGGGCTTTCCTAAATTGCTGAGGTTGGTTTTGAACTTGTGATCTTCCTCCCTCAGCCTCCTGAGCCACTGGAATTATAGGTCACAGAACCCATTCCTGGCTGTAGTGACTCTTGAAGGTTCTTGTGCTTTACCCTGTTTTGATCTCCTGGTGATGTTGCCTTCTTATATTGCCAGAATCTATCTTGATTTTCTAAATTCTCAGATTGTTTCCATATTGCTTGTTTCTTTTATATATGGGGTATAATTCAGTAGTGTAGTCATCTGTAGATACTTCAATGTGGAATATTCAAATGTGTTATATAATGCCTCCCCAAATCAAAAAGACATGTCAATCTCTTTGATTTTCTTTTTACTAGAAGTGCAGTTGTCTGCAGCATGCTAAAATTCTCTCCAAGGTGACAGGAATTTATACCATCTATTTTTGATTTTTTGATAAACTTCTAATAACTATTTCCTATAATGCTTGTACACTAATATACATTCTCACCAATAAAATCTAAGAATTCCTTTTTCTTTGTATCTGCACTAACACTTGGTATCTTTAATATTTTTGATAATAACCATTGTTACTGGAGTGAGGTGACTTCTCATTTGTGGTTTTGATTTGCAATTCCCTAATGATTAGTGATGTCAAGTGTTTTTTCATATGCCTCCTGACCATTTGTATGTCTTATTTTGATTAATGTATATTTAAATCTATTATACATTTCAATATTTTGTTATTGAGCTTATGGAGTTCCTTACATATTCTGGATGTCAACTTCCTTTCAGATATATAGATTGTGAATTTTTCTTCCATTCTGTAGATTGACTTTCCCTCTATTAAATTTTTCCTTTGCTATGCAGAAGTTTTTAGTTTGATGTAATTCCATTTATCTACTTTTGCTTTTATTTCCTATACTTTTCAGGTCTTGTCCAAAATAACTTTGCCCATCCCAATATCCTGAAACACTTTCTCTGTCTTTTTCTAGTACTTTTAAAGTTTCAAGTCTTACATTAAAGTCTTTAATCAAATTTGAGCTGATCTCTGTAGCTTGTAAGATATAAAGATCTAGTGTCATTTTTCTGCATGTAGATAATCCAATTTTCCCATCACCATTTGTTGAAAAGACTTTCCTTTCTCAAGTGCATATTTCTTAGCACCTTTGTTGACAATCAGTTGGTTATAGATGTGCAAGATTACTTCTAGGCTCTCAATTCTTTTCCAATGGTTTCTCTACCTGTATATTTCTATGGTAATTCTAATTGCTCAGAACAAAAACAAAAATATCATACATAATAAAAGCTATGTTCAACTGGACAAGGTGATGCACACATTTAATTCCAGCAACTAGGAAGCTGAGTCAGGAGAATCGCAATTTGGAGGCCAGCCTCAGCAATTTAGAGAGACCCTGTCTGAAAATTTTTTAATAATAATAATAATAATAATAATAATAATAATAATAAACGCAGGAATGTAGTTCAGAGGTAGAGAAACCTGGAGTTCAAACCTCAGTACTAAAATCAAAATGACAGAAACCCAGCAACAACAAATCCCCCACATGGTATTTGAATTTTTACTATTGCTAGCACCTTTCATGGTGCTTTAAAAATTCATCCCATGTAACCCATATCTCATCCCTCTGATAACTAATTTTTTTCTCCCCTTTATAGTTAATGAAGCAGGATCAAAGAATGCACTCTGCCCAAAGTAACCTATCTAATAATCAACACAAGTAGGGCTAGTTAGGTGACCATCCAAATTCTGCACTGACACTGCTCATGCTTCTATTTGTTACCAAAATCTTAGTCCTTGTGTCTTAGCTCTGTGGGCAATAGACAGGACTCCATCCAGAAGTGTCTCCTGGCTAAATGGGGCATACTATCAGATATTAAAAGGGAAGACTGTTTTTCTCCCCCAGGTTATAATCTAAAAGTGCTGGACCCATTGTCCCATCTTCTATGGCTGTCAGTCTTCACCCCCTGAATAAGATGGAATAGTTAATGGTCAGGCAATCAGGGAAATGGGCCTCAATTATTTTCTTTAAATGTAAAAGATGACCCCATGAAGTTAATCTGTAGAAACATTTTAAACATTTCAGTCAATTCCTTTGTCCTGGAGCTATGGGTAGACCCGCATAAAGTTACAGAAAATTTTACACTCAAGGAATAAAAGGTCATAGCCAATTAAAAAGACATGGGCCAATCAAATAGCCCTGGTATCACCCATATACCTGTACCACATTTATTCTACCCACTAGCCCCAACACTTGTTCAATGACTGTTTATCTTGGACTCTGACCCTTTATCACGTAAGTCCCCAGACTAGTACACAAAAGTAGAAAATCCCTCTGCCAGATTTTCCCTTCCATCACAGGAGCTCTATCCCTTTTCTCTTGTTCAAACAAATCTTACTCCTTTTACTTTTCCCTCTGCTACCATTCATGGATTTTATTCTTTGAATGTCTGAGACTAGAACCCAGAAAGAAATCGGCAAGGCCTGCAACCCACACAGACCCCAGGGAACCAGCAGAAGCAGGGAACTGAGCCTCGCTTTTAAACTCTGATTTTATTTCCATGGGCACAAAAGGGGCTGGGTAGAGACCTCCTTGGTAATATTGTTACAGCTTTCTTGAGACTTTTTTTCAGCTCAGGGTTAGTGTCCCTGCCTCACAGTGAGAGGATCTGTGGCTTCCTGGGGCCAGGCTGAGAAACAATGCCAGCCTGGGTTGAAAGGACTTTTTAAACCATTTCTTGTGGTGTCCTGCTACCTTGCATCCCAGAGGCAATGGCTTCTTACAAACCTCAACATAGTTTTTAACTGTTTAGACTATCATGCAACTGCATATATGCCTGTAATATAGATTTTTAAAATGTAATTTGCCTCTGACAGACTTACTTCAAGTGTAAATTGTGTAATAATACAGAAAACAATTTAAAGGCCAGGTTGTGTTACAGTAAAACATCTTTCTCTTAGACAGGCTTATATTTATAGATGGCCCATTCAGCCAAGATATTTTTTCCAAGAGACTACCTATAGGATCAATGCAGTATTTCCCATATCTTAAGTGGAAGTAACAGACATACAAAAACAGAGGCAGAAAACCAGAAAATATCCTTCAAATCATGGCCAACATACAGGATGGGGGAAAATATCCTAAGTTCCCATTCCACTTAACCATGATTTCTATACCAGCAATGCCATAAATGTCTCTAAGAAGAGGGACCTGATGTTCCCAAGAAGGGGAAGCAGATGTGTAAAATTATTGGGGGAGCTTACCAGATGTCCAAGATGTTGTGCCTTTACTGTGTTTAGTTTCCTTTTTCTCAAAGTTCATCAATATAAAACAACCCTTAATGTTCAGGGATAGATGGTTGGAGATTCCCCTGAAGCAAAAGAAGCTCCTCTTGTTTAACTCAGGACAAATATATCATCTCCTGCCATTCTAGTTGTTGTCTCTCAATAAGTTTGCCTTGCATCTTCAACATGGAAGTGGGGTTGCTTGGAACTCAAAACCTGTCCAAGAAACCTGGAGTTGGGGATTGCTCTCAAGTACCACTTGGGTTGCCAATTTGTTATTGAAAGCTCAGACCTTGTCCATGATGCCAAGCCAATAAAGAGGACATGGTTTTGAGAAAAAGGAGAAACAAAGGACACTCCTGTGTCTTAGAGGTGTTATTCTGCCCACAAGGGAGAATGGAGGGTTTTTAAAGAATGATTCATTCCAGGTGTTCCCAGCAAGGGTGGGATGTCATTCACTTGTTAATTTGGGAGACAGCCATTCCTTAGATCTTCTAGCACCATCCATGAAGGTTGAATTACTTGATTCTTGTGTGGGGTGGATGTGAGCACATGTGATGAACACACACGCACGGTGAGTGCTCAAGGACAGATAACTCAGCCTAAGTTGGGTAATGCTTGAGGTTATGCTGGGAAGAGGGAGGAGAGAGAGAGAGAGGAAGAAAAAATCCACATTCCTTTAAATATAAGTCTCCGCAGCAGAACAGAAAGGGCTATATTCAAAGCATGAGGTGGACTATTGTTACATGATAACTTCTTGTAACATTTTGTCTTTGGTTGAGCTATTATGTCAGGTATTAGGAAAAGCACCAGTGTCATGTTAGGAAAATTTGTCTTATTTTCTAATATCTTCATCTAGAAACTACCGGGGAGGGTAATTATCTAGGATAACATCAGTATAAAGAACAGCTTTAGGCAGAAAATAGGCAAAACATGTCCATCTTCTTCCCACCCTCACCTACCCTCCTTCCTGGCCATCTTCTCACCCTCTACCCAGAATCTCAGCCTCCTAGGAGTCCTCAGCATATGATCCAGGTCTTTTTCTCATTCTACTAGATTTGCCCCTCACCCCTGGTGCTTCCACTGCACTGAAATCAAAGAAGGAATTATTATTGATTTCTGCCAGCACAGAAAGAGCACATCCAGGGGACCAGCTCATTAGCCTTCAGCAGAGCATAATTACATTTTCAACTTGACAGTTGGGATAGCTTTCTGGGAGAGTTAGGAGGTATCCATGGTGTGTAGTCTGAACCTGTATCAGCCATGCAAAACAAGCTCCGAAAAAATTGAAAGATATGATCAAGGCAGCCTAGGCAGGAATCTGAGTAAGTGGTGTGATATGAGAAGCATGGACAAGCAGGCCCTAGTACATCACCATCCCCTGTTCAAGGGCTAACAAGGGGACTGTCAGTAAGAACAGGTCAGTATGATATGCAGTGCCCTGGTGAGATCTCAGATGGTAACCTTGGGCAGGTTCCTTCCCTTCTCTGAATCTATTTCTCCACCTGTTTAAATCAAAGGGTTGTGTTAAATGAGTTCCAACACTGTCCTACCTCTAGATGGTCCATGAGTTCAATATCTGCTTTAAAATTAAATATCTCTTCTTCTAAAGCTAAATATATTTCCACTAGGCAATATTTTAACTATATGTATGAAAGAGGAAAGACGATGGGATGCTGAAAATTTAATTTCTCATTTAATCTTCATATTGGGATGGAGATACCAGATCTGATTATGAAATGAAATTAAAGAACATTATGATGAAGAACCAATGCCTAGGGAAAGGGCTAATTTTTTTATTGTTTGTAATTTTCTGAACTCTGTAGAAATGTAGCCACAGCATTTAATTGGTAGGCCAATTAGCTGCTATCTAAACTATAACCTTGTAGGTTTAGTTCTTGGAAGTATAGCTCTTCAGGAGGTAAACTCAAGTTATCCTGAGTTACTGTTCCCTGTGGTGAAGGTCACTTTGTAATAACACTCACAGATGTCTTTGTTCTATGCCTGTGAACTACTTATGGTAAATTCCCTGTTCATGGTCTTTGGTTACATAGGCCAAGAATTCAAACCCACCAATGTTGTAATGTTTAAGAAATGATGTCAAATTTCCTACAAAAGTCCCATGTAACCTCAGCTCAAGGCCCAGAATTTTAGAGCACCAGCTCATCTTGGTCTTCCAGAGTATAAACCTGAGTTCTTTAGCCCTCTGAGTGATGTTTGGTCTCTTGCTGAACATGATTTCCATAACAATATCAATGCCATCAGGGAGATAGATTCCATTTTACTGATGAGAAAATAGAGGCTCACAGATGTGAAGTGACTTTCTCAGGGCCCTATTGTCAATAAAAACCATGTGGGATTTGAACCCCAGTATCTGTCACTCCTAAGTTGTTCTACTATGTTCTAGACCAGAATTTCTCAAAGTAAATTCTTCAGAAATAAGTTCCAGTGGATTTTAAGTGTGGGAATGTAAAAAAATTAATAAATCCAGGATATCTTGTGGAATTCAATGTGTAAGAGATTACTTCACTGAGCAACTCCTTTGAGCCTTTATGTTTGTACTAATATGCATTATGTTCCTATAAGAGGATTATGGCTTGTACAGTGAGTGGATTGGTACCACATAGTTTTCCCAAAGGCTAACTGTCACCATCTCTGGAGCATTTCTCTGGTCTAGTAGTCCTCAGAACACAGTTCAGGAAAGTTTATCTTGAAACCTTTGCATTCAGATCTTCAGTCCCTGTTCTCAGAGAGTTTATAGAAAAATAAGTGCCCTTTTTCCATCCCACTTTCCCCTGACAGGGTAAAATTTCCAAGGATAGATATTTGTTTACAGTATCCTCATAAGGGTTTTCAAGAATTTCTCTGAATTATATCTGGCCAAGGATACAGGTAGATTTGAATTTCAGCTAAAATGCTGTTCACCAAGCTTCACCCTGCACTTGACTGATTTTTCTCACTGGTCTACCCCAAGGGGGCATCATTTGTGCTATCAATATTCTACTGCTGCCTAGGTTTTTAGGACCTAATATTATATGATGCTATGATCTTGGGCAAGACACTTTCTTTCCTTCGTGCTTCAGCTTCCATAGATGTAATTAAAGGACAAAAATGACTATTCCCTCCTCCACACTTGAAGAAACAGCAGTAGATTAAGAGGACTACACACTTATTAATCTTTGTCTTGCTACAGATGTTGTGTGCATGTGTCTGTGTCTGTTTTCAGATGTTATAAAAGAAGCCAATCACACAAAAAGGGGACACTCTGAAATTGTGTTCTGAGGGTGACTCCATAAATATAGATTCTGGACTGGAAGGTGCCTTAATGATTAAATGTCCTGAGTGCGAGGCCCTTTGGCATGGTCTGAGTATTCAAATTTGAACTGAAATTTGAGTTCTACCTTCAAGGATGAGTATTACAGGGGGAAAGGAATGTTAGTAAGGAGAGAAAGGAAAAGACAAACATGAACACAGTGAAGGAAAAATGATAAGTCTGAGGGATGGGGAAATGTTGGGAGAAGATAGAAAAATGGAAGAAGTTGAAAAATTTCTGTGCTGTGTACAGAGGGGAACCTTAGTATTTTATGCATTAGTACTATAGTTAACTGTGCTTTCCAATGCCAATTCTGGGGGCTGGCTTCAGAATGGGTTTGGTACCGGGCAAGAACTGAGACAAAGATAACAAGAAGGAAGCCACTACTGATGGGATAGTTGCCTCTAAATCAGGTGTGATCAGAAAAAAATGTTTGAAGATTGTTGTTTGAGGGTGTGTGTATGTGTGCAATCTATAATTGAGTTACAACCCCAGCCCACAAAATGTTTAGGAGGCAGACATAGTTAGATAAAAGAATAAAGCTTAACTCTCAAAGTTTTGACACAAAAGCAGCATGAAGAAAGGCATCACTTGCAGAGATTCTGTGGGAGAAAAGACCAGTTTGAAGGAAGAATAATAATGTGACTAATGTGACCATAACAGGCAGAATAATAATCTGCCAAATATATCTACATCCTTATCCCTGAATACTGTGAATATGATACATGGTGAAAGGGAAATGTGGTTACTGACAGAATTAAGGTTGCTAAACTTGAAAATAGGGAAATCAGAATGGATTGTCCCGATAGGTCTGATGTAGTCACAAGTTTCCATAGAAACAGAAGAGGAAACAACAACAAAATAACCAAATCTTAAAAATGGGCAACTAATTTGAATAAACATTTCTTCAAAAATATATAAAAGGCCGCTGAGCACATGAAAAAATACTCATCATCACTGACCATCAGGAACATGCAAATCAAAACACCATGTGATACCATTGCACACACATCAGAATCTAGGCTTTTAACAAGAAAAAAGAGGAAGAGGCCCAGGCCAGTCACCAGGTCGAGCGCTACCTGCATGTTTCCCATGCCAAGGAGGCCTGGCTCAGCCAGCGTCCACCATCTCCACTGCTCATGCTGAAGCCTTCCTTCTCCAGTGCCTGTGCCCCATGTGGTCTAGCTCCTCACTCTGGCTGACCATCTATCAACATGTGGGGTTGCTTCTGCCTGCTAGCTTGGATTATTGCTGAACTGGAGGCCACCATTCCTACTGGGGAAACTCTCATCTTGGAACACCACATTAAGTACCTCTCAGGCATTAGGCTACTGAAAACTAGGAGGTTTGAACAGCACAGTATAGTTTCATTGTAGAATTTCTTAAATTAGTAGTAGTATTATGATTATCCTATTATGCCTACTATTATTTCACTTTTCTTTTATTAATATTTTTTTCACCCTCTCTATTTTCTTCTTATCTGTTTCCTTGGAGACTCTTTCTCCCTTTTCTTATACTAACAACCAATTTCTTTAATTCTGCTTTCACTATTCCTGTGACATACTATCTGTATAGACTCACTTCTTATCTTATTAACATTATATCCTACACCTCTCCCCATCCTCTTTGTCCACCTTTAGAAATTGTGGTGCTTATTGCAAACCTATTAGCTAATCTGTACATAATAATCAAACTCAACATCTCTGTTTATTAAGACAATACAGTTAATAACTTAATAGGGACTATTTGAATAAAGGATGCATATTGTTTGTATGGTGTGCTACTAATATTGATCTCTCACTTCAAGGTGAGTTATTAGAAACCTGCAGGGACACTATAAGTCTATGGGGGGTAAACTGCATTACCTTGGATTTGCACTACTAGAGGGGAAGATACATGAACAACTTGAGAAAACAAGGGAAGAAAGTGTCCACCCAAAAAACTAAGATGCTACATCAGTAGAATTCAATGACAGCATGGCAGAAGAAATGACAGAAAGGGAGTTCAGAATTTACATAATTAAAATGATCTGAGAAGCAAACAATGAGATAAGAGAGCAAATGCAGGTAATGAAGGATCACATCAATCAACAGTTAAAAGAGCAAATGCAGGAAGCAAAAGATCATTTCAATAAAGAGATAGAGACTCTGAAAAAGAAAAACAAACAGAAAACCTTGAAATGGAAGAAACAATAAACTAAATTAAAAACCCAATAGAAAGCATCAAAAATAGACTAGATCACTTGGAAGACAGAACTTCAGACAATGAAGACAATATATTGAATCTTGAAAGCAAATAAAAGTTGATCTAACAAAGAAGATGGTAAGACATCATGAGGGGAACCTCCAAGAATTATGGGATACCATGAAAAGACCAAATTTAAGAATAATTGGAATTGAGGAAGGCATACAGTTACAAACCAAAGGAATGAATAATCTATTCAATGAAATAATATCAGAAAATTTCCCAAATCAGAAGAATCAAATGGAAAATCAAATACAAGCAGTTTACAGGACACCAAATGTACAAAACTACAATAGATCAACACCAAGGCACATTATAATGAAAGTACCTAACATACAAAATAAAGATAGAATTTTAAAGGCTGCATGAGAAAAGCATCAGATTACATTCAGGGGGAAACCAATACAGTTATCAGCAGATTTCTCAACATAGACCCTAAAAACAAGAAGGACCTGGAACAACATATTTCAAGCACTGAAAGAAAAAGGATGCTAATCAAGAATCTTATACTCAGCAAAACTTACTTTCAGATTAGACAATTTAATAAAATCCTTCCATGATAAACAAAGGCTAAAAAATTTACAAGTAGAAACCCTGCACTATGGAACATTCTCATCGAAATATTCTATGAGGAAGAAATGGAAAATGACAGTGTAAGTCAGCAAAGGGTGGAATTACCCTTAAAGAATACCCAATTATGGAGAAACAAGTCAAGTTAAAAACCAAAAATAAGCCAAAATGACCCAGAATACAAGTCATATCTCAATAATAACCCTGAATTTTAGTGACCTAAACTCATCAAACAGAAGAGATAGACTGACAGATTGGATAAAAAGAATCCAATATGCTCCCTTCAAGAGACTCATCTCATAGAAAACGTTACCCAGAGACTAAAGGTGAAAGGATGGGAAAAAACATACAATACACATGGAGTCAGTAAAAAAGTGGGGGTTTCCATTCTCATATCACATAACGTGGACTTCAAGCCAAAGTTAGTCAGAAGGGATAAAGATGGACATTGCATACTGCTTAAGGGAAGCATAAATCAGCAAGACATAACAATCATAAATATTTATGCCTCAAACAAGGGCGCATCCATGTGCATTAAGCAAATCCTTCTCAATTCCAAGAACCAAATAGACCACAACATGATAATACTAGGTAACTTTAAGACACCTCTCTCACCATTGGACAGAACTTCCAAGCAAATACTAAACAAAGAAACCACTGAATTCAATAACACAAACAATAATTTAGAATTAATATACATATATAGAGTATTCTATTCCTTAAATGAGCAGCACATGAAACCTTCTCTATAATACACTGTATGTTATGCCACAAAGCTACTGTTAGCAAATAAAAAAAGTAGAGATAGTACCTTATATTCAATAAGATCATAATGGAATGAAATTAAAAATCAATGATAAAATAAAAACCAGAAACTTCTCCAACACCTGGAGACTAAATTATATGCTGTTGAATGATGCATGGATAACAGATGGCATCGGGGGGAATAGAGAAAAATGATACAAAATCTGTGGGAGGCTATGAAAGCAGGGCTGAGATGACAGTTCATTGCATGGAGCACATTCAATAAAAGGAGAAAATTCAACAAATAAACGACTTCACAATACTACTCAAACTCCTAGAGAAAGAAGAATAGATCAACACCAAAAGTAGTAGAAGAGAGGAAATAATTAAAATCAGAGCTGAAATCAATGAAATTGAAACAAAGGAACAATACAAAAATTTGACACAACAAAAAGTTGCTTCTTTGAAAATATGAACAAAATTGATAAACCCTTAGCCACACTAACAAAGAGGAGAGAAGAAACTCAAATTACTAAAATTCATGATGAAAAAGGAAATATCACAACAGGCACTATTGAAATACAAAACATAATTAGAAGTTATTTTGAAAATCGATATTCCAACAAAATAGAAAATCTTGAAGAGATCAACATGGTTCTAGAGAGATATGATCTATCCAAACTGAATCTGGAGGACATACACAATTTAAATAGACCAATTTCAAGCAATGAATTAGAAGAAGTAATCAAAAGGCTGCCAACCAAGAAAAGTCCAGGACCAGATGGATTGACAGCCGAGTTCTACAAGACCTTCAAAGAAGAGCTCATTCTAATACTCCTCAAAATAATTGATGAAATAGAGGAGGAGGGAACCCATCCAAACTCATTCTATGAAGCTAATATCACCCTAATACTAAAACCAGACAAAGACACATCAAGGAAAGAAAATTTCAGACCAATATCCCTAATGAACATAGATGCAAAAACTCTTAATAAAATTTATCTAATTGCATACAAAAGCATATTAAAACCATGATCAAGTGGGTTTCATCACAGTGATGCAAGGTTGGTTCAACATCCCAAAATCAATAAATGTAATTCACACATCAACAGACTTAAAGTTAAGAATCATATGATTATTTCATTACATGCAGAGAAAGCATTTGATAAAGTACAGCATTCCTTCATGCTCAAAACACTAGGAAAAAAGGGAATAGTAGGAATATACCTCAACGTTGTAAAAGCTCTCTATGCTAAGCCCATGGCCAACATCATTCTAAATGGGAAAAAAACTGAAAGCATTCCCTCTAAAAACTAGAACAAGCAGTGATGCCCTCTTTCACTACATATATTAAGCATTGTTCTTGAAACTCTAGCCAGAGCACTTAGACCAACGAAATTAAAGGGATATGAATAGGAAAAGAAGAACTCAAACTATCTCTATTTGCCAATGACATGATTCTATATTTAGGGGAGCCAAAAAATTCCACGAGAAAACTTCTAAAATTCATAAATGAATTCAGTAAAGTAGCAGGATATAAATTCAGCAATCATAAATGTAATGCATTTTTATTCATAAGTGATGAATCTTCTGAAAGAGAAATTAGGAAAACTACCCCATTCACAGTAGCCTCAAAAAAAATAAAATACTTCAGAATCAATCTAACAAAAGAGGGAACAACCTCTACAATGAAAACTACAGAACACTAAAGAAAGAAATTAAAGAAAACCTTAGAAGACGGAAAGATCTCCCATGTTCTTGGATAAGCAGAATTAATATTGTCAAAATGTACATATTACCAAAAGCACTGTACAAATTCAATTCAATTCCAATTAAAATCCCAATGACATACCTCATAGAAATAGAGCAAGCAATCACAAAATTCATTTGGAAGAATAAGACACCCAGAATAGCTAAAGCAATCCTTAGCAGGAAGAGCGAATCAGGGAGTATCACAATACCAGAACTTCAACTATAATACAGAGCCATAGTAACAAAAATGGCATTGGCACCAAAATAGACAGGTAGACCAATGGTACAGAATAGAGGACACAGAGACAAACCCACATAAATACAGTTTTCTCATACTACACGAAGTTGCCAGAAATAAAAAATGGAGAAAAGATAACCTCTTCGATACGTGGTGCAGGGAAAACTGGAAATCACCCTGCACAAAAGTCAATTCAAAATGGATCAAGGTCCTAAGAAATAAACCAGAGACCCTGCACCTAATAGAAGTAAATGTAGGTCCAAATCTTCATCATGTTGTCTTAGAACAAGGCTTCCTTAACATGACTCCCAAAACACAAGAAATAAAAGCAAGAATCAATAAATTTGATGGATTCAAACTAAAAAGCTTTTTCTCATAAAGGATACAACCAAATAAGGTGAAAAGAGAGCCTACAGAGTGGGAGAAAATTTTTGCCACACACACTTCAGATAAAGCACTAATCTCTAGAATCTATAAAGAACTCAAAAAACTTTACACCAAGAATACAAATAACTCAGTCAATGAATGGGCTAAGGAAATGAGCGACACTTCACAGAAGGAGATCTACAAGCATCAACAGATATAAGAAAAAATGTTCAACATCTCTAGTAATAAGAGAAATCAAATCAAAACTACCCCAAGATTTCATCTCACCCCAATTAGAATGGCCATTATCAAGAATGCAAGCAACATTAAGTGTTGGCGAGGATGTGGGGGAAAAGGTACTCTCATACATTGCTATTGGGATTTCAAATTGGTGCAGCCAGTCTGGAAGCAGTATGGAGATTCCTTAGAAAACTTGGAATGGAACCACCATTTGACCCAGCTCTCCCACTCCTTGGCCTATACCCAAAGGACTTAAAATCAGCATACTACAGTGACACAGCCACATCAATATTTATAGCAGCTCAATTCGCATTAGCTAGATTGTGGAACCAACCTAGATGCCCTTCAACAGAGGAATGGTTAAAGAGACTGTAGTATATATACACAATGGAATATTATTCAGCCATAAAGAAGAATAAAATTATGGTATTTGCAGATAAATGGATGGAGTTGGAGAATATCGTGCTATGTAAGATAAGCCAATCCCAAAAAACCAAAGGCCAAATTATTTCTCTGATACGTGGATGGTGATGCATAATGGGGGGGTGGGACAGAGGCAAGAATGAAGGATGGATGTATTGTATAAAGGAAAATGAGTGGTGGGGAGGGGATGCAGGGAAAGAAATATAATAGAAAGAGACTAACATCATTACCCTATGTACATGTATGATTACGCAAATGGTGTGAATCTACTTCGTGCACAACCACACAAATTATATTTGTACCCCCTTTGTGTACAATGAAACAAAATTTTTAAAAAAATTAAATGGATGAAACAGGTAAATAAAAAAAAAAAACAAGAAAAAAGAAATTAAGTGTGGTAAGGATGTGGAGAAATTTTAACCCTAGTGAACTACTGTTGGGATATAAAATGATGCGTCTTCTATAGGAAACTGTATGACAATTCCCCCAAAATTTAAACATAGAATGTCCCTAAAATCCAGCAATTCTACTTGGTATATTACCAAAATAATCCAAATAAAGTATTTAAATGATATTTGTGCCCTCACACTGATAGTGGCATTATTCACAATAGCCAAAAAGGGGGAATAACACAAATGTCCATCCATGGATGAATGCATAAACAAAGTGTGGCATATTTTTATTGAAATTCTGACCCATGCTGTATATAATATGAATGAACCCTAAAGAAATTATGCCAAATAAAACAAGCTAGACACAAAAAGACAAATTTGTGAGTCCATCTATATGAAGTACCTAAAATTGTCAAATTCTTAAAGACAAAGTTTTTTTTTTTTTTGAACCGGGGATTGAACTCAGGGGCACTTGGCCACTGAACCACATCCCCAGCCCTATTTTGTATTTTATTTAGAGACAGGGTCTCACTGAGTTGCTTAGGGCCTCACTAAGTTGCTGAGGTTGGCTTTGAACTCGTGATCCTCCTGGCTCAGCTTCCCAAGTCGCTTGGATTACAGGTGGTGTGCCACCATGCCTGGCTGTTAAGACAGAAAGTTGAATAGATTTTCAGAGTACTAGCAGGGAGAAGAGGAATAATTGTCATTGCTTAATTGGTACAGAGTCTGGGAAGGTGAAAATGTGTGGTGATGGATAGTGAAAATGTTTGTATAACTATGTGAATATACATAATATGATTGAATTTTAAACTTAAAATTGTTTAAATTATAAATTTATGTTATCTATATTTCACTACAATAAAAAAGAAAATAATGGATGAAGGATACAGAAGAGGAAGTCAGAGTGATGAAGTGTGAGAATGTCTCAACCCTCTGTTGCTGACTTTGAAAATGGAAGAGGGGTCCATAAACCCAGGACTGCAGGCAACTTCCAGAAGCTGAAAATTAAAAGACTCTGGTTCTCCCCTAAAATCTCCAGAAAAGGATGAAATCTGCCAAGACTTTGATTTAAGCCTGGGGAAACTGTGTCATACTTCCATGACCAATAAACATGGAAGATAAAATATGTGCATTTTAAAAATGTGCCCTGTTTCTGATCATTAAGCTTGTGTGATTTTTTAGGGGCAGAGAACCAGGGATTGAACTCAGGGGCACTCGACCACTGAGTCACATCTCCAGCCCTATTTTGTATTTTATTTAAAGACAGCATCTCTGTGAGTTTCTTAGTGTCTTGCTTTTGCTGAGGCTGGCTTTGAACCCACTGTCCTCCTGCCTCGGTCTCCTGAGGTGCTGGGATTACAGGCATGCACCACTGCACACCTCTGTGATGTTTTTTATAGCCACAATTGGAGACTAAAACTATGACAATAATGATTATAATTATTAACATTTATTTAATGCTTGCTATATGTCAAACACTATTCTACGTAAAAACGATGATAGCAATATGATAGCAAGAATAATCATAATGATTTACTTTTCTCTCATTTTGTCTCTCTTTTCTTTTTGGTACCAGGGATTGAACCAAGGAGTGCTTAACCAATGAGCTACATCTCCAGCCCTTTTTTAGCTCAGTTCCTGAGGCCAATCCAATCCAATATGATGACAAGGTTTTAGCAAAAAGGATAAAGAAGTTTTTTTGTTGTTTGTTTTCTTGTTTTTTTTAATCTTTTTTATTTTATTTTATTTTTTTTTGGTACTGGGGTTTGAACCCAGGGGTGCTTAACCACTGAGCAACATCCCTAGACCCTTTTTGTATATTTATTTAGAGAAAGGGTCTTGCTGAGTTTCTTAGGGTCTTGCTAAAATGCTGAATCTGGCTTTGAACTGAAGATCTTCAGTGGCCTCCCAAGTCACTGGGATTGCAAGTTTATGCCACCTTACTGGCAACAGAAAATTTTTAAAGAGGTGAGATAGACATCATTACCCTATGTACATGTATGATTACACAAATGGTGTGACTGTCCTTCGTGTACAACCAGAGAAATGAGAGTTGTACCCCATTTGTGTATGGTGAATCAAATAATAATAATAATAAATATATAAAATGAAAAAAAAGACTACATTCCAGGTTTATCCTGAAGGGTGGGTAGCAATTCAGTAATTCACTTTTTAATTTAGGAGATTTCTTAGATCTTCTCACCACCTCTGAAGTCTGAATTTTCATTTCTGTGGTGTGTGCTCAAGGACAGATCCCTGGGCATAGGATGGGGAGGAAGGGTAATCCTTTTCCCCCCAGATCAGGGAGGGGAAGATTAGGATGGGTAGGTTAGGGATAGGGAGAGGTTAGGAAGAGGGAAAGGGAGAGAAAGAGAAAGAAACATATCCTTTTTAAAAATAAGTACCAGTGGCAGGGCAGCAAAGGCTATAGTCAAAGCATGAAGTGGATCACTGTTACAGGGTGACTAGAAAGTTTTTTTCATCATGCTCAGTTACCCAGGAAGCTGGGATACTGCTTAGATCGAGGTGGACCTTGGGATTAACTAGGTGGTTCTGCTGAAATTCAGGGTGCTAGAATTAGGGGATCACAGATGCTTACACTGACATTTAAAAGGAAGGCTTGGGAGGCAAAGTTGCTGTAGGCTGTCCCTGAGGAGGTGATGTGTGAAGAAATTAGAAGGATGTCAAAGCTGCAGTGGAGATCTCTGAGATTCAGAGATGCTGGTTCTGTGGGATGCCTACTGAGAAAGGGTGCTGGAAGCAAGAAACCAGCCAAGAGAGAGGCCATGTGGGTTGCAACCAGCAAGGCTATAGGGTCAGAGATACACAAGCCTTTTGGAGAGAACATCATCCTGCCATGAGTAACAGATGCAGGATGTGAAGCTACAGGATACGTTTACCCAGTTGGGATTTGGTCTTGCTTTGGTTTCATCTCCTGTTTCCATGTCCTTATTTCTCCCTTGTGGAATGGAAATTTTTACTCTGTGCCATTATATACTGGATTTATGGAACTTGTTTTTGATTTTTACAGGGAGTCACATTCAGAATTTTCTTGAGTGTCAGAGAAAACTTTGAAATTGGACTTCTGGGCAATCCTGGAACTGTTAAGATGATCGGGACTCTTAGAAATATACTAAGTGTATTTTGAACTGTGAGATGAGCATGAGTTTTTGGGGAGCAAGAGTGGAATGTTACGGTTTATATATGAGGTATTCCCCAAAAACTCATGCTTGCCACAATGCAAAAAATTTCAGAGGTGAAATTATTAGATTATGAGGTGTGACTTAATCACCATGTTAATTCACTGATATGGATTAACTGGGTGATAACTCTAGGCAGCTGGAAAGTGGCTGCAGGAGGTGATACCCTGGGAGCATGCTTTGGGGGTTTATATTTTGTCCTGGGTGAGCAGAGTTCTCTATGCTTCCTAGTGGCCATGTCCTGAGCTGATTCCTTCCACCACACCATTTTTCCATGATGTTCTCCCTCACCTCAATCCTGGAACTATGAAGTCAGCCGTCTGTGGACTGAGACCTCTGAAACCATAAGCCCTAAGTAAACTTTCCCTCCTCTTTGTCGTTGTTGTCAGATCTTTTGGTCACAGTGAGAAAAAGGCAACAAAAATAGAAATTACTATTACCCCAAAGTGGTACTATACCTAGCAGGTCCAAATAACAGCAAAGGAGACCAGGATGGTTGATATAGAGTAAGTAAGAGCAGGAGAAATGTAGAAAGTGAGGTGAGAAAAGTGACAAGGATCCAGACCATGCAAGACTTGCACACCATGAGGAAGTGTTCAGATTTAACTCTAAGGGAGATGGGAGCCATTTGAGGCTGTTGGACACAGGAATGACACAATCTGTGTATTTAAGGACCACTCTAGTGGCCATGTGGAGAACAGAATTCAGGTAACAAGGATGAAATAAAAGAGACTAGTTATAGTACTATTTTTGTAGTCAAGGTGAGAGTAATAATCATTCAGTCTAGGGTGATAGCAGTTTAAGACAATGAAATGCTATGGTTCAGGGTATATTTTGGTGAAACAGTTGACGTGATTTGCTGAAATTTAACAGGGTTTGACTAAATTTGCTGATGGACTAAATTTAGTATATAAAAGAGACATTAGGATTTTCATTCTCTATGAGTGATGTTGCTATATGAAGAAATGTCCAGCCTCAGAAAAGTCGAATAAAAGGGAACATTTTAGATGTTTAAGTAATCCAAGTTATAATTGACCAGTATGAGCTAGGAGTTGAATGTACTCTTCTGAAGTCTATGTTCTTCAGGTCTCTGCTATGGGGGAGATCTGCTACTGCCATACCATCACTAGATCACTTGCTGTCTGGTGTGCCCACCTGCTCTCTAGTATGAGTTGAGGGATCAGCAAACCTGAGGTCTCATTTAGATTCTGTTGTACAACCTCTGTGAGATCTTAACATTGTCCTTTTTTCTGACTCTCAATTTCATTCTTACCATGTGCTAAGAGGCCTAGTATAGGTGATTTATTAGTTCTAACAATCTTTGATGTTTTGAAAACAAAGAAAAAAAATGCCCTAGATAGTGTAGAACTGATTTTTCCAAGATATGGTATGACATCTAATGTTATACACAATTAAAATGGATAAGATTCCAGGGCATTTAGTTAGATGGGAATGTTTCCTCAAGGTAGAAAGACAATATTTGAAAAAGAAGAAAAGAAAGTCTTTCAGACACTTAACAGAAGCCTGGAAGGAAAAAAAAATGGCTGCCTAGTAAATAGAAAGATCAAGAGACCAGCTGTTTCTTTTGAAAAATATTAAAGTCTTAGTGCACAATGGCCTTGGAATTGCTCAAACCTGGAATCTAAACTGTATCAGGCCACTTCTCTAAGTCTTTGTTTCTTCCTATGTAAAATGGGAATAATACTAATCTCAATATTGCAAATCTCTAGTGAATATAAAGCACAGAGCATACTGCATGGATCATGATAGATCCTCACTAAACGGTAGTATTTTCCTTCCCTTTTCTTCTTTATCTCTACTGCCACCCATCCTCCCTCCAACTCCCAATGCAATGCCTAGTTGAAAGAGTGGGCTGTTCATACACACGCACCCACTCACCCCCGCCACACACATACAGACATCCATAAGATTTCACTAAATGATACATCAACATTTCTGAAGATATTTTGAAGAACTCATCTCAAATTCCCACCCTCTATTCTGATAGAAACCATACAACTATATGTATTAGTGCAAGCAATATGAAGGTGAAAAGTTGTAGAAAATAAATAGCACTGGCCTGGGAGCCCCCCTGCAGCTCTTCAGATTTATAAGTTATGGTTTCACTGCCTTAATGAGAAGATATTTTAATTCAGGAAACAACTAAACTAATTTAAAGGTATGTGGGTAGCCCCAGGAAACATTGCAATCTTGTTGGGTCTCATTGCCAGTTTGTCTGATGACTGAGGAGGAAAGAGGGAGGTTGGGAGGGAACCAGTCACCAGTCAGAAATTTTTTTTAATTTTTAAATAACGTTATTGTAATTTTTATACCTTTATTTTATTTGTTTATTTTTATGTGGTTCTAAGGATCAAACTCAAGTGTCTCACATATGCTAGGCAAGCACTTTACCACTGAGCTACAACCACAGCCCCCAGAATTGGGTTTTTGGTAAGCTCTTTATCATTACATTTTCAGATTAGAAAGAATCTGTGAATAGATTTGTAGATTAACTGAGCTAGGAAAGATAACAAATTTTCGGGCTCAAAAATCTCCATTTCCCCTCTCCCATCTGAATGAAGGAAGCTAAAAAAGAGGTTGGTTCAAAGTTATTTCCAGGTAATAAAACTGGTTCAAGATGGTTCCCTTTCACTTCTTCTAAGGTTTTGTAAGGTACCCTCCTGCTTTTAGTCAGAAATAAGCATATGAAGATTTTCAGAAAAGTGATGTTAGCATTTTTAGCAACTCTTACTGTGATGCTTAAACATTAATTGCCGAAGGACCTTTTTGCTGCCAGCTCAGCACATTTTCAGCTCTCAGTGACCATTTTCTCAGCTGCAGCCCTTAAACTACTCCACAAAGGAACTCATAAAGCTTAAGTCAATAGTCCTCAACAGAAAATTCCTCTTTTAAGGATGTAAAAATTAGTACCTAGAGAGTACCTTGCTCAAGGTCACACTAATAATATTTGGCAAAGATGAAAATTAAACCAAAGGCATCTAATTCCAAATTCAGTGTTCTTCCTCCCTATTCGATCTTATTTGAAAAAGTTCTATTGAACGCTAAGTGTAAATGAAAAATTTCTTAGAATAAATGTTTGCATGAGTACACATGTCTGTTGATCCTTTTGTGGATACTGAAAATAACTAAAATATTTTGGAACTAGGACCAATACAGAAAGGTATTCTCTTTGTAAAAAGAAAATGACTGTCAAACTGGCTTGTAATCAACTCCAGTTCTTTGGGTACCTATTTTGTACTGGTCACTGTGCTGTGAATCTTCACATTTACAAGCATCTCAATCAATAGTTATAATGATCTTGGATGGAGAAAAGGACATTCATTTTCACTTCTAAGGAAACTGAGGCTGATAAACAACAAAAGACTTGGTCAAGTTTACAGTTGGTTCATACTCTACTAGTATACATAAGCTTTAAGGAAATAGAGAGCCTAGCAGAAAGCCCAAAAGAATAAATATCTGTATGCTTCCCTAAAGCAGGCTTTCAAGGATTGCTGATCAGCTGAGGTTAATACTCAGCTGCCCTGTGGCATGACAGAGACAGATCTGAATGTACAGTAGGAAGAACAAAAAGAAAGAATGATAGTCAACACATCTTTCAAAAAAAAAATATCTGCTCTGAAATGTTGCTGAGGACCCAGCCCAGGTCTTAGCTTCACTCTTGGACAGAAGATCAACTTCTACCCTGAGGAAGATGGATGAAATAAAAGACGTTAGCATCTTGTGATATACCATGAGCTGTGCTTCTCCTCTCTGATATTTCAGGAAAATAGAGGTCTGGGAGGAATGAAAGGTGGAGAAGGCAGTTCCAGGATGGAAAAAGAATACGTGGCAGTTTCCAGAAAATATGAAGTCAGGAAAATTGAGTGCATTTATGAAGAATCTGTGAGACAGAAACTTGACCTACAATGCATCATTTTGTCCCCAGAAATGTAAAGAAGAGACACATGGGTACTCAGGTAGCCAGACCCAAAAAGAAAGAGCCAGTCCATCCAGAGAAAACGTCACTGGAAGCAATGAGAAATGTAGGGCAGTAATCCAGATTTTGTACTTTCATCATCTTGACATTGGAGCCACTCATACCACTCTTATGGGGTTGCTGAGAGTTTGCAATGAGATTATGTGTAGTTTAGTTTTTGATAACAGATAAATTCTACCTCAGTGTGAAGGATGATCATTAACTTATAAACCAGACAAATAAGGGGAGTATATTTTCATTTTAATAAGCTCAGAGGGAGCTGCTTTACATGTTTCCTCTTCTAATGCATTTGAAAGGATTCAAATTATAGTAATTTTGTTGGTACACAACAGTTCCAGATGTCTATTGTGTAATCAAGGGCTTTTTATAAGGAAGTGTCCTTTGGAAGACCAAGACAAGGCTGAGGAAGCAGACAGACACAAAGTTTAGCACAATTCCAGTGTGGCTGAATGGGAGAATACAGTAGTTCTGCCTGAGCCCTGTATCTGAGTTGTAGGATGTAAAGCAAGTGGCAGAGGGTAGTTGTTAAGGCACTGAGCCAGGGACTTGCACACACATTAATACAATATTGACTCAAGCAGTCCTTTCAAATATATGTAGTTAAAAATGAGATTCAGGGCTGAGTTTGTGGTTCAGTGGTAGAGCACTTTCCTGGCATGCATGAGGAAGTGGGTTCAATCCTCAGAACCACATTTAAATAAATAAATAAAAAGATAAAGGTCCATCAACAACAACAAAAATATTAAAAAAAAAAGAAAAATGAGGTTCAGAGAGGTGGTATTAACTCCACAAGTTAACTCAAATGGTAAATGGCACTGCCAGGGGCCAAACCCAGGGCTTTCTGAAATAATTTGGTATTCTTCCCACTCCTCATACTGACCTACTAGTGTGTCTGTTGAGTGGAGAGGGAGAAAAGTCTGGGAGAGTTTCATTCACACCAGGCAGTTTGGCATGTACCAGAGCAGTCACGTAATTCTTTAAGTATAGCTCTTCCAACAAACATCCAGTCAAGTTAAAGGAAAATAAGCTGAAGTAAGGATTTCATGCTGCACTCAACATAGCAGTTGCTACCAGTAGACAGAATGAAGTTGTGTACAAATAGTCCATATATGTATAGTTTAATATGTACAGAAACCACTAAGAAAATTATATAAATTGATACTCTCAAAAAAACCATGATCAAGGAAAAGTGGAATCCAACAAAGCATTCATTTAGACAGCAGGAAGATAGAAAAAGGGAAACAGATTATAAACACAGGAAATAAACAGAAAACAAATAATATAATCACAGACTTTAATCTTAATATATCAATAATCACCTTAAGCATGAATAGTCTAAAAACTCCAATTAAAAGATAGATAAAGGGCTGGGGATGTAGTCAAGTGGTGGAACATTAGCCTAACAGGTGCAAGGCCTTGGGTTCCATCCCCAACACTGGAAAAAAATAGACAGATTGGTAGAGTATATTGAGAAATATGATAAAACAATATGTTTTTTATAAGAAACTCATTTCAAATACAATGGTATAGTTCGAACATAAAATGATGAAAATGGTATATAAGTATTAAGATTTGGATGACTTGCATGTGTCCTTTAAGGGTTCATGTGTTGGAATTTAATCTTTATTGTGGGTATTAAGAGGTGAAAATTTAATCCAACTATGGTGTTTATAGGTAGAAACTTTGGAAGGTGATTAAGATTAGATAAGGTCAACAGGGCATATTTTCCATGATTAAATACTGTTGGCTTTATAAGAAGAGAGACAGAGAGACCAAAGACATGTGTTCACTCTTGTGTCTTGCCATGTGAAGTCTGGTGCTGCACTGGGACTCTACTAGTATGAATGTCATCATCAGATGCAGCCTCTGAATCTTGAATCTCCAGAGCCATCAGCCAAAGCAAAATGTTTCTCTTAGTAAAGTTACACAGCTTCAAGTATTTTGTTTTTATAAGGAAGAACCATGCAAACAATAAAAATGTCGGAAGGCTTATTGGAGCTCAGAAGTTCTAGACCAGCCTGGGCAACATAGTAAGACTTCATCTGAAAAAAAAAATGCTGAAAAATATTACCAAAACAATTCCATCAATATGTAAAAGGAAGTAAGCAATGATAAATCATAATTTGTTCCAGAAATATAAGGTTAGTTCAGCATTCAAACATGTATATATCATATTAACGTTATAAAGAAGAAAAAATAAAATCATATAAAAGAATTGTTTTAAAAAAATCCGTCCTTAAGGATACATACTGTCAATAACTTGGAATCAAAAGGAATTTCCTCAAATCTAATACAGCCGGGTGCAGGCGCAGTGGTGCACGCCTGTAATCCCAGCCTCTTGGGAGGCTGAGGCAGGAGGATTGTGAGTTCAAAGCCAGCCTCAGCAACTGAGCGAGGACCTAAGCAACTCAGTGAGACCCTGTCTCTAAATAAAAAAAATACAAAATAGGGCTGGGGATGTGGCTCAGTGGTGCTGGAGTGCCCCTGACTTCAATCCCCAGTACAAAAAAAAAAAAAATCTAATACAAACAGCCCACAATATACATACAACTAACATTATTCTTTTTTCCCACATTTTTATTGGTACATGATAGTTGTACATAATGATGGAATTTGTTGTTACATACTTGTACATTCAACAATATAACAATACAATTTGGTCAATATTACTCCCTTAGCACTTCCCCCGTGCCTCCCAGCCTCCCTCCCCTTGTAAACTGTGTACTAGTTTAAAACTTTTATGAGGGTATAAATTTCCTCTACTGATCTCCTTTTGATACTCTAAATGGTGAAAACATAATGCCTTCTCAAGATTGGAAACAACACAAAATTTTTCACTGCCACTACTGCCATTATAGATAATTCTGCATGTCCTATCCATGAAATAACTGGAAACAATTTAATAATGTGGTATCATCTACAATATCTGCAAACAAAATATAAAATGCTTAAGTACAAATCTAACAAAATATGTACAAGATCTAAATGATGCACACTATAAAATCGTTATTAATGACATTTTTAAACTAATGGAGAAAAATTTTGGTAAATGTATCAGTTCTCTTCAAGTTGATTTATAAATTTTACACAATATCTTCTCACAAATATCCTAACGGGATTCTATTTTGTATATTGATATATTTAATATAAAATTAGGTAGTAAATTGAACTAAAAGAGCTGTGCAAATATTGAAAAGGAAGAATAAAGGGGGATAAAACTTCTATCCATTTTTAGTTCTTATTGTATAAACATCTTAACAAGACAGCATTATTGGTGGGGGTTAGAAGAAACATACATCAATGGAACAGAATATGGAAGCCCAAAGTAGACTCACAACTTAATTTTTACAAAAAAGTAAAAACAATTCAATGGAGAAAGGATAATTCTTTCAACCAAAAGTGATTAGATACCCATGCACTTAAGATACACAGACAAACTCACTGAACACACAAACATGAACTGTGATGTAAATCTTACATAAAAGTTAATATATATTATGTATATAAATATAAAATTCTGGCAATCATACATTACTATGGAGGGTGCTCTAGGGAAGTTTCTGTGAATAATTCTGTTCCCTGATTGTGATGGTTACTACATGGATTTATCTACATATATGATAAAGTTTGATGGAAATGCACACACACACACAGACACACACACACACACTAACATGCATAATGCAGAGCAGTGAATATAAAAACCGGTGAGATGTGGATGAATAGTACATGCAAACTGTGTTCTAGTTTTAAACTTTTTATGAGACTATGAGTTTATTTTAAAACAAAAAAGATTAAAAGTAAAATGAAGTGTCTGAGGAATGTAATTCATTGGAATATGAAATAAACTGGAAAATAGAATGGGAAAATGTATATATCAAAATGAAGTGAATACAGATTGGATGGAATGAGACAAGGAATGAATAAAAAGTTGAAATAGAGTATGGATTGTCAAGTAGAATGAAATGGGCATTTGAATAGAAACAAAGGAATCAGAAATGTAATATAAAATAGGCTATGGATTAAAATGCAAAGTGAAATGTCAAGAAATATTGAGCAAACTAAATATGGAATGGAATGGTATAAGTTGCATTGGAAAATGGAGTGAGGCATGAACTGCAATGAAATGGAAAAGTGCAACAGAAAGGTATATGAAATTTAATGGAAAATGTCATGGAAATGAAAAGGAAGGGAAAATATGAAATTTAATTAAAATAAAATGTGCCTACTTAGCATGCACCAAGTACTAGGTTTGATATTAACCATTGCAAATCGATAAATAAATAAATAAATAAATAATGGAATGGAATATGTTATGGAATGTGAACTGGAAAGAAAAGTTATAAATAATAAAAATGAATTCAATGTGAATGAAAATATGGAAAGGAATTGAATGTGGATTACCAAAAGTGTGTAAATTAAAAATTCAAATGAAATGGAAAAAGTAGAGAGTACATATTATGTAGAGTGGAATGGAAAACCCATAATTAAAAAAAATTAAAGGAAAAGGAAATAAGAATTAAATGTGATGACCAGGTAAAGTAGTCATGCTTGTAATCCCAGTGACTTGGGTGGCTGAGTCACGAGGATCTCAAGTTCAAAGTCAGTCTCGGCAATTCAGTGAAATAGGAACAGAATGAAATATAAAACCAAAATAATCTCTACAAATTCAATGGAATACAGAACAGAATCTTAATAAACAATTGATCAGGAAGTGAAAAAAGATGAACTAGAATGAGGGAAGGAATCATACAGGAAATGGAATCATTATGAAATAAAATGGAATAAGTAAGTTGGGATGGAATTAAATAGAAATTAGAATGAAGTCTATTCCAACATTAAATGGAAATGTAAGGAATATGGAAACAAAACTTGATGTTACATTGAATTGAATTACACTTAAAGTGTAATAGGTATAGAAAGATATGGAATAAATTTTCAGATACAGATTGGATACATGATACATGAAGTGAACTGAGACATGAAGTAAAGGGAATGTGGATTGAAAATCAAATTAAATATAATATAGGATGAAATTGAGTTGAATATAAAATGGAACTGAAAAGGAAATGGAATATTAAACACATTATGCATTGGAAGAGAAAATAGAATTTACTCTCGTTCAGTGAAAAGAATGGAATAAAATAGGTAACACAAACTGAAATAGAAATTAGGACTAGAAATAATATAATGTACTAGGAATGAATTGTGAAATGGAACAATGTAACAAAATGGCATGTGGAACCAAATGAACTGGAGTAAAATATAAGATTATAATCTCATTGATAAATAATTTGGAGGTAAAATGTGATAGAATAGACAATAAAACATAGATTGGAAGAAAATGGAATAAATAAAATATGGGATGAAATGGAATATAGAGTGGATTAGAGTATGGATTTTAAATTAAATGAAATAGGTATAGTAACATAATTTAATAGAATATAGAATGGTTATGAATTGAAATGGAAGCTGGAACATATTAAGAAACAGATTCTCATTTCAAAAAGAATGCAGAGAGAGCCACAAGCCTGTTATCCCAGCAACTTGGAATGCTGAAGCAGGAGGATCACAAGTTGAAGGTCAGCTCCAGAAACTTAGTGAAACCCTAAGCTATTTAGTGACACACTGTCTAAAAAAAAAAAAAAAATTGGGGCTGGGGATGTGGCTCAGTGGTTAATCACCCATAGGTTCAATGACTAGTACCAAAAAAAAAAAAAAAAAAAAAGACTTGAACAGAATAGAAAATAAGAAAATAATGAATAATGGAATGATATAAAATTGAATGTGGATTAGAAAATGGAATGGAGCAAAAACAAAGGGATCCAAATGGAAACACCTATGGAAATAAATAAATAATATGAGATATAATTACATGGAAAAAGGTGGTCTATAGTAAAAAACAGAATGGAATGAAACATGAAATATGGAGTAGAATGCAATATAAATTGAAATAGAATTAATTGATATTTTTAAAATGTGCAGTGGAACATGGAATGGCATAAGCATTGGAGAAGAAAATTAATCCTATTATGACATTAAATATATAACTAAATGTTGAAAAAAATGAGTGATTTGAAATTTATGGGAATGTGAACTGGAAAATGGGATTTGAGTAGAATATATAACCAAGCAGTATATGTTATAGAAACAAAAAAGCCTGGGAGATGGAATGCAAAAATAAAATGATATGTGAATTGTAATGAAATTCAAAATATAATTTAATTCATTAGGAATATGAATTTAAATTGGGATATGATTGGATTGAAAATATTATTTATTTTGTAATATAATACAGAATAGAAAGGACTATAGAAAAATAGAATGCATATTAAAGAAAAGAGAATGTACTAAAATGGATTGAAACATTGAATGGAGAATTGAACAAAATGCAATATGGTACCAAATGGCATATGATCTGGAAATGGAATAGAATGAAACATTAAATTGAATGACATGGACAATGAAATATAATGGAATATCCAGGGAATATAGATTGAAAAGAAATATAATAAATAATGAATTAAACATGGAATGAAATGGAGTATGGAATTGAAGAATTTTGCATGCAAAATGAAAATGAACAAACTATAAAAAATTGCAGGGGGCTCAGGTTGTGGCTCAGTGATAGAGCACTTGCCTAGCATGTGTGAAGCACTTGGTTTGATCCTCAGCACCACATATAAATAAATAAATAAAATAAAGATTCTGTGTCCATCTACAACTAAAAATTAAAGAATTAAATTGCAATTAATTGAAATTTAACAGAAAAGACAAATGGAATGACTACTATTAAATTAGATATGAAATATGGAAGTGAATAAATGATTTGATAGGAAATATAGTGGAATGAGGAAATGGAATGTATAATGGAATGGAAAATTCAGGAAAGATGAAATAAGACAAAGTTTGAGATGGGAAATGAACTACTACTTAGAGTGGAAAGTCATATATAATAGAAGAAATGGTATTGAACGTGAAATATAATTGAATTTGAATTAAGTGAAATAAACTATGAATGGAAATGAATTGAAAAATGGAAAGAAATAAGACATTGGAAAGAAATGTTATACAAGATGGAAGCAATCATGTGAAGTGGACACTTATGAATTGGTATTATGAAGAGCAGTGTGGAAACTCTTCCCAAGGAAACAAATATAACCAATAAAATTACTTTAAAACAAAACCTGTACTTGCAGTATTTCTTGTATGTTTTATTCTAGTCATTTGATAGCTTCAGTTCTTACATTTTTATCTTTGAAAAATTTTGAGCTGATTTTTCTGCTGTGTGTGAAATAGAGGTCTACACATCGATATCTAGTTTCCACAGCACCATTTTGAAGAGGCTGTCCTTGCTCCAATGTATGTTTTTAGCACCTTTGTGGAGAATCAGTTGACTGTAGATGTATGAGTTTATTACTGAGATCTTTATTATTGCATTTGTCTCTATGTCTGTTTCTATGCCATCACCACACTGGCTTACTATGGTTCTGCAAAATGTCCTGAAATCAGGTATTGTGAGGCTTCCATGTTTGTTCTTTTTGTTCAAGATTACTTTGGATGTTTTGGATCTTTTGCACTTAAATAAATATTTTAGGATTAGTTTTCCTTGTTCTGGCAATGATTTTTGGATATGATCTCAAATGCACAGAAAAACAAGCAAAACTAAACAAATGGGATTACATGAAACTAAAAACAATTCTGCACAGCAAATGAAAAAATCAGTAAACGGAAAACACAGCCTAGAGAATGGAAAAAAATATTTGCCAATTATTCATCTGGAAAAGGTCAATGATATAAGGAATTCAAAGGAATTTAGGAAACATAACAAAAAACAATTCATTTATTTAAAAAAAAGACAAATGATCTGAACAGACATGTCTAAAAAGGAGAAATACAAATAGCCCAAAAATATATGAAAAATGTTCCATAACATTAGTCCTTGAAGAAGTACAAATGAAAACTACTATGAGTATCATCTTGTCCTAGTTAGAGTGGTTATAAAATGAAACAAAACAAAAATGCTGGTAAGGATGTGGAGAAAAAAAAAAAACTTTTATGCACTGTTGGTGGGAATGTAAATTAGTACTATTATGGAGATTGGTGTGGAGATTCTTCAACAACTAAAAATAGATTTACCATTTTATCATGCTATCCTAATTTGGGGTATGCATACAAAAAATGAAATCAGCATACCAATGAGATAACTGCATAACCATGTTTATTGTAGCACTTTTCACATTAGCTGAGCTATGGAATCAAACTAGCAGTCCATCAAAGGATGAGTGGACAAAGAAATGTGATATATATACATGATGGAATATTATTCAGCCATGAAGAACAATAAAATTCTATCATTTGCAAAAAAATGTATGGAATGGGAGGATATTATGTGAAGTGACATAAGTCAGAAACAGAACCCAAGTACCATCTCTTCTCTCTCATATATGTAAGTTAAAAATAGTCCATCTGAATATAGAATAGTCATTACTAAAGGATAGGAGGGAGGGGTACATAGGGAGGCTGGATTTGATTAGGGAACTCTGTATGCATGTATTGAATAATCAATCTGAACTCCATAAACAATCAATACATGTTAATAAAAAATTAAATAAATAAATTCACACACATTAAAGTCTGGAAATTGTGCAAAGAAGTGCATACCACAAATGGGGAAACAACTATTCAATAAAATTACTAAATATTGGTAAAATCTGTGAAAGTCTATGATATCTGAGCCAGAATACATTGTCTTTCCCTTTCCCTGCTTAGCAAGAAGAAAATAACTTCCAGTAATTGAAACCAAGAATACAGGGATCCCCAGGTTATATCATGCATGTATACATTTATAAATTTGGATGTACTAATTCAGGTATAAGTTCTAATTTCTAATTTGGTATCACTTCTTTATGTCAATTCAGCTTTGATTTTTCTTCTGTTATTGTGAAATACATATCTATTTAAGCTCAATAAGTCATATATATATATGTATATATATATGTGTGTGTGCTTATATAGTTTTGTACAACTGCATTTTAAATCAATTATAAGAAGAAATACACAATTATACCATCCTTTATACTTATATATGTTACCTTTTTTGGTGGTTGTTGTGTGGGTATTTCAATTATTGTCTGAAATTACTTTCAGACTGTTGAACTTTCTTTAGTATTTCTGCTAGCATTTGATTTGCTCAGCTTTTAAAGGACGAAGAGGAGGAGACGGAGGAGGAAGAGGAGGAGGAAGAGGCTGGGAAAGGGAGAGGGAGAGAGAGATATTTATGGAATCGGAACCCTGGCAATAAAGATGTATGGTATATAATTAAATTGGTAAACCAACAAGTCTACTCTAAAATCAGTTATCATACAACATTTTTTTTGTTGCGGTGTTGGGGATTGAACCCAGGGTCTTGTGCTTGCAAAGCAAGCACTCTACCAACTGAGCTACATCCCCAGCCCTAAACAATTTTTGAACACAGCTTTATTGAGATATATTTTATATATTATAAAATTCATCCATTTCAAGCATACAATTCAACAACTTTTATTAACTTTACTGAGTAGTGCAGCCATCACCATAACTCAATTTTAGAACATTTTCATCTGCTGAATAAGATCCCTCATGCCTATTAACATTTAATCCCTTTTCTCACACCCAATCCCATGTAACCGGTAATTTACCTTCTGTCACTATTAGCTTGCATTTTTAGAACATTTTATATAAATAGAATCATTATATATATTTTAGAACATTTTATATAAATGGAATCAATATATATATATTGATCTCTTATATATAGATTATTTTACTTAGCATGCTTTGTGGTTCAACCACAGTATACCATGTTCAATTGCTGAATAACATTATATGTATGTACTACAATTTGTTTAGCCACTAATCTAGTGATGGACATTTGGATGTTTTCTGTTTTTGAATACTATAAATAACATTTCTATGAATATTTATGTACAGATACTGTATGTGCATATTTTAAGTTATTTTGGTATTATACCTAGGAGTGGAATTATTGAATCATATGGTGACTCTAGCTTTTAGAGAAATTTCCAGACTATTTTCAAAAGTGTCTGTACCATTTTATAATTCTACCAATAATGTATGAGGAATCTCATTTCCCCACAAAACATCCTTATCAACATGTTTTGTTGTCAGGATCAGAGAATATTAAACATGAGAGGAAACTTGGTTTTTCTTTTTCTTAGATAAAATTATAATAAAGCACAGCATTCAAAATTAAAGGATGTTCCTTTACTGGCCCCTTGTATTCAGTGAGATTGTAAACACAATTATAGACCCTGAAATGGCAAAGTGATGCTCTTAAGAAGTAATCCTTCAGGTGGTCTATATAGAATAAGCTTGTGATTTTTTAATAGTATGATCAAAATGAAAACACACACAAATATGCAAAACGCTTTAGACATTTTGAAGACTTCAGAAGATAGGTACACAGTCCTCTTAGAGCTATGAAAAGCTGCTTGAGAACTGTTGGTTTAATCATTGAATCCCGCCACTCTTGGTGCTATATCCAGTGATCAGAAATACATTTCTTCTCTGGAGTCATTGAGCAAAGACATACCAGCCAAATAAATAACCTTGTTTTGCTAAAAGCAAAGGAATAAACAAGATATTTGTATGTATTTCTGTTTATTGGCTAATATGAAATGGTTGCAGAGTATCATAAACCAAACACAACCCTGTCAGTATCCACACATGCATATGGCTCAAGATCTAACAAAATCTCTATAAATAACTCATTCATGAGGGAAAAGGTAATGAACCTACATTCAATATATAACACCAAAGAACTTGGTGGTGAGATGGGGGGTAGGAGAAGAGGAGGTTTGATGATCTCAGTGTGGCAGGGTTGTGTGTTGGAGAGAGTAGTGCTGTACTATTTGACACCCCTATCAAGCCTAGATTTGAGAATCTTGGAGGAAAGTGTACCTCTCAGAGACTACCTCTGGTCAAAATCCAAGTCAACCAAAACTCCCAACTCTTCACCAGCAAACACTTCCCTCTCCTTTACAAACAAAAAATAATGTTCTTTTCGAGTTTAAATATGGACACCTCAACTATTGTCTAGGATCAGGGATGTATTGAAAATTTTTCTATCTCATGCAATTTTTGCTTCCACTGAGCAATAACCCTCAAGTGGAAAATACACATAAAAGCATAGTGCTCAAAGATGCTTCCACTTCAAAAGCAATGAAGAAGAAACCTTTAAAAGGCTCTCTTGGACCAAACACTCAAATGTAATATTGGCTGTGGCCAAATAGCAATTATAAAGGGAAAAAAGCATCCTTCACTTCATGTCTATATAATATACCTTAAAAAACAGAGCAAAACAAAATTTAATTGCCCCATTCCAGTTGCTAACTCCAATTGTTAAATTTCAGAATATTGGAACTAAGGTCATTCTAGGTATAGTCATATGATGTTCAGACTATGAGCAGGCACAGTGAAGTAGGGTGACTGTATCATTTTATATTATTGTTAATATTGTGTTATAATTTCTATCTTTCCCACAGAGCAGCAGTGTTAGACTTGGGCTTGAACCACCAGGCCTATGGTGACCTTTAAACATCTGGGACCTGTTTAGGCTGAATCACCCTCTGCTTGGGTACTAGTTCTTCCCCTACCAGAAGGTGTAGACATGACTGATTTAAGCCAGTGAGATAAGAATAAATTGTCCCAGAAAAAAAAGAACAGAGAACCCAAAGGCCAAGGTCTAAACTGTGGCTCGCACATATTTGTTAATACCTGGGTGAGGCCAGGCTGCTTGGTGCAGACTTGAAATTCAATTGCTTCTAATCCTCCATCCAGTATAATGGGACCTCTTTGCTTTTACCCAGGTGCTTTTAGCACCCTGATCAATGGGCTGCCAAGGGGCCCTTAATCAGTGTTTGTAGATGAACTGTTCCCAAAGATGCATTTAATAAAATCATAGAAGTATTGCTGTGAAGAACACTCCTTGTCAGGGCTAGGACCTGGTGATGAAGTGCACATTAATTAACCACCAAGTACTTGTGGAATAGGAACTAGCTGTATGAGTTTCTGAAAGTTTCTCAGAGAATGAAGAATAATGCAACCTCTAAGGAGCATGCTCCTCTCTGATCATGGGATGCATAGGTGAGAGCTAAAGAAAAAAAGATATTTCAAAAAAGTATCAAGGGAGAAAGAGTGCTGAGACAGCTGGGATCTGACATGTCAATACAAAGAGGGAGTTGGGTCACTTTCCCCTCCTCACTCAGCCTATATAAATAGGACAGTGTCTTTGGGGAATGGCTGGGAGGTAGTTTGGGGAACACAGGCACCAAAGGGAAAGCCACCTTGGCTCAGAAATATTATGTAAGGTTCGAAGTGGGGAAACTCCAGCCCTGCTCCCTGCTGGGGGTAGAGAGATATAGCACCTCAAATATAGGCTGAGGCCCGGGAGATCAAGAGGTAAATTGTGTGTGCTTCCCTATGCTACAAACTCAGGACCATTGCTTTTCAAACATGTAGAAGGTCCAGAAAATGCCAGGAGTCTAAGGAGACCTAGATGAAGGCAGAAAACCCTTGTAGGTCATCAGGGGTGAAAGTTATAGAGAGAGAAAAGCTAAAAGCTCCTCTATCCTGTCCCAGTTGGATTAAGATACAAGTGAAATCATGTGCTATTTTTCAGTAGAAGATTCTATCATTGCCTTAGCAGCACTTAGCAGACTATGGGCCCAAATGCTTTACTTAGGTGCTGGACTTAGGCTGCCTTAATCAATCTCCAGAAGCTTATGCCAATGTTTTAAATCATTTAGGCAGCGTCTGGTGAACCAAAATAACATGAGGCCATTCAATAACCCTGTCTGTCCCCTTGCCATAGCCAAGAGTAGTTTCTGCTCTATCTGCCCTTCCCAGACCTCCACTCTCAGTCATGGGATTCACACTTGGGTCTGGGGGTGGATTTGTAGGACAAGATCTTCCCCCAAAATGAATTATTCTGGGTAAGACACTATTGGGCCTCAGTTTTCTCATCTTTAAAATATTCATGATATATGAATGATCCTTTTTAAACTGTAAAGCACTGAAGTGTTATTATTGATAGGTTTGGGTAAATATATACAGCTTATTTGTGGAAGACTAATCTGACTCCAGCTTTTATCCCCTTCCATACCTCAGGGGCAAAAGAAGATAAGGCAGACAGGAAGAACCCTGTCTAGCCTGATAACCCTTCTAAATTTCTGACCTTTTGGAGGGTGGCATTAAACGGAAAGTCTTAGCTTCTCACTGGGATCAGACCAAGCAGAAAATGTACTAGGCGAGTTGTAGCAGACAGCAGGAACTGACAAGAAGTGGGGAGGTCAGTCTTGTTATGCTGGGCAATAACATTACTTCATTCTCGTACAGGTATAAGGAATTAATTTGCCTCTCTACCTCTTTTCCTTCCAAAATGAGTTGTTTTCTAGAAGAGATATAAAAAAAACTATCAAAAAACACTGTTTTCTACAAAATAAAGATTTCAAAATATTGAAGAGGGTCTGAAAGCATTCTAGTCTTTATATTCACACCTATCTCACTGAGTAACTTAAAGCCAGTCACTTTCAATCTCTGAGCCTTAGTTTCCTCATTAGAAAATTGGGGATAATAATCCCTGCCTTACCCACCTCAGAGTCTATGTAAAGATCAAATGAGATGATGACTGTGAAAGCAAATTGAAAAATACTAAGTGCAGCAGCCATTAATATAGTGGATTTCAACATTCTTAAGCCAGGATAACTGTGTTCTATCTTCAGTTTTGACTTCTGTAATTAAGTTACCTCACATATCCTGGACTGTAAACATTGCTCCCAAGCAAAAGAGCCAATTTCTCCACTGACTTGAGAATTTTTCCCTTCCAAACCTGACTCACTATGAAGGAATGGGCATCAGTCCAGGTGGCCCATTATGGACATAAGAGGAAACCTAAAACCCATGATAGTCACACCTGAGTCCTGAGGGTTTCATCGGCACTGTTCCACTAGAAAGTATGGAGAAAGCAGTTGTATTTCATGCTGAAAAGCATGTGAAACTGGTGGTGAAGAAATTGACTGGCTTTTCTCTAAACGAAGAAAGCACCAAATGGTCTTTGAGCTGCCTTAGGGCCAGGCCCCATTAAGAAACCGAGCTCCTCAGTGTCCCATCCCAGACCTCAGGAATTTCACTATCGCCTCCAAGACCAAAGCTCTGAGCTCTGACTTAGACCTGAGAATAGAGAGACCATGCCCCATAAAGGGACAAAGAGACAAGATAAGAAGAGAAATTAAAATGTAAGTAATTTTTTAAAAGACCATATTAGAATTCAAAACACACTGATTTGAATCTCCACTGAAGAAGCATATAGACCTATTTGTGTGGAGGAAGACCCTGACAAATGTGCTGGCTCCAGAGCCATCACAGGCACAGAAGTTTAGGACATAAGTTTGCGAATCATGGCACCAGACCTCCCACAAGATGTGTGTGTGTGTGTGTGTGTGTGTGTGTGTGTGTATGTATGTGTGTGTTGGGGAGAGAGGCAGTGCAAAGGATCTAAAAGGGAAAGGGTTTCATTTTCTCCCTAAAGTGCTAGGTAGATGACAATAAAGTTCTCAAAGGTCCTTCCTGTGACCAAAAACTGCAGGCAGGAAAACCCTACTATGTACACTGTCATTCCCTCCTCTCTTCTCTATAATTATGTTGAGCTAGGAACATGTCCAGTAGTTCCATGGCTGGGGATTCTGTCTTTTCAGGCTCAAATATAGAAATGCTGCAGGTCAGTTCTGGGAAAATGGTAGACAATCAATCCTCTGGCAGTATGGGATAGGATATACCCCATTTGTAGAGTACTGGCTGTTGTGGATACCACATCCCAGGCCCCTGCTGCCGTTGTGGTATAGGAACAAGGCAGGAGAATCCAAGAATGACTGGGCAAGGTTGTCAGCAGCATGAAAGACCTAGGGAAGTAGCAAAGGAAGTTAGAAGCCTGTGGAGCAATCTCACTAGCTCCCTCCTTTCAGACCCCCCCTCATCCAAATAATGGGTTATACCAGTGAATTAGAATACAATCACACAAATACATCACTAATCTAATTCTATCTTTTCTAAACTGGTGAGACCATCCTTCATGAAACTTAGTTTAGTTCTAATTCCCACATATTTAAGAGGAAACTAAAGTGGTACCTTCCAGGGCAGAGATGCTACCTTTGGGCTTCTGCAGAGGAAGTAGATGAGGTCTGTGTGGCCCATGGAACAGAGCCAGGACCCATATGGGAGTACTACAGTGAAAGAGAAAGTTTTTTTCTTTATATTTGGTTCAAATATATCATAGTCGTACCACACATTTGTTGGTTGTGAGCTCTCTGAAACTGCAAGTAAGGAAATTACACATACTTTCGGCAGGAGAATAGGTAGAATATCTCAAATCCAAAAATCCAAAATCTCAAATGCTTCAAAATTCAAAACTTTTTGAGCATCTACATGACACCACAAGTGGAAAATTCCACTCCTGATTTCAAATGACAGATCACAGTCAAAACGCAGGAACACTAAAAAATATTGTATAATGTATAAAATTACCTTCAGTCTATGTATACAAGGCATATATGAAGCATAAATGAATTTTGGTTTAGACTTCACTCCCATTCCCAAGATAACTCATTATGTATGTGTGAATATTCCAAATTTAAAAAAATCCAAATTCTGAAACACTTCCAGTTCCAGGTATTTTGGAAAAAAGATACTTAGCCTGTATTATAAAAAAGTACTTGAGCATGGATTGAATGCCTCAGAGGGAAGACTGAACTGGATGATATTAAAGGTATCAAGGTTGACAGGTTTGATACCAATCAAGGCTTTTAAATTTTCATTATTCACATTTTAAGTAGGATGTAGAGAAAAGGGGGAAGTCATGGCAAACCTGGCAATATATTAACTGAAGAAATATGTGAATTAGTGGTGAAAAATAGTTGATTAGTTGAAAATTAGAAATCTACCCATCCTCCTGCCTCATACTTAAGCCTATGAGAAAGCAACATGGCTCCAGATTAATTGCAAAGGTGGAGTAGGATGATCTCTAGAATGGAACTCCCAACCTGGGCTCTAGCTTAGTTAGTTTGGTCACTGGATTTCTCTTATGACTTTGAGAAAACTTCTTTCCCTCTCTTTGTCTCCGTTCTTGCCTCTGTAAAATGAGGCTCCTATAGCCTGACCTGCTTACCACAAAGGCTTGGTGTTACAATGACCAGATAAATTCAGTGGATATGGAAGGGACATATAAATTGTGACTGGGGGCAGTGACAGAAATAAAACTAACATGGCCAAAACACCTCTAATGCTTCAGACACTCTAACAGGTACTTACATGTATGATTTTATTTTCCTTTTTTGGTGGGTACCAGAGACTGAACTCAGGGGCACTCAACCATTGAGCCATATCCCAAGCCCTATTTTATATTTTATTTAGAGACAGGGTCTCACTGACTTGCTTAGTTCCTCACTTTTGCTGAGGTTGGCTTCGAACTTGCAATCCTCCTGCTCAGTTTCCCGAGCCGCTGGGATTATAGGCATGCACCACCATGCCCAGCACACATATGATTTTAATCAAACCCTCACAATGACTTACAAGGTGGATAGTACTTTCCACTTTTTATAGATGAAAAATCTGAGACTCAGAGAGGTAAAAGAATTTACACAAAGTTCATATAGCTTCTAGAGAATGGAGGTTGATTTGAAATATAGGGCTTCTTAGGTGAAAAGGCTTGTATATCTTTGTCTATTGTGCCATGCTTCTTGTATACATGAGGGAAGATAACTATGACTAGTAGACAGTGGGGTCCTGAGAGAGCTTGCATAATGACAGGTTGGATACTGGTGTCATAACAACCTGGTCAGTTTCCTCACAATTGTAAGCTCACAAGTGTGACATCTGACTTGCTCAAAACATAGTATCACCACTGATGCATTTCCACCCACCAATGTCCCTAGCTTGCAGCTTCTCTACCCCTAGCACTATTAAATGATAGTAGTACAGAGGAAAACTCCTTGAGGGAGGCCCCTAAATTCTGGTCTGTTTGCCTCACCTTTCCAGCTCACCTCAGTAGAGTTAAGGGCTAGGAACTTCAAAGGGCACATTGAGCTCCAGCCTGTCTCCAGAGCTGTCAGTTGTATTCCCACCCAAGGTCTCGGCTCCAGAATAGGAGGCAGAGCTGGAAAACTTTTGCAGGTCCAGCTCTGTGCATTCGATGGGGGTGTGGACCCAGTGGGAGTGGCTCTCCGAGGCGCAGGAGGCCATGGTAAAGGACTCCTGTGTGGGGAAGCCACGAGTTGAGCTGCAGTCGTCATCCAGGATGGGGTTAAGTGGCTGGGTCTCAAAGATGCTCTCACTCACTGGGGACTCAGGACTGGTCTCCTGGCCAGGTGGCACAGGGAAGAGAGATTCCTCCTCCACTGCCTCGTCAGCCTCAAACTGCAACGAACCTCCTGCAACTCGAAGCAGAAAGCCACTGGGTCACCCAAAGGCAGGGTCTCTTCTCAGCAGGGCACATGGTCCTGAGCACAAGAGTGGGAGGGGGTCTGGGAGTCAGCATTCCCCTTCCCCTCCCTGGGGACCACAGCACCTTGCATCAGACTGAGGTAACACATTTGAGAAACATAATTACATTGGAGTATCAGACAGAGGCTACCTGGTACTATATTAGATAAATGAATCAATTGTTCAGATAATAAGAAATACTTTGTGGAAAACAATTTTTGAGAAACCTTGTCCTACCATGATATTTATCCTTGGGTGTTATATCTATGTACATTATATTAGATGGCAATAGGGACTCTGAAGACAGAATTATGATAATAGACTTAAAAATAGGGAGATTATGCTGAATTACACAGAGGGATCCAAGGTCAATTACATGTCCTTAAAAGCAAGAGAAGGCAGAAGTGACAAAGAATATTAGAGAGATGTGGAATGAGAAGAACTCAACCCACCACTCCTAGTTTTGAAAGTAGAAGGAGTCCATGTGCCAAAGTGATTATGCCTCTAGAAGTTACAAATGGTCTTCAGCTTATAGCCAGCAAAATATAAAAAATAAAAAATGGAACCTCAGTTCTATAATTCCAGGGAACTAAATTTAGTCATCTGCCTAAATGATTAAAGAAACTGATTCTCCCCTGGAGCCTTCAGAAAGAAACACAGCTCTTCCAGTATCTTTATTCATTGTGAGACCCTGTCAAGTCTGTTAAACTATGTAAACCATGAGATAATAATACAATAAATGTTTGGTAATTTGTTACGGCAATTATAGAACAGTAGTACACCTTCCATGTATGAGTCTGATTCAACCTTAGGAGCTTATTTAACATGATTTTCATGTACAAAACTCCAGATATCTGTATTCTCTTGAAACTTTGAAAGGTTTCACAATACTGAATATTCCCACGTGGTAGTAAAGAGCTGGAGCTGAGTAGTGGATTGCCCTTTAGATAGGGGATATTTCTACAGCCCCTACTCATGTGTCCTGCACCTTATATTGGATGTAAATCACATATTGACCTCACCTACATATAGTGACTCCTGATAGACACCTTCCCTGAATGAGGAAATGTCTAGCCCTCCTTCCCTTTATGGAAACCATGAGGGAAGCAGCCTGCTTTCATATTCCCAAAAGAGTTCCACATTACTGTCCTGAGGATAGAAGGGGAACAGAAGCGAGCTACTCATTATGTCTCTCCTAAAGGAGGAGGAGGAGGGAAACAGGCAGTTCTCAAATGTTCCCTCATATTCCATATTTTGAGCCCTGGGGCCCAAAATATTTTATTGCCACTGTTTCATACTTATGCTCAGGGATTGGAAACCACTCTTAGTTCAGCCACTGGCTTCTGAAGTCAGAGAGAGGATTGTTCACCCTGAGCCACAATGCCTAAGAGCTACAGAGAGAAGAGGAAATTGAAGTTGAGCTTGAAAATGGTCATGAAGAAAAAACAGACACTGCAGCCTGTTAAATGCTAGATTCATCTCTGCTTAAGCCAGGGGCACAGCCAAGTATAACTACTGGTCTTTTTCAAAATAATATGGCAGGCCCCACAGCCAAATTGACCAAGGAATCTCTATCCAAGGGAGAATTTCCAAAACACATAGAGTGAGGAAAAAAGAAAATAGTGTTGCTTTGGATCTGATATCCAGTGAGTCGAGGAGTCATGAGCATCCTGTATCCAGAAAACTTTATCTTCCACCTTACTAACTTAATACTACTCACTAGTTCTGGGTTCCTCTTTTGGTATCTCTGCTTAGCTCTCAGTTCCCTTAATGGCACTGAAGCTGTACTAAACTGTGTTATTCTCAGCTGGATTTCTTTTTCTTTCTTTCTTTATTTTTTGGTAGTAGGGATTGAACCCAGGGGAACTCTATCACTAAGCTACTTCTCCAGCTCTTTTATTTTTTTTATTTTGAGAGTATGTTATTTAGAGCCCTGCTAAGTTGCCGACACTGGCCTTGCACTTGTAGTCATTTTGCCTCAGCCTCCCAAATTGCTGGGATTACAAGCATGTACCTAGTGTCCAGCTCTTGGCTGGATTTCTAATATCTTGCCTGGTCCTGACCAGTCACCATCCCACCTGCTCCATATTTGCCCAATATTTGTCCCACATTATTGGCTTAAGGGGGAATTTGTACTACAACAAATTACAGTGTTTTGGAACCTTAAATATAACCTTCTATTTGGGAATTTTACATGGCCATCTCTTATGTGCTGGAGTAGATCTCTTTAGGCATCAGAACTGTCTGGAGAAAAATGTTTAAGCCTGAGAACTAGACATTGGGTTTTCTGTTACCCCATTTTGGGAAATTATCATGCTGATTGCAGTTACCATAGACCTTGCCCATATTTATTAGTGTAGATAAGCAGAATTGGAGAAGAATTCAAAAGTGAACTAATCTAACCATATCTCACATTTTCAAGATCAGGGAGAAAGAGACCCAAAAAATCCAGATACTTATCTAATGTTACAACAGTGATTTAGAGGTAGATTTAGAATCTAGCTCTCTGTATTCTTTTCACAAGTGGTTCTGTTCCCATTATGTCCTGCTCTGTTTTTAATGCCTGGAACTTAATGAACCAGGCCTCCTAAACTCTTAGGGTTCTCTTTAGTCATCTTTGAAATAACATACCATCTAACATAGTTTCCAAGGCCATTCCTGGGTTTTCCAGCATGAAAGGGAAATCCCATTAACTCTCAGCCCCAGAAAATTCCTCTTTTCTACCAATAAGAATCTTACTTCTGATTCATGTCAAATGTGAAACAGCCACCCTTACCACGCTGGCAATGTCTGCTGAAGAACTGCTTGCAGTAGAGGAAGAAGAGACCCAGGAAGGCCAGGGTAAACACCACTAGCAGACTGCTCACCAGTGCAACAAGTGTGGCCTCCTGAGGGGGCACTGTGGGTGCATCTGCCTTCACTAAGCTCAATTGGAAGGCACCTGTGAGACAAAAAAATGGGGCATGTAAGTCGGTGTGGACAGTCAATATTCACCCTATTGCTGGGCCTGGACTTCCTTGGGCCATTACTGTCTCCCTAAGGCCTTCCCCAATTAGGGATGCTGGTTTTACTTCTTTATAGAGCAGGCAAATTTTAAAGAATGAAACAGAACAACTCACATATACAGCAGGCATGGTATAAGTTAATATAATTAATTGAAGATATACATATACTATGGTCTTTACATGCCATATCTAGACAGACAAACAGATAAAAATTCATAGTGATACAGGCATAGACTAGATTTTCTTTATTTAGCTTTTAATTAGTACTAAGATCTAAGGACTCCTATACACCTTGAATAATAATAATAATTCACAATTAAACATTATAATTTATAAAGTGCTTTTTAACTCTATTATTTCATTAAACCTAGAAAATCATCCCAAAAGGTATGTAGAAAAATGATTTATCACGAGTCACATTTTTTTCAGATGACACTGAATGATTTGTGGAAGTTTACATAGACATTATGTTGAAAAATCAGCATCCAACCTAACTGATTGACTTGTCCTGACACTCCACAGGAAGGAGTATGAGACGGTACTCATTCCCTCCAGGAATAAAGGAGAAGTCTTTATTACACTAGTTTGTTGTCACACAATGGATTGGAGAAAAGGAGAGAGAAGTTGATACACACACTGAACCTCAGAGGTGGGGGTCTGCTTTGTGCATGGGATGCACTCTTGGTCCTGTAGGCCTCCAATGCGTGTCTTTCGGTAGAACCTATAGTCAGATCATAAGGAATGACAGAGTGTTGAAATAAGCAATGCATTTAGAGTAGTCCTTCCTGGAAGAATGTGCATACGGCACTTCATGAGCTCTTTGCCTCCATGTTTGTTTCTGACTGAGAGGCCCAGAAACCCTACTTTTTCCACCATTAATTAGACTCTTTAGTCAAAAGGAAAACTAATGTCACAAGAAAGGGGAGCACTGTTTTGATACCAATTGCTTCATAATTTAAGTCTACAGTGAAATTGACTTTAAACCTTGGCCTGTGCAAAGAGTGCAAACATGATGAAAAAAACTATTTACCCATCCAAGACTAGCAATGTGCTGAGCACTTTAAATAGGGATCCTAGGAAGATGCTGTTTTTGTTTTGGGGAACTTAAGTGGAATATGATGTAATAGAATATTTCAACTAGGTTCTCAGAGACAAGGATGATAGAAACCTAAGAGCTAAAAAAGAGGGGGGACTCAAAAGAGCTTAGCCAAATATAATGGGTTTACCTTGGAAGACAGTCCCCACAGACTGCATTAGAGGTAGCTGTGCAGTTGGCCTTCTGGATACGATTGATGACAGCGCAGGTGATGCAAGTCTGACATCTGTGGTGGCCCCAACTACTTTTGTACCTTCGAGGAGGGCAAGCTGTACAGTATGCATCTCCACCCTCTCCATAACCACAATCCTACAGACAGATGGGAATCATCAACATTGCTATACAGGATCATGGAGAAAGGATCAGCTTGGAAAAAGTGAACATTGTGTAGAGTCGTATTTTTCAAACTGCTAGTTGCAACACCATTATCAGGTCTAAAAAAAAATTACTAAGTTGCATCCATCATTAAAAATTGAAATATAACAAAATAGAATAATAACATCAAATATTAGAGTACATAGCATGTACTAAAACTATGTATTTACATCAGTCAGCATAGGCTAGTATATACTTGGGTAAAAAGCAACCCCCAAATCTCAGTGTCTTAGAGGAACCGAGGTAGAACAAATTGTATTTCATGTATGTATGATTATGTCAAAATGAAACCCAATATTATGCATAACCATAATGCACTAATAAAAACATTTTAAAAAGAACGAAATTTTATTATTTTATTCCCCTTTCACACTATTTGCCACCAGGAATTTCCCAAGGGCTCTACTTTACTCCATGGGGTACCCAGGGTAACAGAGGTTTCATCTTTATGCTGCCATGATTGGAACACCAGGTAAAAGAGAACATTGTGCACTGTGAACTGGCTTTTAAATTTAACCCCTACAAAAATGACCTATCTCCCTTTGCTCATCTGTCCTAAGCCACACATGTCAATTTATCATTAGTAATTACAAAGGTTATAAGAAAGTGCAATTCTACAGTGTGCCAGAAGGTGGGGAACTGACAAACAGTTGTAATTACTACCCATCTTTGACTAATAAAACTTTTACAGATAAAATATATGTAAGTATATGTTGGGTTGTGATAAAAATTATTTACTCTAGGTCATAGTAAAAAGATATTTGACCACCAATGGTATGATGGCTCTTGTTTCAACTCTGGAATCAACTCTGACTCTGGCCAGCATCCCTTAACCTTAAAACACACATACATTCTGGGCATCAGAGGCTCCAACGCCTGAAACGATTGGAATAGTCAGTCTCTAAAGAATATTCCAGCCCTGTTAGCCTAACTTAAATAGGAACAAGGCTCCGTCTGATCACAATCATAGCTCATTCTCAAGTTATTGTCTAATAGATACTGAATTTGTTTGGAATGATAAAAAGGTATTGGAAATAGATAGTGATGATGGTTGCACAACATTTTGCATATGATTGATGTCACCGAATTGTACATTTAAAAAGGTTAAATAGTACGTTTTATGTTACATTATTCTACCAAAATCAAAACTTAATAATATAACAAATAAATGGGTGAATTTTATGGTATGTAATCTATATTTCAATAAAGTTATTAGAAAAATGAAAGCCTCCATAAGCCTGGGTTCCTGAAAGAGGTAGACAAATTCTACCACTCCAAACAATGATTGCAGTTAAAATCAATAATAAACCCTGAATCTGTTATGTTGTTATAGCAGCTAGCATTACCTGAACTAATATGATAGATATATTTTACCTTCCCAGGAGTTGGAAAAAACACTCCTGCAATCCTGTGTTTTTATTTGCCACTCTGGCCTTACTCAATTCCTCACAATCCCAATTCACAATGATCCCATTTACCATAACCCACTTTGATACCACATAGTCTGACATGGGTTTTCATCATTTTGCTCATAGTCTAGATTTCTTGAGAAGATAGTTTTTATTTATTTATTTATTTATTTATTTATTTATTTATTTATATTTGGTACTGGGGATTGAACTCAGGGGCACTCAACCACATCCCCAGCCCTATTTTGTACTTTTACTTAGACAGGGTCTCACTGAGTTGGTTAGTGCCTTGCTTTTGCTGAGGCTGGCTTTGAACTCAAGATCCTCCTGCCTTAGCCTCCTGAGAAACTGGGATACCTGGCATGCAACACTGCACAGGCCCAAATGTACCAGTTATTTAAATATAGAAAATGGCAATGTGTGGTGGCTCACACATGTAAACCCAGCAACTTGCTCTTTGCTCAGGTAGGAGGGCTGCAAGTTCAAGGCCAGCCTGGGCAAAGCAGGGAGACCCTATCTCAGAATGAAAGAAAAAATGGACTGGGGATGTAACTCATTGATAGAACGCCCCTTGGTTTAATCCCCACTATGGTAAAATAAAATAAAATATGAAAACCCACAGCACTGATAGCATCATTTAAGTGAACTTCTGTTTAATATGGGAATGGAGAAATATATCCTAATTATAACTCCAGTCCAGAATCTCTATGTTGTCTCAGCAACTTAGCAAGACTTTGTCTCAAAGTAAAATAAAAGTGGGCTGCAGATAGAGCTCAGAGGAAGAATATTCCTGGGTTCAATCCCCACCACCATTTAAAAAAAGAATTTAATTAAACTGTGGAACACATATAATGAAGTATTTTATAGCTGTAAAAGGGAATGAGGATTATCTATAATGGAAAGATCTACTAGACACATCAAGTGAAATCAAGTGTGCTGTTATCCAAAAAAGGAGTAAGCTGCTCCAATTTCATACACACAGATGTGTATGCATGCCTGCACATGCACACACATACATACACACACACACAAAAGAAGGATAAAGCACCAATCAAAAACAAAAAAGCAAAGCAGGGAGGAGGAGAATCAACTACAAGACAAAGAAATAAATATGTTGAATGGGACAATATCAGTGAGACCTTCGTGACTATACACTTCATTTTATAGATTTGAATTAGATTAAAAATATTTTACCTTGAGTATAAACCAAGATTAAACTGAAAATAAAGCAATCCCTAAATTTTAAAAACTGAGTGCAATAAATTAACCTAAAATGAGCATGCTCATGAGTGTCTGTATATTGCATATATATATATTGCATGTATAGATATATATCCACACATATATATATACATATATACCCATATATATATATATATATATATATATATATATATATATCTTAAATATGTGTGTATGTAGTGCTTATCACCATGCCAAGCACATAATAAGTCCTTAATGAATAAATGAACTTAAGGTATTGTTCTTATGGTAAGCCAAGTTTTGCAATATCTAAAACACTGGAATCAGAAGACCTGAATCTGATTTGTTCACTTGCTAGAAAACGGAATGGTAGAGGTTATGTAGCATTTATTGAGAATTAGCTAATAAATTGATTAATTGGCATTCTCCCCTTTGCTATACTGATTCATGAACCACTTATTAAGCGACTACTATATGCTAAGATGTCATTCTAGATAATGTGACTAAGGATTGAACCAATCACACAAAAATCCCTACCCTCATGGACTTATATACTCCATAAACCTTCTAAGGTTACATTACCATCCCTATTTCACAATTCAGAAAACTTGAGGTGCAAGTGGTTTTGTCAGAACAATTTGCAAGCCTATGAAACCCTTTCCCTGTGCGTCTGAGACTGCACATTCACAACCATAGATACAAGGCTTCATAGAGTAGCAACAAGGGGAATTTTGCCACAATTAAGTACCCAGGCCAAGAAACCTGTGGGTCTGAGACTATTGCATTGTCTGGTGACTGGGTTACACTGGCAAGTTGTATCCTACTATAACCAGCGAACTGAAAAGTATTCTTCCTCCCTATAACTCAGAGACTTCTTAATTAAATCTAAATGGATCAAGAGACTTGGCCAAGGGAAACTTGTTCTAGCCCTCAGGAAACCATCAGGAGAGAAAAGTGGGAGCCCCAGCAACACTAGATAAATCATCCAAACCAAAAATTACATCACAAAGTTTCTACAACCCAAATTGTCTTTAGGATTACCACCAAGAAAAGAAGGCCAGGACCTGCATGTTAAACCTAAATGATGATTGATAAAATACAGTATTTAAATAAAACTGAGTTCCTAACATAAAATAATTGACCAAATACCCAGAATACACTGAAATATAACCCATCATAAAAAACAATCAGGAGTCACTTACAACATTAACGAGGAAAGGCAATCAACTGACACCAAAATCCTGACAAGGACTTCAAAGCATCCGTAATAAAAATGCTTCCACATGCAATTACAAATTTTTTAACCAAAAGAAAAATTAGAACAGCTCAGCAAAGAAACAAAAGTTATGACAAAAACTCACCAATTGGTCTCAATATTAGAGAAGAGTTGATAAATGATGGAGTCAGTGAATTGAGGATAGAACAATAGAATGCATGCAATCCGAACATGGACAAATTAGATTAAAAATAAGAGGAGCATAGCTTTGGGAAACTGTTGGGACTATAGAAAATGTCAGACAATCATATCATCAAAGTCTCATGAAAAAAGTGTCTGAATAATTTTTCAAAGAAATGAAGGTTGTAATCTTTATGAATTTGTCCAAAGACCTACAGACTCAAGAGGATGCAGGAAATCAAAAATAGAATAAGTACCAATAAATACATTAATACACATCATAATTACACTTTTAAAACAAAAGACAAAGTCTCATAAATAGTCAGATAGATGAAATTATCTAAAGAACAAAACCAATTCAAATGACAGTGGGTTTTTTCAGAAGCCATGAAGGCCAGGAGCAAGCACCACATTTTCAAGTGCTGAAAAAAGAAAAAAAAACTGCCCACTGCAAATTGTATATGCAGTGAAAGTATCTTTCAGAAGTATAAGAGAAACAAAGATTCTCAGTAAAGAAAACTAAATGAATACGTTGCTGGTAGACCTACCCTTAAAGAATAGTTAAAGGGAATTCTTCAAGCAGAAAGGAAATAACAGAAGGAACCTTGGTGCATCAGGAAAGAAGAAAGAACAAGGGAAGTGCAAAAATATGGATATATAAAATGAACTGTCCTTTCCTTGAATTTTACAAATTGTATTTGATGATTTAAAAAATAACAAAAAATATTAGGTCTTATAATCCTGACAATGATGTTTAAAAGTTCAGAAAGTAAAGGAACCTACATAAAAGTGATATATCCATACTTCACCCAAAACAAAAGAAGCTGATATCAGTAAATCCTGAAAAGTAAAATGTATACATTGTAATACTTAAAATCACATCTAAAAAAAAAAGAATATAATACAAATATATACCACAAAAATCTACGAATAAATAAAGATGAGATTCTAAAAGAAATGTCCATGTAACCTGAAGGAAAGCAAGATCAGACAAAGAGGGAACCAAGAAACAGAGAGAATAAACAAATAAGAATATGGAAGCCTAAGGCTCCAAAATATCAGTAATTATCTTACATATCAATCATGTAAGTAAACCAGTTAAAAGGGAGTGATTGACATAATGGATAGAACCAAAGACTGTCAAATTGCCTTCAACAATCATTTCTTCAATAGTTGGATCAATAATATCTTAAAAAATGAGCAAATTATGAAAATATTATTGTGACTCTTCTGCCCTAATTAGAAGGCAAAGGAAGTTTTTCCAAATGATCAAGACCCCCAAATGCTTTTGCTACTAATCAGATTTTGCAACCAGAAATTATTGACTTTCTTAATTTTGCAATGCTAGCCCTACATAGATAGAAAATGTTGCTGACAGTGGTAAAATAATATTTATTTTCCAAAAAATATTAACTTATACAACATAAAAGAATACTTAACTATAATCAAGAATGATTTTTCTTGGGGGAGCTGGAGTTGTGGCTCAGTGGTAGAGCACTTGCCTAACACGTGTGAGGCACTGGATTCGATCCTCAGCACTACATAAAAAACAAATAAATAAATAAAGGTATTATGTCCATCTACCACTAAAAAAAATATAAAAAAAATAGTTTACCTTGGGACTGCATAGCATTTTAATTTTAGGTATTGATTTTATGTTATCAAATTAATATAACAAAGGGAAAATTATATGAAAATCCATAGATAATGATAGAATGAAACAAAATTCAAAAGCATTTTGGATTTTAAATATGTTCATATTTATATTATGTAACGGACTTTAAAAGTACTCTGCAATATGTCTGTCTACTTAGGCACCTTACATGAGTAGGGAATGAACAATAAGCAATGAATATTCAGAAAAGAAAAAGAAGCAACCAGAAACAGTTCATAAAATTGGAAATGCAAATGGACAAATAAACAAAAAATGTTGGTATATTTCCCTATCAAATATAAAAAGTAAAAACAAAATTTTCATTAAGTCCTCATAAATTAGTAATTTAATATTACAGAGGAAGGCATAGAATTAACAGACAATGAAACATGCATTATTCATTTATGGTTAGGCTGCTGGGACATGGGAATTATGTGCACTGTTGAAAATAAATGCAATTGTAATGGAAATTAGTAAAAAAATCAGAAGTGTTATCTGCTAATATATTTCAAAAATCTTAAAATTGTATTTAGCTTGTTAATTACACTTCTAGAAAATGTCCCGAGGAAACAGTGCTATTTTTTGAAATGATTTATTTGCTGTGATATCTATAATTCATAAATAAAATATTAAAGTAAATAAAGGTAACTGAAAAAAGTTCATCTCAGATGCTGCTAGTTGTTTATCCAAACATCATTGGTCACCTTCTTCCTTACTATCTGAACAATGATTTCACGCTAAGTAGCATGGTGACCAGCTTCAATAAGGAATTCTAAACTATCTTGGTCAATCATGGTCATCCCAATCTTGTTGGCCAGATACTCATTTCCCAGTCTCCCTTTCAGCTAGAGATAGCTCTATCTCCAAGGTCTGAACCGTAAGATAAAATGGGAAATCAGAAAATAAAGGCAAGCTATTTTGACCCTGACCCTGCTTCCTCACTTTGATTATGGTGTGAAGATGTCATGTTTTGAGTTGTGCCAACCATGAAGTCACAAGCATAAGGACAAAATAGCAAGGTGTCCAAAATGGATGAAAAGAGCCTGAATCCTTGATGACATGGTTGATCTGCCCACAAAACCAAAAGACTGCTTGTCTCCAGACTTCATATATAAATGTGCTTATTTCAAGTCAGTGTGATGTTTTATGGCATATTTGTTTTTACTCTGAACATAGAAAATATATTGATAAATAATTTTTTTCTAATTAAGTTTACTTTTGAATGACATATAAAACATAAACATTGTACATCTTAATGGGGTAGCACCATATGGTCTGATTCATTGTATACTGTTTAAATCTATCAAATATATGTATCTCCTCAAACATTTATCACTTTTAATTCAAAATCCTTTCTTCTAGGTTTTTGAAATATATATTAGATATATAATATCTATATTATTAAAGATATATTATTATCTATAGTCATCCTACTTCAGAATAGTACAACAGAACTTCTTGCTCTTACCTAACTGTAACTTAGTAACCAACCATTGGTAAATCTTTCCCCTTCCATCCCTTTTCCTATTTTCCTCAGTCTCTGGTAACCACCCTTCTACTATCAGTTTCTATGAGATCAATTATTTTAGATTGCACATTCAAGTAAGATCATGTGGTAGTGTGTTTCTGTGCCTGACTTATTTCACATAACACAATTACCTCCAGGTCCATCCATGTTAACAGAAATGAAAGGATTTCATTATTTCATATTTCATCCTTTTTCATTGTCTAATAGTATTCTGTTTTTATATGTAATACCTTTTCTTTTCTTTTTTTTTTGGCCAGGCGTGGTGGCGCACGCCTGTAATCCAAGCAACTTGGGAGGCTGAGGCAGGAGGATCACGAGTTCAAAGCCAGCCTCAGTAACTTAGCGAGGCCCTAGGCAACTCAGTGAGACTCTGTCTCTAAATAAAATACAAAATAGGGCTGGGGATGTGGCTCAGTGGCCGAGTGTCCCTGAGTTCAATCCCTGGTTCCAAAAAATAAATAAATAAAAATAAAAAAGTAAAAAATAAAAAAAAATAAAGTATACAACTTTATGGGTTTTAAAATTTTATGTATGTATGTAGGTAGGTACCAGGGATTGAACTCAGGGACACTTAATCCCCAGTACCCACCCCCCCAAAAAAAAAAGTTAAATCTAAAAAAAAAATTAAATTCTGTAATACCTTTTCTTTATCTGGTCATCAGATGATAGACACATTGTTTACAATTTCTTGTCAGTCACAGTAGACAGTGCTACAGTAAACACTGAAGTGCAGATGTCTTTTCATCATACTGATTTTATTTCTTTTGGATATATACCCAGTAGTTGGATTGTTGGATCATAAGCTAGTCCTATTTTTCCATTTTCGTGGAACTTCCACACTGTACAATATACATTGCCACCAACACTGTGCAAGTTTCTCTTTTCTTCACATTAGTGCCAGCACTTGCTATCTTGAGTCTTTTTGATAACAGCCATTTTTACTGTGATGGGGTACCTCACCGTAGTTTTGATTTGCATTTCCCTGATGATTAGTGATGTTGAGCATTTTTTAATGTATTTATTGCCCATTTATATGTCTTCTTTTGAGAAACATGTTACTTCTTAGACCATCCTATTTTTGTTCATAGGCAAAACAATTTTCCCACAGCAAAAATGGGAATGAATCAGGTGTATCTGACTCCAAAGTTTACATTTATATTTTTGCAGTACCATTGTGACTTGGGGCAAGTCATACAACCTCTTTGAACCTTGGTTGTCTTATCTATAAAATGGGTCTCATAATACCTTCTTGATGGGACTGTTGTAAAAAAAAATAAGGTAATGCCACAAAAGCTCCTTAGAAAGTACAGACTACTAGACAGGTATATAATAAGTAGATAAAGCTTTTAGAGGAGCATTTAAATTGCAATTCATTCTGTTTCTATGAGCTTTCTTGTGGTGCTGAAGCAAATGTCATAGAGGTGCTGAATCAAATGTATATTTCACGGTGGGCTTCTTTTTAATAGCTTAGTAAGAGCAATTTGACAGACATATTTTCTCCTTAAAGAAGTTCAGGTTTCTAAATATGGGGGGTTTTTAAACTAATGGTCATGTATATGACACCAACATTTGTAAGACTTTTTATCATGAATATTGAAAGCATTTGAAATAGATTTTTTCAAGGCAAGCAGCTTATTCCTTTGAATCCCTTCTAATATCCAGCATGACCTAACTTCTAGTGGACTTTCCTTAGTCCTTGAATCCCTTATTGACTATAGGGACATTCCACTATAGGACACACATAATACTATCTGTAAAGAGAGGGAAGGAGGAAGGAAGGGAAAGTGGTGGAGATATAGAATGATTTTAACAAAATCACCTTATATACATATAAATGTACCAAGGGAAATTCACATTTACTTATATGTAGAAATACCATTCAAAAATAAATAAATGATTGAAAGGAAGATTATGTTATAGTAGAGGAAGGACATTAGGGGTATGGAAGAGGGGAAGGTAATGCAGTAGGGAATAGGGATTGAAATAAAATAGCTTGCATATATGATTTTGTCAAAATTAACCCAACTACTATGTATAACTGTAAATATCCAATTATTAAAAATAAATAAATTTAGAATTAATGCTTATACCCCTTCTTATACCTTCTTCATTTTTTTTTTTAAGTTCAGAGGTAGGAAGGATGTGGACTATATAATCACTTTATTTTTTTCAGACATAGGATGATGTCACTCTCCTACTCAGAACCCTCCAAAGGGTTCTTAGTACACTTAGAAAAAAAGATTTCTCATAGACTTTAGGTCCCCACATCATCAGGCCAATATATCCCCCTCCCTCTCACTCACCATACCACTTCTTCCTTGAGCATACCTAGTTCATTTTCATCTTGGAACTACATTAGACATATCCCCTCCCCAGAAGGCATAGCCTTAAGGAGTCCATTTCCTGTAATCCAGTTACTCAATATCAAATGATCCTAATTTAATTCTTTCCATAGATTCAGATCTTTATTCCTTATTTATCTATGTATATATCTCATTTTTTATTTGTATCATTAATAAAAAAATAAGGTTCATGAAAGCAAACACTTTTGTCTGTTTTGCATATCCATGGTACCAACAAACATGTTTTCCTAAAATAACATGTGAGTGTAGAGAACCTGATGAATATTTTCTCTCAGTCTCCATAGCATAAGCTGAAGCCAAACTTAATATCATTCCCAGTTCAGGGACCAACAAGATACTTAAGGCAGGAAAAATTAAGCAACAACATCCTTGCTCTTATCTCTGTTTTGCTGGTCATTTTGGTCTGATCTTACGTCTAACTGGGATTCTAGACTCCCCCTGGTTCCCCAATTCTGAATCCTCCTTTGTATAGCCTTCTCAGTAACCTGGACCCTCTTGACAGAGGACACACTTCATCCTTCTTGGTACTATCTCTCTACCCCACTCCCCAAGACTTAATATCTGGCTCCTAAATACAAAGTAGGTGGTTCTTTATTTAGTTGAGAGATTTATCTAATGCTAAGCAATCCTCCTGAGCCTCTGCATTCCACATCTCACACTGAGATACCTTGTTATCTCATGTAACTTGATCCTGATCCTTCTAGGCTAATTTCTTGCTGGAACAGTGACTACTACTCCATATTCTCTGGATTCCATGTCTTGCCTGCTGAACTGGATCAGTCATAGCTGGGACTGGCTCTACTAATCTTGGTCCTTCTAAATTGAGAGACTGATTCCTAAGATGTCAAAAAACAAGTATACTAATTTGGGGGACTTACCTTGGAAAGCTCTTGTCCAGGACCACACTGTTGGCATGTGACACAGCGTCCCCATTGGTCCCAATATTCATTTTCTTGGCAATCCATGGTAAGAAGGTGGGTACAGAACACAAGAACTAGGGAGATAATGGGAAGAAATTGTAAGGTAAATTGTGACTTCCATGATGCTTGGCTTCTGGATTATCTTAATCTAATCTCATGTTCTTATTTAGAGGGGCTAAGGAGGCCAACACGAAACATCTAACGCTTATATAGCCAGATTGTGTGCTTATATAGCTCCAAATCTTCTTAATGCTCCACATATAATAGTTCATTTAATTCTCAAACAACTATACCAGCAACTATTATTTGCTCTATTTTTCAGATGAGGAATTTGAGGCACAGAGGTCAGAGAACTTCCTCAAATTTTCATAGTACGTGGTTATACCAAGAACTGAAATGGCAAAGGGAATAACACAAGTAGTTGACGTCTGTCCAGGTGGAACATAAACATCACAATTTCAGTTATGTGACCAGCTCTTTTAATAGTATGGAAAGTATTTAAATCTGTTATTATTACATTATTATTATTTAATCTGTACATTAATCCCTGTGAGTTAAAAAGTATAGGAATTGTCATCTTCATTTTGTGGACAGAAATGCAGAAACATGGTTCTCCTTTGCCAACAGTGTCTTCAGTACCTCTGAGGACCATTAGCTGCCATTGTTTCTGTCCTAGGAAGAATGGGAGAGAAGGATGACACATTTTGCAGAGATATCTTTGTTTACTAAGGTGTAGAGAGAGGAAACATTATTCTGGTAACACTTCCTGTAAAAGAGATGTCATGGGGCAATAACATTGAATTGTACTGATATTTGATATGTATGGATTCTAATCCTCTCTACAGGATAAGGATAACCAATCATCTTGGTTTTCCCAGGACTAAGAGTTTTCCCAGGTCATGGGCTTTTTAGCTCTAAAAAAGAGATTCCCAAGCAAGTTGAGATGGTCAATCAACATATCTGACTTTCATTTTGACCTATGATCTGGATGAATTATTTTATCTTTTCTGGTCTCAGTTATTCAATCTGAGAAAAAGGGACAATATATTCCTCACCTTGATTACATATCTCTTGAGAGGATTAAATGAGCTCAGGTTCATCAAAACATCCTGAAGTTCTTAAAGTGCTATACAACATAAGACACAGTTAAATATGCAGACAGGTAGTCTTCTACAAAGAGGCATTTTAATGAATATGGTTAATATTATTGATAAATGAGGCTTTTCCTTCTTAAAGATGAAGGTGTTCTGAGGTCCTTTTGCTCACTCATTGCATACCATGGTGAATTTCAGGTAGTTTGTGAAATACTCAAAGTCCTGAATGTATACTTCATCAGAAAAGAGAGTGTACCTTAAAAAGGCAACATTCCTCTAAAAGTCATCAATGGAGAAGACGTAAGACATCCTGGCTGACGTTTTTGCTTCAGTGAACATTTCTCTACATTGACTGGACTATTCTGTTCCACACTTTCATTCAGAGGGAAGTGGCCTATAAAATCCAATCCATTTTTACACAAGACATCCTCTCCCATTTTTGTTTTGAGTAGTTACCCATGGTGTTAGCTCCAAGAGGCATGCTCCCTTCTCTTTACTACCCACCTTTCTCATTGAGCACAAAAATCATAATTGGTTTCATAGGTATCATGACAAGGAATTTCAATACCATGGGGACAAAGACAGCATACTGATCTGGAAAACACTCCTGTGTCCTTTTCTTGCCAGAAAAACAGAAAAACATTGGCAGGAACCAAAAAAACGACCTACTTTTTGAGATAAGCTCTCAAAAAAGGCATTTGAAATCTTCATGGCAGCTGCTGCTGGACTTGGAGTGTCTGGCACAACCTACTGGCTTGGTTTCAAGAGAACCACCTACCTAATAATTAATATGAACCTTAGCACAGTCATATAACCCTGGTCTTGGGACTTTTCTCTAGGCAAAGTATGTCTATTGCCAAATCACCTTATCAGGAACTAGGGAATAAATAAAGGCCTTATTTTTCTCTCCTTTTTGTCAAACAGTTTATTAAAAGCATTTAAATTAACTTGTCTTTTGTTAGAAGGTTAAGAAATTGCCTTTATTAAAGAGAATGAAATCATGTGGACCTTGGACTATTCTGAAGAAGTCAGCATATGGGAGAAACTGCTTAATAAGGGTCAAATGTCCATGGCCCATTTATTGATTGGGTTATTAGTATTCTTGGTGTAAAGATTTTTGAGCACTTTGTAGATTCTGGAGATTAGTGCTCTATCTGAAGTGTGTGTGGCAAATATTTTCTCCCTCTCTGTAGGCTCCCTCTTCACATTGCTGATTGTTTCCTTTGCTGAGAAAAAGCTTTTTAGTTTGACTCTATCCCAATCATTGATTCCTGCTTTTATTTCTTGCCCTTTGGGAGTCATGTTAAGGGAATCAGGTTCTAGGCCAACATGATGAAGATTTGGACCTATTTTCTCTTCTATTAGTTGCAGGGTCTCTGGTCTAATTCCTAGGTCCTTGATTCATTTTGAGTTGAGTTTTGTACAAGCAGTGTGGAGATTCCTTAGAAAACTTGGAATGGATCCACCATTTGACCCAGCTATCACACTCCTTGACCTAGACCCAAAGGACTTAAAATCAGATTACTACAGTGATGCAGCCATATCAATGTTCATAGCTGCCTAATTCACAATAGTTAGATTGTGGAACCAACCTAGATGCCCTTCAATAGATGAATGGATAAAGAAACTGTGGTATATATACACAATGGAATATTACTCAGCCATAAAGAAGAATAAAATTATGGCATTTGCAGGTAAATGGATGTTGTTGGAGACTGTCATGCTAAGTGAGATTAGCCAGTCCCAAAAATCCAAAGGCCAAATGATCACTTTGATAAGTGAATGATGATGCATAATGCAGGGTGGAAGGGTGGCAAGAATGGAGGAAGGATAGATAGCATAGAGGGAAGGGAGGGGTGGGGTCAGGGTCAGGGGGTAAGAATAATAACAGAATGTGTGACAGACATCATTGCCCTGTGTACATGTATGAATGCACAGATGGTGTGACTCTTCTTTGTGTACAACCAGAGAAACAAAAGCTGTATTCCATTTGTGTACAATGGATCAAAATTAAATGAATAAAAAAAAAGAAGAAATAAGGGTCTAATGTCACTATTCTGAGGCAATGTGAGAACTTATATCAGGTTTTGCATTGTGATCTGCAGTATCTTGTAGCAAATGTAACCCGCCTTTTCATTTTCAGAGAAAGTAACAAAGAATAAATAGGTTTTGAGAAAATCAGCTGCTCACGTAACTGCAGCTAGACACTCTTCTAAAGTGTCACCAAAGATGTGGCTGAATCCCCCAAACTTCTAAATTGGAAATATAGACAGACCTAAAAAATTCGCAGGAGTACAGACCATTTCATGTCCATTCCTAGGCCTGCACCTGTAAGAGTGCAACAGTTCTTGTTATTTGTTAGCTTGTCAACATGCTTTGTTTCTAGGACTATGGTAAACTATGCATGTGTTTGGTCACCTAGATTATTTTTCTCTCAGATAACAAATTTTTAAACAATGGTTAATAATTCTATCTACAGGAAAAATCAAAGATCTTAACTAGTGACATGTGGACATGTGTTTTAATTCCATCTCTACAACTGAGTAGTTACGTGTCCTCAAAAAATTGTTTGATCTTTCATGGCATCAGTTTCCTCACCTGTAAAAATGGGATTTAAATAAAAATGCATTTTAAAAGTTAAGTTCCAAGAGTCACTTTTATCCTCTCCTTGAGTATGACACATTCTAGAGTTTCTTCTACACATTCAGCTGTACTGCTTGCAGGTTTCATCTTGAAAAATTGCTTCCAACTTGCCAACAACTCAAGAAAAGCACAGGCAAAGGAAATACATAGACAATGAACAAAGCCCAGATAGTTGCAGTGGACAAAAGTGTATGGTTTGTGATAGGAATTTCAACTCTGTCCCCAACAGAAACTCCCCAGTGCAATTTGGGGGGGTCACTCAGTTTCTTCATCCACAGAATAGGGACATTTCTACCTTTCATGTGTAACTCTTAAGAGTAGTTTGGACATCACAATGTGGAATGTGGAAGTGGTAATGTGGAAGTACTCTAGAAACCTCATATAGGTCACATACTGGGACTGTTTTTATTACAGTACCACACATACCCATAAAGAGAACAAATATGAAGCAAACAGATTAAATTTTACATATGCATATATTCATATAAACACTACCCAGAAAAAGATACAGAACCTTTTCATTATCTCAGCAGCCTCCCTCATGTCTCTTTTCCAGTCAATACCACCCCTTTCTCCGGGTAATTACTACTCTGGTCTTATCATTATGATTACTTTTACGTGACGCTGAACTCATTAAAATTAAAATCATACAAAATACACCCTTTTTCTGGATTATAAGACTTTTCTTCTGAGAAACATAAAAATAATTCTATATTCTTAAATTTTTTATAAGAAAATAGAAGTGTAAATCCTTATGATCCTGTATTAGGCAATAGTTTCTTAGATATAACACCATACGCACAAGAAAAAGAAGTAAAATAATAAAGTCATGCTCAAACTTAGAACTTAAAAATTCAACACTTTTCTGCTTCAAAGGACACTATTAAGAGACTGGGAAGGAGGAGGGAAGAAGACATAATGGATGGCTATATTTGATTGGTTTACACTGTATACATGTGTTGAAATATCATACTCAATATCATTAATATGTACAATTAACACATTAATTAAAAATATTATACAATATTTAAAAAATTAAAAAGTGAAAAGAAACTAGAAGACAGCCCACATAATGGGAAACAAAAATTTTCAAATCACGTATCTGGTAAGAGATCTGCACCTAGAATATACCAAGAACATTTACAACAAGAAAATAGTCAATACAATTTAAAATGGGTAAAGTATTGAAATAGATATTAATCCAGGAAAATATAAAAATGGCAAATAAGTCCATGAAAGTGCGCTCAGTATCATTAATAATAAGGGGAATACAAATTAAATCTGTAAGAAAATATCACTTCATGTCCACTAGGTTGACTATAATAAAAGATTGGACAAAGTATTGGTATTATCATGGATGCAGAGAAATTGGTACCCTGGCATAATGCTTGTGGGATGTAAAATGGTGCTACCCCTTTAGAAAATGTTTTATTTTAGTCTTCAAAATGTTAAACATAGAGTTACAACACGACTCATCAATTCCATTCCTAGGTATATACCCCAAAGAATTGAAAGCATATGTTAAACTCACATACAAGTTCCTGGAAGCATTATTCATTATAGACAAATGCAGAAGAAAACCCAAATGTCCATTAAAATGATAATCAGAGAGATAAAACTTGGTCTGTCCATACAATGAAGAATTAATTAGCAAAAACAAAACAAACAAAAAACACAAAGCTGGGTACAAGATGCATGCCTATAATCCCAGTGGCTTGGGAGGCTGAGGCAGGAAGAAAGCAAGTTCAAAGCCAGCCTCAGCAACTTAGTGAGACCCTAAGCAACTAAGCAAGACCTTGTCTCTAAATAAAATATAATACAGGGCTGGGGATGTGACTCAGTGATTAAACACTCCTGGGTTCAGTGCCTGGTACCAAAAAATAAAACAAAGTGCTTAATACATGCTATAACATGGATGGACCTCAAAAACATTATGCTAAGTGACAGAAGTCACATACAAAAGGACAAATATTACATGATTCTATTTATATAAAACATTCAGAATAGGCAGTCCATAGAAAGAAAGTAGATTTAGTGTTTGCCAAAGGTTGCAGGAAAGAAGAGTGACTGATTAATGTGTATGAGTTTCTTATGTGTTGATGAAATGACCTGGAATCAGAGAGAGGTAATGGTTGTATTAAGGTTGTATGAATATACCAAAACTCAGTAAACTGAGTAAACTCTATACACTTTAAAGGGGTAAATTTTGTGTTATGTGAATTGTAGCTCAATTTTTTAGAAATAATGTTTCTTCAGTTTTTTTCATTAATACTGTGAACTATCCTGTATTATTCCAACAGACATAGTCTAAGTTAGCCCCAAAATAAAAAGGGAAGAGAAAAAGAAAAAGATAAAGGTGTTATGGATATTCTTGTATGTGCCTCTAAGTGTAATTTGTTTCACCCAATGTTTGTTTAATCCAAACTTATTTGGTAAATTATATATATATTGTATTATATATATAATGAGTACTGACAAGTGACAATATGACTAGTGTCTCTTTATTTGGCCTGTCTTTGTCATGTGGATGCTGTCTCTGCCCATTCCTTCTGTCCTGGTTCCCCAAAAAGTAACCTAGAAGAATAAGAATATATCAGACAGGAAAGAGGAGAAGCAATGAGGCTGACATTAATGATAATCCCCACATTAGCTCATTGTGCCTTGAATAATTGCTGCTGGCCAAGTTTCTGCTGGATGTGAGGTTCTTAGGCACTGGGGGTGCAGCTGCCTCTGGCTACAGCTTACGGCTGCTGCTCTTCTAAACTTGCCCACATGCCTATGAAGTGAAACATGCCTTCTCTATCTAGGATGGGTAGGCAGAACAGGATGACAAGTCTAAATTAAGAAGTCAGGACTTCAGGATATTTGCTTTCCCTGGACAGTGCAGGAGGTCTGGGATTAGAAAGGGTGAGGAAGACAGCAGCTGGTCCATGCCCTGCCCATTTCTCTCCCGTGAGCCCACTCACTCACCCACATGCACAGGATTGGCAAAATCAAGGCAGTTGGTCTGCCCAGCCTTGAGAATACTCCTTTCATTGAAAATCAAATTTCTAATCAGTACAGTGCCTTCATCATTTCCAGATGTTTGATCTATAAGCCAGATGATGCTTTACTATTGGGTGCTGGCTCTCAGCCTTCCCTTTTCTGGGTTGGCCAACAGTCATTCCTATAGCCTTCTCTTGCCCATAAGCTACTTCCATACTACCAAGCCATCTTATCTTCTTCCAGCCCCACTATTTGTGAATTTATATTTCCTGTTTCAACTCAGTATGGTGAATGGTCTCAGGTCCAGCTCTGCCAACAGGAGCATATGCCTACCTAATGTCAGAACTGAGGTTCCTGTACCATGAGGAAACTTGTTTAGCCAATGTCTTAAACCAGTGGTTCTTGCTATTGGCTGCACCTTGGGAGCTTGGGAATATACTGATACTTGGGATTCAACCCTGATAATCTGATATAATTAATCTGGAGTGTGACCTGAGCATATGGAATTTATATGGCTCCCCAGGTGATTCTCATGTGCAAATTTGAAAATATTATATTGATAAGGAGCCCCTTTTGGTTCTCACCAAGTCTGTTTTGCCTGAATATAAGGTATAGTCAAAAGAGGTTTTTCCATCCCCACATAACAGAAGGAATTTCATAGGGAAGTAATCTGTGTCCTACCCATTTTTTTTGGTCTAAAAAATGAGAAATGTAAAGGGGATGAAGGTGGTATGGCTATTTTAAAACATGCTAGGTTATGTCATTTCCAAATTGTAATTCCATTGGTGACTCCCGCTTTCACTCATAAAAGTCAAGTCCTTCCAATGATGAGGCCTTAGATAATATGCCTACCTCAACTTCCCCAATTAATTCTTTGGTGCCATGCTCTACTATTCTTCCCCTTAATTTCTTCATTCCAGGCATGCTGGCCATCTTGATATTCTCCAGATTTGCTGGGAATGCTCTCACTTTAGGTCCTTCACACCTGCTCAAGCCAGGGAGATTCTTGCCCATGACCAACTCCCTCATCCTTTTCAGTTCTTTGTCCTTCTACCATTTTCTTGGCAAGGCCTTTCTGACCATTACTTTAAAATTGCAACTTCCTACCATACTTCTTATTCCCCTTTCCTGTTTTATTATCTATAGCTTATGACCTTCTGACCTATCAAATATTTTGATTATTTACTTTTTTATTGCTTGTGCTTTCCTCAACTAGAATGTAAGCACCATAAGACAGGGGTGCCTAACATGTTCACTACTTCATATTTGATTATTAGAATACTCAGTGGCATATAGTAGGCACTAAATAAATACTGGTTGATAAACAAATGCTGAAAGCCAACAGAATAAAGGCTACAATCTTCTGACTGAGTGAAAGATTTCACAGTTCATGAGGGGTTTCATATCGATTAACTTAACAGACCTTCATAATGACCCTAAGAGGAAGCTAAGGATTATTATCAACAATTAACAGACTTACAAAGAGAGAAAAAAGAGGCTCAGAGGAAAAGTATTACTGTAAGTTTATTAAATTAGTAAGAAGTGCTCAAAGACAATTTAGGGCCCATGAGTGAGGCATGCTTTCCAAGGTAGTACTGAACTAAAATAGGGAATAGAGATCTTCCCAGTCTTCACTGAAATTTAATTTTTTTCAGTGATAATTTCAGTGTGCAAAAAAGTATTTTTGAACATTAATTTGTACTTTAAATAATGGATTGACAAGTTTACTACCCAAGCTTTAGAGAAGAGGGCCAGGATAAGGTGTAGCAATTGGAATAGAGAGGAAGTGACATTAGGAGATATGAATCTTACAAAGTAAGAACCAAGAGAAAGATATTAGCTAGAGAAATCTGAGAGTTCCTGGGTGGGAAACCAGGAGAATACCAGGTCACAAAGATTGTGGGGGACTTACTTGGTAGGAAAAAGGCAATACACTATTTTTCAATCTTATTACGAATGAAGAATTGGAGGGGACAGAAGAACATTGCAATGGTCATCTCCAGCAGGCAACTAAAGTGTATAGAACATAGGTTGTAGTTAGAAATGAGTCACATGCATAAGACAAGAATAGCCACTCTTGCTCATGGCTTCATGTCAGAATCATCTGTGAGACTTTTTAAAAATATATCAATGCTCGAGACTTACTATAACTAAACTTCTGACATTTAAGAACCACTGGCCTCACTAAACCACAGGACTGGTTTAGGTGGGTAAAGAAAAATACCACCCCAATTAGAATGTCTATTATCAAGAATACAAGCAACAATAGGTGTTGGAGAGGATGTGGGGAAAAAGGTACACTCATACATTGCTGGTGGGGCTGCAAATTGGTGCAGCCACTCTGGAAAGCAGTATGGAGATTCCTTAGAAACTCAGAGTGGAACCACCATTTGACCCAGCTATCCCACTCCTTGGCCTATTCCCAAAGAACTTAAAATCAGCATACTAAAGTGATGCAGCCACATCAATGTTCATAGCTGCTCAATTCACAATAGCTAGATTATGGAATCAACCTCGATGCCCTTCAGTAGATGAATGGATAAAGAAACTGTGCTATATATACACAATGGAATATTACTCAGCCATAAAGTAGAATAAAATTATGACATTTGCAGGTAAATGGATGGAGTTGGAGAGTATCATGTTAAGTGAGATAAGCCAATCCCAAAAATCCAAGGGTCGAATGGTCTCTCTGATAAGTGAATGATGATGCATAATGTGGGGTGGAAGGGAGGCAAGAATGGAGGAAGGATAGATAGCACAGAGGGAAGGGAGGGGTGGGGTTGGGATGAGGATGGAAAGATAATAGAATGAGACAAGCATCATTACCCTATGTATATGTATTAATACACAAATTGATTCTACTTTGTGCACAACCAGAAAAATGACAACTGTACTCCATTTGTGTACAAAGAACCAAAATTTAATAAAAAAGAAGATTATCAAGAACAGAATCTTGAGTGACACTCACATTTGATTCTAGAAGAGGAATAATAGCCATCGGCAAACAAGTAGAGGAAGCCAGGGAAGAAAGAATAGGAATTGAACATGATATTAAAGATAGCAAATAACAAAGTTCGAAGAAGTGAGGGTAAGAAATAGTGTCAGCTGTTGTAATACAAGTGATACAAGGAGGTGAAGGAGTGTTCAGGACTGGGAATCTGTTATTTTAAGTTATTTCATGTGTGTCTGATAAAAGTAAATTGCACTTTTATGTTCAAGTATGTTAAAATGTGTGCCTGGAGTAGAAATAACTCAGAGACCACAGGTGGTTACTACAGTTTTTAACAGGTTTCATTCTCCATTTCCAAAATGGCTTAAGAATTTAAACTGTTAGTGATATTAACATCTGTCCAGTTACATCAGGATTAGCATAACAACAAAGGAGAGTTAAGGGAGCTGTGCAAAATTTTTAAAAACTCACTTGTTAGATGTGTCTTTTCTTGGCTGTGTCTGTTATTCCAGTGTACAAAGTGAGAGGTAATATCCCAGCTAGGGTAGAACAGAAGAAAAAAAATCCTATTAAAAGCAGTTGTCATAATACTGAAAAAATTAAATAATTGAACTGGCCATTTTCACTCAGCCAAAGGCAAATACTAACCATATGAGTCAAGTGAATTATTTTTCAAAACCCTTGTGCATGCACACACACACACACACACACACACACACACGCAAAAAAAAGAAGCACAAACCTCAAAAAACAAATGTAGCTTAGAAGACTGTAAATTGAGTAAAAGAAAAAACTAAAATATATAAATATTTGGTTAGAGTCTGGCAACTGCTGAAAAAGAATTTTTAAAAGGACAAAAAAGAATTGTGTAGCCAAAAATATAGACATAATTAATAAAACAAATGGGATGAAATTAGGACCAATAAACTTTGGGCTGATTATAAGAAGTAATATCCTTTTAACAATTGCTGAAACAATTTTCCCATGTGGGAGCAAAGGCACCAAAATTACCCTGGATGATGTTCCAGGGAAAAAATGAGATAATATATGTAAGAGTGCTCTGGAAAATCCAGATTGTGCTACACATGTGAGGAGTTGCTATGATTGTTATTATCCCACCCAGAACTGGGGAACAAAGGGCACTGGAAACAAGCATCAGGCCAGGCCAACATTTAGCCAATACCCAAAACCTCTGCTTTTCTCTATTGTCACCCTAGCCAAAGTGAGTCACTTATTTGTGTACTGACAACCATAAAACACTATGAAATTATTGTATCATCAAAAATTAGTTACCCCACCAGCAGTACTGGGAGTGGAGATTCATTAACTTCCCAAGGAAGTTTTTGGCTGAGTTGTCGCAGCTGGGAATTGAATTCATGGCATGATTTCTTTGCAGAGCTGTGAACTGGACAAAATTCAGTCAAGTGTTCTAATTTCTGATTTCTATTAATTTTTTGGTCTTGCCCCACATTGTCTCCACTCTGTCCAATTTACCAAGCAATCTAGAATAGCTGTATCTCTCTGAATATATCAATATGAACAATCCATTTTTTCCCACAACAATCCAAATTTATTTATTCCATACCTTCCTCATAGGCCATGGAAAGAAATATCCTAAAGAAGGAGGGAGACAAATCACTCGGTATTTGTGTAAAACCCATGGCAACATCCTTATCGTAAGACATGGAGAAAAAGCCCATAGAATGAGGCCTATTTGTACAGGATGTGATACTTCTGTCCTTTCTTTAAAAAAAAAATCTATGAAAGATAAACAACACAGTGGGTTTGAGAGTGTAAGGTAAAACTGATAAGAAGCAGCTTGTTGTCTCAGGTGTAAATACACAATCCCTGAAATAATTTTCAGTCTCTGACGATCTAGAGTCAAAAGGGAGTTTAAAACTCATCTTAACTCCAGTTACTTATCACACAGTAAAAGAATCCCATCTATTTCTGCTTGAACTCCTTTAGTAACAGGTAGCACAGTACTCACAAGAGAGCACATTCTAATATATTTTTTCCTTTTCTTTGAAAACTGGTTAAACTTCTCAAACTATTAAGCAATTGGAAATATATAGCCACAGAATTCTAAAAGAATTCTTCAGTATAAACTAACTCAATTCCCTTATGGTCCAGATGTAGAAACTGAGGCTTAGAGAAGGAATATAATTTTCCCAAAGTCACATAGTTGGTCTGAGTTGGGACTAAAATCCAAGTCTGCATGTTTGGGCCCAGTGTTTTATTTAATTCCCATATATAAAGAGTGAAATGGGCCTAGCTTCAGGAGTAATTACACAGTGACTATGTTACCAAGGCTCCAGATTTTTGTCTTCACACCCACAACCCAACATTGTCTCATTTTACCCTAAACAGAACAAATCCAAAGGGTGGTCTGGGTCAGAGAAAGGTGGCTCATGAAAGGGAAGCAGTACTGCCCACACTTTTTGGCTCATCCACAATGGTGACTAATGGCTTCCTGGAAGTAATGACATCTTACTGTTTAATTCCACCATATATTACATGGCATTTCTTTTATTTCTGAGAATGGTATGATGACTGTTGGGGATACTTGAGGGATATAATACCTGTTATCACTCCAAGATGGATTTCAAGTCACTGAAAACTCACTTGATACATGCCTTCTATGCTATGAATTTTATTAGAACTTAGTAACAGGAGGAAGAACAAGAGGTTTCCACTTGTAGGAAACCATACCTGGCGGGGAAATTGAGAATATATACAGTTAAACTCTTATCCAAGACAGACTATAGCCATCTGCATATGAGTACATGAATAGTAATGGTCCTTCCATTTTATGGACTGATGGCAAAGCTGATGTGTATCCTTCCTGTTAAGCTTCCAAAGGAAAAATACATGGATGGAGCCAGTAGTTAGAAAGAGAGCAGAGAAAACAGGTTCTGCTTCAAAATTTAAGCTTCATCTCTAAGAAATAGTTCCAAAAGATGTCTCATCATCTGCAGAAGGCATTCAAGTAGTGCAGATCAATAAGACATGGAAGGAGAGTTGTGTGGCCAATCGCAGGTTCTAGGCCTTTCCCCTGGGTCTGGGAACTTTGTTCCCTGAATGGTTTCTCTTAATGCAAACTTTCAAGGGAATGTCTGGCATAAAGTGATTGGAGGATCTACCCTCCTCTTGTCTCCTTCTCTAGTGCCAGAGCTGATCTAATTGCCTAGCTGTCACCTTAAACTCAAATAGCTATGTAAAATGAAAAAAACAAAACAAAACATGACTCCAGTTTTGGCTCAGACACATACTAACTAAATGATATCTGGCAAGTTTACCTTCCCTAGTTCAGGTGAGGTGTCATGGGAATTATGGTTTAAAACACAATACATAATAAAATTTTTTCTCACATTCACCCATCATGTTCCTTTTGCAGTGTTCCCCATCATTATGAAGGTTTTACCACCCCAATTTCAATATTTCAAAACCTTAGACACATATTTCATTTGACACCATGTCATGTGGGAAATGGAAGCAACTGTGTTGTTTGACCTACAAACAGAAGATGTAAGTAATCTGGCTTCTGTTCTTCAGATCTTTGAAGAACTATCATGGAAGAAAAAGAGCAGAATTCTCTGGGTGGTCCCAGGGAGAATAACTAGGACATCTAGGGGCAAGTCATAGGTAAACTAAGTCCAGATTACCAAGAGCGAGAACTTTTAACAGTCAAAGTTTTCCTGGAATGGAATGGGCTCTTTCAGAGAAGAGAGAATATAGCAGAATCCAAGAGATTCTGAATCTCACACTCCTTTTTCAAGCCCATATAATTTATCAACTTCAAATTTCTGAAGATTCAACTTATGTGATGCCTTTCCAGTCCCACAGGCACCACCTCAAGCTCCAAGGCCTTGTCCCCTCTCTGTATATAGTTTACCCACTCTTTCATTCTCCTATTCCAATATAGCTGACTTATGTTCATAACATTATTCTTCCTATAGTATAGATCTTTTTTCTTTAGCTCAGAAACTCTTAATAGCTATCCATTGTCTGCTAAATCAAATTGAAATGGAAGTATCCAAAGTCTTTTGTGGTTTACCACCAATCTGACAAGGCAACTTTAACTTCCACTTTTCTCCTAATTGTACTCTAAAATCCATCTCAGCTTGTGTTCTTTTCACACTCTCTGAGGCTCTGAGCTTCCCTATCTTGAAGCAGTTGTTCCTGTTGTTTTCTTTACTTAAACTGCCTTCTCCTATCTCCACCTGTTGAAATCCTATCTGTACTCCATGGTCTAGCTTAAATAATAATAGTTAACATTTATTGAGTGCTTATTTTGGGCCAGCCACTGTGCTAAGCATGTGCAAGTATTTTACATGGATTATCTCATTTAATCCTCACAACAACCCGATGAGGTAGGTGCTATTATTATCTCCACTTGAGCCTGGAGTTTACTGAAGCTCAGAGAGGGGGAAGTAATTCTGTTTGTCCAAGGGCACACCAGTTAATAAATGGGGGGATGGAATCTAAACCCAAATAGTTTGGCTCTGGAGTACTGAAAGGTGCTACTATTTCAAAAAAACAATGTAAAAGATTCTCAGATTTTCTCTGACTCAAATTGATATGATCCTTTCTTGACAACCTCAAAGCACTTTGCTCCTTAAAGATCTATCTTGTGTTATATTTACTTGTGTCCTTATATCTATTATGAGCCCATAGGCCCCAGTGGCCACAGCCTAGATTTTGGGCTTCTCACTGTCTCACACTTGACACAGAGTAGGTGCTCAGTAGGTTCATTAAGCTGAATCGAATGAATACTGGAGTGAAGGAAGGGTCAGAAGAGTTATCTAGGGAAGATGTTCCACACTTCCCTACCCCAGCTACCCTGTATGACATTGGCCAGTGCTACCAACATCTGTCCAAATCAGCCTCAGTCTGTTTTCCAAGCCTGGTCTCTGGCGGGTCTCTTCTTGTCCCCCCAGTTTTCACAGCTGCCTGGGCTTTCCCCAGTGTTTGGGGTGAGGCAGGATCAAAATATCACTGCCCTGGGCTCAGCTTCCAGGAGTGAGGGATCAAGTGAAACCCAGCCCGGCGGGTGACAGGGTGGACTGAAAGCCCCCATACAGAGCCAGCATGCTCTTTGCACAAGCCCTGACTTGCCCAGCGACCACGTGGGTGGGCGAGCAGTTTAGCTTCCCTCACAGATGCTGTACATGTCTGATCCACCCCCTCCTCCCCTCTGCTAAATCCCAGCCTCCTCCCCTTCCATATCTCCCAACCCCAGATGCTCAAGGTGGTTGGACAAGTCCGGGCATGTTCCCAGGGGCCATCCAGGTCCAGTAAAAGCCTACACAGGAGCCGGGTAGGTGGGTATTGTTTCGCCAAGGCTGTAAGAATATCAGCGTAGATTCCTGGCACTTCAGATAGTGTTCCCTTGAATACAAACGGATAAACTGATAGAGAGCCAGGGCTGCCTTTCCAGACATTCAAACTTTGCAGCACCCAAGCAGAGAAATTCTGACCTGGTCCTGTACTTCCAAACGTGGGTGCCACAGGTTCCAGTCAGTTTTCTACTCCAGGGTGTGCTTCAACACTTACCCAGTTATGGATGGAAAGATGGATCTTACCAAAACAACAATGGGATTCCCAGACAGACAGATAAACGCACCTCAGCACGGAGGGAACATCCGACTCAGCCCCTGCCCCTCAGTCCCCAGCAAGCATACTGCACTCACAGTAGATGAAATCCTTTGCAATCAAAGCTCCGCTCCACTCATTTCATATCCACGTGTAGCAACAACGGATCAAATCCACCCTCTTTTCCTTTCATGCTAAGCCTACTTCCCCCGCCCCTAATACGCTTCTGGGACAGCTATTGGATTACCTGATCTTTCTAGGCGTGGCTATGCAAAGAAATCCCGCCTCCGAAAAGGACACTGATTCGGGGGAGGAGAGGCGGGGGAAAAGTGACGGAGCCACTGGTAAGGCTGAAATTGCACAGCTCCTGGGAATGAAGCGGGGGCGAGAGGGCAGAGGGCCAGGGAGTTTGGTTCAGCCCTGTCTGTGGGAACGGAGGGAGGGTCCAGTGGTTGGAGGCAGATAAATGGAGCTCAGCTCCTCAAAGTTCTGTGCATGAGTTAGCAGGGCTGGAGTTTAACAGGCAAAATCAGCATTGCAAATAGAAAGGATTTTTAGACACATGGAAAAGCTAATTCCCAGTTCTGTCCCTGCCTTAAAAAAAAATGTCTTCAGAAGAAATTTGACAGGATGAGGAGAGGTAACATGAAGCTAGGGAAAAACTACTAAAAATTAAGGAAAACTGACTTCTGAACTTGGCTCTGACCTTACGCACATCTTTCACCTTCTGTGGAGTCCTAGGTCTCTGTACAAGGTAGAGGGTGGACTAGGTAGTCTCTAAGGGCCCTTCCAGTAATGACACTTCAGGAGTTTATGATTTTATGATCTCACTGACAGCAGTGGGAAAATCCTGTGATATTGTCCCTGACCTTGAAGAACTTGAAGAACCCCTCTTAGGGATGGAGGACAGACTAGACAGAACAACGTGCAGTATAAAATGCATGAAGTTATGCATGTGTGCGGATAAGGGATAGGTGGGAAACTTCTGTACCTTTCAATTTTGTATGAACCAAAAATTGCTCAAGAAAAACAAAGTCTTCAAAACAAAATCAAAAAAGGGCTAAACTATAGGGTACAGCCTAGAAGGGCACTGGGGTGCAGGAAGGAGTAAAAATGAGAAAGAATATATGGTTAGGAAAGATAAATACTCTTTAGTGGATTGAGAATCACAAGAGGTGAAGTGGCGGATACCATTATGGATAGAGAAAAAGGAAAGCTTGTACCAAGATATGGGAGAGGGGACCAAGCAAGGTGCCATGATCAGACTCCAGGTGGCTCCACCTGACTTGGGCAGAAGTTATATATCAGGAGTTCAGAGGGAGGTTTCTGTATAGGGGCTGAAAAGCCTTAGTGAAAAAGGGCTGAACAGGCACAGAGGTGATTTTGAAAGGGTACTAAATTAATTCCTTATCTTTCCTCCAATAAGAATTGAGACTAGCCAGGCACTGTGGCACATGCGTGTGACTCTAGCAACTCCCAGCTGAGGCAGGAGGATCATAAATTCAAGACCAGCCTCAGCAACTTAGCAAGGCTCTAAGCCATTTAGTGAGACCCTATCTCAAAATAAAAAGTAAAAAGGGCTGGGGATGATGTTCAGTAGCTAAGCACCCCTGGGTTCAACCCCAATATCAAAAATTTAAAAAAAAAAAATTGAGACCAGAATGCAGTTGTCACTTAGACTGCTGTTGTGAGCTCAGGCATAGAAAGAGAATTGCCTGAGTTGTAATTTCGGGTTTGGTCCTTACTAGCTGTGTTACCTCAGGCAAATTACTTAACCACTCTGTATCAGAGCATATGTTTCTGCTCTGTATGTATATGTATGCTCTGTATCAGAGCATTTCTTTTACAAATGTATCATTTGTAAAATGGGGACAATAATAATCTCTTCCTTGGGATTATTTTGAGGATTGCATGAGTTTATATAAAAATAGGGTTAATATATATATATATATATATATATATATATATATATATAGACATTAGAACAATGAGTGGGACATTGAACATAACATACACATGTTTATTAGACATAAATAAATAACACACACATATACACATACACATAAGCATTTTAGGGTCCTTAGATTTGTGAGATCAAAATGAAAATAATTGTGCTGTGTACCTCTTAATTCTTCCAGAAGAGGCAAAAGGGCCAGAGGAGGAAACCTCTGCTTTTTCTCTCAGAGGATGGGATTCTTTCCCAAAAGAGAGGCCCTTTGATTTTTCTCAATCTTGTGCTACCCAGATCTGGGTTACAGAAAGTCTTGATATTATACTACAGCAGAAAGAAACCTGGCTTGGGATTTAGGAGTCTTGACAAAACTAACTTGATATGTAAAAATCAAGTAAGTGTCTCTTTCTCTCTCAGCCTTTGTAACCTGAAGAGGTTCTTGGACTAGATGACCTTGAAACAATAGAGCAGTTCTTTTCACATGTTAATGTGCACACAGAATCACCTAGGAATTTTATTAAAACACAAATTCTGATTTAGTAGCTCTGCTGTGGGGGACAGCATTTTGACTTTCTAACAGAGTCACTAGGTGATGCAGATCCTACTAGGACACAGACCATACTGATGAAAGTGAGCATCTAGAAAGTGGTCAGGGACAGCCTTTACTGAGCATCTCTTGTGTTAGTCAGCATTCCATTATTAAAACAAAATATCTGAGATAATAAACTTATGTACAGGAAATGTTTATTTTGGCTCACAGTTTTGGAGGTTTCAGTCCATGTTTTTTGACTTTATTGCTTTAAACATCACGGGAGGGTGCAGGGTTATAATGGGGTAAAACCATTCACTTCATGGCCAGGATGAAAAAGTGAGAAAATAGAAGAGATCTGGGTCCCATTATCTTCCACAAGGGCATACCCCCAGTGGCTAGAAGGCCTCCCACTGGGCCCTACCTTTTAAAGTTTCCACCACTTTCCAATAATGCCACAAGTTGTTTGTGAGGGACATTTCAGAACCAAACTAATCTATAAATCATGCAAATGTGCTCCTTTGTAGCATACAGAAGTCCTGTGAGATAGTGATTAATATCCCTTACAGATAAAGAGGCTCCTTGTACTCTATGATGCTTCCTGGAGTACTGAAATAAATCTGAAATGAAGATACTAAGGAAACTTCAGAGTTCACAAACTTTTGTCAGATTATTTAGAAAATGACTATAAGCAAAAACTATGAAGCTAACACTGCCCTCTACCATATCTTGTCCAATAATACTACAATGGTAACTGACCCTCACCGAGCACATTTCAGGCAATGTTCCAACTGTTTTGCATGAATTAATTAATTTATCCTCAAAATAACCATGAGGCCAAAAGCACTGGAATCATTCCTGACTCTTTTTCTCACCTCATATTCAACCCATCAGCACATCCAACCACTTCTCTCTCCAAAATACCCCAAATTCCACATCTTCTCAGTACCTTCACTGTAATTACTTTAGTGAAAATAATTATTCCAAGACTTCTTGATCATTTAGTTATACAACTATAGTCAATTCTCAGTATAGCAGCAGGAGTGACCCTTTGAAAATGTAAATCAGTCCTAGTCTGTCCAAACCATCCCACTGACTGGTTTCTTATTCCTAGAAAAGGCCAAGGTCCTCAACTATGGTCTGTGAAAGTCCACAATCTGGCCCACTCCATCCCACCCTCATCAATCTTCCCATATATCTCTAATCTCATTCCTGCCACTCCAGTTGACTACCATACCCAAGCATACTGGCCTCCTTGCTCTTTATTCTAACACTCAAAGCATGCTCCAGGCTGGTCTTTGTACTTGCTGCTCTTTCAGCCTCGACACTTCTTTCTATAGCTATCTTCACTAATCCTTCCCTCACTTCCTCCAGATTTACACTTAAATGTTCCCTTATCATTTTTTACAATACTTTCCTGAACACCCTAAAATATGCTAATGAAAGTTACAGGGACTTTTGGACTCCACTAAGTAGACTTTGCCTCAGCACTAGCCCCAAGTACAATGAGGTGCAGTGCAGCAGTGGGAAGGATTAAGGCTCTCAACCCTAAGTCATTCCAGCCCCATAGTCAATCAGAACTGAAGGTGTGTCAGCTCATTTCTTGGCGACTCCGGACAACCTCTCCTCTCATGATCAACAGGAATTATTTCATTTACTCAGACAGAGTAATACCAAACAATGGATTTCTCTGACTATACTTCACTGCTATAACTATCCTAATCTGACAGAAACCCCCATCCTACCTATTTTTCGGGACAGAGAAGTTCTTCTGGAGCCCAGTGTGAGATTTGGGGATACCTCTTACTAATTTTCAGTTCTTCACAGAGGTTATCTAGGTTTGTAAACAGTAATACTGTCCTTGGCTGGGTTGAGAGAAGAGTAATAGCCTCTAATTCTATGGTAACAAGCAGGCAGGGTGACTTCATATGAGAAAACCTCATGTTTATTTAGTCAGCCTAGTGTCCTTACAGCCACTCTGAAGACTGAAAGAGAAACAGAGGTAGAAGCTAAAGTACCAAGAGATGCTGGGGTCTGTAGGGCAGCCCTTTTATACTGTAGTATTTTTAGGGATGTCCTTGAATATAAGATCAGTTTCTGGTGTCCTTTAGTAAGCTTGTGGGAAAATGTGCAGATAACTTTAACCATAGATGTCTGATGCAATGGTATGTACATGCTTGGGTCTTCTGGATTAGAAAGCTGGGGTATGAGAAAGTTACTTTTAGTTATGGTATTTTTCAAAATTCAGTTGATTTCTAGCATAGTTTATTTTAAGTTTTTTTTTCTCTCATTTTAATCATCTTCTACTCCACTTGCCCCAAATTGCTGTTTCAAACTCACTCCACTTAGTCAAGCACAAAACCAACCTTAACCTCATAGTAGATAACTTCACCTCCAATTCTTCTGAGAACATAAAAAAGCAATAGGCTTGAACTCTCTAAACAACTTTCGATTTCTCCACCTTCAAACTCATTCTTGTCTCTTTTCTTCCTGTGCAAGACTAATATCTCCATCTGTGTTACCACTTCTTTTCTGATCTACTTTCCTTTTCATGTATCTTTATAGTCTCTCTTCCTCTAGATTATTTCCCTAACCTCTACCTTTCCATTCTGAACCAAGATTCTAGAAAGAAGTATTCATAGTCACTTTATATCTTCACCTTCACCTCTTCATTTCTAAACTCATTACATTCATGAATTTCTTGATATCAAACCTAAACATACACATTTTTGGCTCCTTTCTTCCCTAACTCTTCCCTTGACTTTCAGGGAAGCTATGTATCCTATATTTCATACTTTAAAACTTTCTCTGGATTCTCCTTCTCCACTTTCCCATCAAATGTTGGGGGATTTCAGAGCAATCCTCTTTGTCCCTTTTGCCTGATTCTAACTTCTCTCACTGGAGTGTGAACCTATATGATAGGCACTTCCTATGTCATTTCACATGCAAAATAGCACCAAGGGCATATTCAGCACTCGATATATTTTATATATTTTATACTGTATATAAATATAAATCAAATAAATTAATTATAAATAATTGGATGAGTGAATCCAAGGAGGATAATGCTCACATTTGAATTCACCCTTCTGTATGTGCTCCTAGGCCTCAAGTGAAACACCATACAAGTAGATTGCCAAAAAAATGGAACCATATCCAAAGTATTAACAATAGCCAAACTTGATTTGAACTTGATCAACTGTATATTTTACACCCTGTGCTAAATGTCTTATATGCAAGATCTCATTTAATCATTACAATAATCCTATGAGATAAATATCATTTATATCACCCCTATTTTATAGATGAAAAAATTGAGGCATAGAAATGACAAGTAATTTTCCATGGTACCATAACCAATAAGTGGGAACTGACATAGGACTCTCAAGAATTGCTAATACCTGAAAAATTCACTGCCACAATCAAAAGTGAATGCTTTCTTTTATTTCCAATCAGAAACTCTTCCCATCCAGAAACTCTTCCATCATTACTGGAGAACTATTCTAAACGTCCAACTTATCCCTGAAGTCCCTCCTCCAGCACCTAATACTTAACCAAGAAAATGGACTTCTGTTCTCTTCATCAATAAAATATGCTGGCTGGGCGTGGTGAGGCATCCCAGCGGCTCCCCAGGCAGAGGCAGGAAGATCGAGAGTTTAAAGCCAACCTCAGCAACTTAGCGTGACCCTAAGCCACTCAGTGAGACCCTGTCTCTAAATAAAATACAGAAAAGGGTTGGGAATGTGACTCAGTGGTTGAGTGCCCCTGAGTTCAATACCCAATACCAAAAATGAAAAATGAAAAGGAAACAGATGCTAATAGTCAATTAATCTCTCTACCTCCTTTCTTTATACATGTAAGCTCCTTTTCCCTCTCCCTCTCTCTCCTTCCCTCCCTCGCTCTCTCGTTCTTTCTCTCCCCCTGCTCTATATCCTTCTCTGTCTCTCTCCACACTCAGCCTAGGGACATATTGGAGAAGAAGAGAAAGTAATGAGTATCTTTTCTTCCCCTGTCCCTATGGACCATGCTTCATTAATTATCTCCAATCACTCTGGTATCATTTTTTCTCAGCAATTTTTTTTTTGTTTTTTTTAGATATACATGACAGTAGAGTATATTTTGATTTATTATACATACACACAGTTTCTGGTATCATTGTTATTTACCTTCCCTCTGTTGTTCAACCTCTCTACCTATGAATATGTTCAAATCTCTCCCACTATAAAATTAACTCAATCTTACCTCTACACTCCCTCATTCTTAAGTAGCAGTCTCATCTCTCTTCCTTTCTCAGTTAAAGTTTTGTCCAGAAGAGTTTGCTCTCCCGTGTCTAGTCATTATTTCCATGTCTTCACTTTCCACTAGCTTCCCAATCTATTCCTGGCTTCTAACCCCATGTGTTCTCTCTCAGGTCACAAGGGACCTCTTTACTGCCAAATTTTAGGGAATATTTTCTCTCATTTTCGTATTTATCCACAACCTTTTCCAGTGTTGGTCACTCACTCTTTTCTTTGGAAAACATTCTTTCTTGAGTTGGGGAAAGAAAAAAACACTATCTCCCAGTTTCCTTCTTATTCTTAAACCCTTCCTTTTTAGAATGTGTCTTTGGATATTCTCCTTTATCTCATGCCATGAATGTTTGGTTAGTCTGGGTCCCTCATCACGTTTTATTCACGTGAACTCATTTATCTCATAGAACAGCACTTTAAAGTAGTGTGCTAGTCAGTTTTTCATCACTGTGACCAAAATACCTTACAATAAAGAACTTACAGTGGAAAGATTTATTTTGATTCACAATTTTAGAGGTTTTAGTCCATGGTCTGCTGACTCCATTGCTTTGGGCCTGAGGTAAGTTTGAACATCATGGCTTAACGGCACGGTGGAGGAAAGCTTCTCACCTCATGGCAGCAAGAAAGCTAAGTAAGAAAAAAGAGAGGAAGGGGCTGGGAAAAGAATAACTCCTCCAGAGCAAACCCCCTGTGGTCTACTTTCTCTAAGTAGGTCCCACCTCCCAATACTTCATTGTAATTGTTATTCAATCAAATAGATTAATCCATTGATGAAGCTAGAGCACTCATAATTCAATCATTTCTTAAAAGTCCCACCTCTGTATATTGCTGAATTGGGGACAAAGCCTTCAACATATAAGAATTTGGGGAACATTCCAGGTTTAATAGCAACTATAATAATTATTATTTTCTTCAAAGAGAAGAAGTCAATTCAAGATTAGAGAAGTAGACTGAAATGCCTGAGAATACATAATAAGTACACACTCAATCTAGAATGAAAGCCAGGATCTGATTCTAAGCATGTCATATCCTATTGTCTTTCTCCAATAAGTAAGGGTATGACATAGCAATAAAATGATTTGGATTCTGAGTTGGTATTCCAGGTATATCACATATAAGCTTATATGCTATGTTATTTTTGAATAAGTAACCTAACATCTTTGAACCTCAATATCCACATCTCTAAAGAGGGACAGAAACAAGATTTCTAGGAAGAGTGAAGAGGAACATTTAGAGAATTCATAACCCAGTTCCAGACACAAGAACTCAATAACTGAGATCATTAGGATGATGGTGATGATTATGGTTATAGTTATTTACATTCTGCTCCCCCCTGTTATAGTCTGAATGTTTGTGTTCTCCCAGAGTTCATATGTTGAAATTTAACCCCCCATGGGAGAGTAATTGGAAATGGGTCTTTGTGGGTGATTAGGTCATGAGATGGCAGAGATATCATAAATGGGACTAGTTCCCTTATAAGAAGATTAATATAAACCACAAACATCCCTTGGTCTTTCTACCACATGCGGACACCATCTAGGGAGATTCATCTAGGGAGTGAACCCTCACCAGACACTGAATCTACTGGCACCTTAATCTTGGATGTCCCAGCTTACAGAACTGTGTGAAATAAATTTATTATTTATAAGCCATTCAGTTTATGGTGTTTTGTTTTAGAAGCCAGAATGAACTAAGACACACCCTCCCCAACTCTTTCCTATTCTCAGTCAAACCTTATTGGTCTACATTTTTGTCATTACTTCCTATTTTTGCCTGGCTCAAACCTCATCTGAAAGAATGTAATTTTGTCTGAGACAAGTAACTAAATCCCTGTGTCTTCTCTGAAACTACTTCAACAGGCCTAGGTCCAGAAGCTTGGCACATATTATCCAGAATTTCCCAAAATCCTGACTTTTCTACATAAGCATGTTTAATAATATTACTTTAAAGTAATGTGAAGGCATAGCATTTGATATTTATAATCATTAGAAAGTATATTACTATTTTTATGCCAATTTACTAATTCGAAAGTACAGAATTGCTATCTGTTAAATGAGTAGTATATGCAAGTACTGTTCTAAGCAATTTATACTAATGTAAGCTATTTCACTACCCCCTTTAGAGCACTTCCATGATTAGCTTCATTTCAAAAATGAAAAATAAAACCAAACATGTAAAATATTAAGTGGGAGTGAAAGCACCAAGATGGTGGAATTGTGCCCAGGCACAGTGATGTGTGCCAATAATCCCAGTGACTCAGGAGGCTGAGGCAGGAGGATCGTGAGTTCAAAGACAGCCTCAGCACCTTAGTGCAGCCCTAACTAACTCAATAAGATCCTGTCTCTAAATGAAATACAAAGAAAAGGCTGGGGATGTGACTCAGTGGATAAGTGCTCCTGTGTTCCATCCCAAGTAACAACAAAAAAAGATGGTGGAATAGGACCTTGCAGAATTTGTCCCTTGCAGAAACATCAATTTGAAAAAGTGTCCATATGCAAAAATAACTTCACAAGAGCTAAGGAATCCAGGTAAGAGTTTTTTGTGCCTAGTATAGCACAGAAAGCTTATGACTAAACTCCTAGGGTCTCAGGAGGATGAGGCAGGAGGACATTAAATACCAGGCAAGCATCAGCAAATTAGTGTGATCCTGTATCAAAATAAAACATTAAAAAAGGCTGAGAATGTAGTTCAGTGGTACACAGTCCCTGGGTAAAAAACTCAGCAAAAACAAACAAGCAATCAAAAAACTCCACACAAATATAAAAAAAGAAAAAAAAAGAAAGAAAGAAAGAAAGAAAGAAAGAAAGAAAGAAAGAAAGAAAAGAAAAGAAGAGAAAAGAGGCATTGAGAGAGTGGGAAAAGAAGTTTCAAATTAACCACATTACACCTTCCCCAACCAAGCAGTAGTGGTGTGGAGAGAGAAAGCTTCCATCAGGAGGAAGAGAGTGAAGTGTGTGGTACATTTTGCAAAGGATCATAGCACCATGCTGTCACCCACAAACTGAGACTCTGGGCCCAACTCAATACCAGATCAGCCCCTGGGCTCTCAGACTTCACGCTGGCACTTGAGACCTAGATACCCAAGGCTGGTCCATATGACCCCAGCTTCCAGGCCAACCTGGAAGCAGTTCAGCTGCCAGAGACACCGAACTCCAGAACAATATGTATAGATTCAGACTCCAGGCCAAACCCAAGCTCCAGAGTATCCTGAGCACCAGGCCAGTCCTCATAGCATCAAACTCTAGATTGGTAAAACTCTAGATAGACAATGCCTAGAAGTCTACTACAGTGTCAGACCAGCATCAGTAGACATAAGCTCCAGGCCTGATCCCATGAACCCCAGACTCCAAACTAACCCCTATAGGCATAGCCTTCAGGTCAGTACCTGAAGACCCAGGATCCAGGCTTGTCCCAATGAAACTAGGCTCCAGGGACATCCCAATCAATCCAGGTTCCCTATTCTTCTCTGTGGATCCAATTAACAGGTCAGCCACACTGAACACTTTCACCAACCCAAACCATCCCAGTCACTCAAGATTCAAACCTGCCCCAGTGGTCCCAGCTAGCAGGACCACCCATTTGCGACTGCAGATACCAGGAGCACACATTTGCTGATCCAGGTACCAGGACAGCCTGCCAGAACATTCTACTTCTAGACAACGAATAATAGCTTGCTCAGAATTTCTGGATGGGCTGATTTGTATAAGGGCATTCACTGCTGAATCCAACCTATAAAATCTGGAATAGATGCCTGTTCCCTCAAACGTATAGACGCCAATGAAAGGCAACAAAGATCCCAAATAATCTGGGAAACAGGATGATACCAAATAAACAAAATTAAGTACCAGTAACCAACTCTAAAGAACTGGAGACTAATGAAATGCCTGACAAATAACTCAAGATAGTTATTTTTCATATTTTTATTGGTGCATTGTAGTTGTACATAATGGTGGGATTTGTTACATATTTATACATGCATATGATATAATAATATCATTTGACCACTATCATCCCCAAGTAGTTCCCCTTTCTCTCCCATTCTTCTTCTCCCTGATCACTTTCTTCTACTCTACTGATTTTCCTTGAATTTCTTGAGATCCCCCTTTCTTTTCCTTTGTCCTCTTTAGTTCCCACACACATATGAGAAAAAAACTATGACCTGGACTTTCTGAGACTGACTTAATTTTGCTAAGCATAATGTTCTCAAATTCCATCCATTTTCCTGCAAATGACATAATTTAATTCTTTTTTTAAAATTTATTTAATTTTGATGCATTGAACACAAATGGAGTACAGCTATTGTTTCTCTGCTTGTACACAAAGTAGAGTCACACCATCTGTGCATTCATACATGTACACATGGCAATGATATCTGTCTCATTCTGTTATTATTCTTACACCCCCAACCCGACCCGACCCGCCCCTTCCCTCTATGCTATCCATCCTTCCTCCATTCTTGCCTCCCTTCCACCCTGCATTATGCATCATGATTAACTTATCAGAGAGATCATGCAGCCATTGGATTTTTGGGATTGCCTAATCTCACTTAGCATGACAGTCTCCAACATCATCCATTTACCTGCAAATGCCATAATTTTATTCTTCTTTATGGCTGAATAATATTCCATTGTGTGTATATACCACAGTTTTGTTATCCATTCATTGATTGAAGGGCATCTAGGTTGGTTCCACAATCTAGCTATTGTGAATTGGGCAGCTATGAACATTGATATGGCTGCATCACTGTAGTAATATGATTTTAAGTCCTTTAGGTATAGGCCAAGGAGTGGGATAGCTGGGTCAAATGGTGGATCCATTCCAAGTTTTCTAAGGAATCTCCACACTGCTTTCCTGAGTGGCTGCACCAACTTGAAATCCCACCAGCAATGTATGAGTGTACCCTTTTCCCCACATCATCGCCAACACCTGTTTTTGCCTGTATTCTTAATAAAAGACATTCTAATTGGGGTAAGATGAAATCTTAAGTTGGTTTTGATTTGCATTTCTCTTATAACTAGGGATGTTGAACATTTTTTCATAAATCTTTGATTGCGTGTAGATCTTCCTCTGTAAAGTGTCTGTTCATTTCTTTGGCCAATTTATTGATTGGCTTATTAGTATTCTTGGTGTAAAGATTTTTGAGTACTTTGTAGATTCTGGACATTAGTGCTCTATCTAAAGTGTGTGTGGCAAAGATTTTCTCCCACTCTGAAGGCTCTCTCTTCACATTACTGATTGTTTCCTTTGCTTAGAAAAAGCTTTTTAGTTTGACTCTATCCCAATCATTGATTCCTGCTTTTATTTCTTGCCCTTTGAAAGTCATGTTAAGGAAATCTGGTCCTAGGCCAACATGATGGAGATTTGGATCCATTTTCTCTACTATTAGGTGCAGGGTCTCTGGTCTAATTCCTAGGTCCTTGATCCATTTTGAGTTGAGTTTTGTACAGGGTTAGATATATGGGTTTAGTTTCATTTTGCTGCATATGGATTTTCATTTTCCCAGAACCATTTGTTGAAGAGGCTGTCTTTTTTCCATTGTATGTTTTTGGCTCCTTTGTCAAGTAAGAGATACCTGTATTTATATGGATTTGTCTGTGTGTCCTCTATTCTGTACCATTGATCTGCCTTTCGATTTTGGTGCCAATACCATGCTGTTTTTGTTACTATTGCTCTGTAGTACATTTGAAGGTCTGGTATTGTGATACCCTCTGCTTCGCTCTTCTGACTAAGAATTGCTTTAGCTATTCTGGGTCTCTTATTCCTCCAAATGAATTTCATGATTGCTTGCTCTATTTCTATGAGGTCCGTCATTGGGATTTTAATTTGAATTGCATTGAATTTGTATAGTGCTTTTGGTAGTATGGCCATTTTGACTATATTAATTCTGCCTATCCAAGAACATGGGAGATCTTTCCATCTTTTCAGATTCTCTTTAACTTCTTTCTTTAGTATTCTGTACTTCTCATTGTAGAAGGTTTTTCACCTCTTTTGTTAGATTGATTCCCAAGTATTTTATTTTTCTGGAGGCTATTGTGAATGGTATAGATTTCCTAATTTTTCTATCAGAGGATGCATCACTTACGAATAAAAATACATTAGATTTGTGAGCATTAGTTTTATATCCTGCTACATTACTGAATTCATTTATGAGTTCCAGAAGTTTCCTGTGGAATTTTTAGGGTCTTCTAAATAGAGAATCATATCATCAGCAAATAGTGATATTTTGAGCTCTTCTTTTCCTATTCATATTCTTCTAATTTCTTTGGTGGTCTAATTGCTCTGGCTAGAGTTTCAAGGAAGATGTTGAATAGAAGTGGAGAAAGAGGGCAACCCTGCCTTGTTCAAGGTCTCAGGGGGAATGCTTTCAATTTTTCTCCATTTAGAATGATGTTAGCTGTGGGCTTACCATAGATAGCCTTTATAATGTTAAGGAATGTTCCTAATATCCCTATTTTTTCTAGTGTTTTCAGCATGAAGGGGTGCTGCATTTTATCAAATGCTTTTTCTGCATCTATTGAAATAATCATGTGGTTCTTGACCTTAAGTCTGTTGATGTGGTGAATTATATTTATTGATTTCTGGATGTTGAACCAACCCTGCATACCCGGGATGAAACCCACTTGATCATGGTGCACTATGTTTTTAATATGCTTCTGTATGCGATTTGCTAAAATTTTGTTAAGAATTTTTGCATCTAAATTCATTAGAGTTATTGGTCTGAAATTTTCTTTCCTCGATATGTCCTGATCTGGTTTTGGTATCAGGGTGATATTAGCTTCTTAGAATGAGTTTGGAAGGGTACCCTCCTACTCTATTTCATGAAATACTTTGAGGAGTATTGGAATGAGCTCTTCTTTGAAGGTCTTGTAGAACTTGGCTGTGAATACATCTGCTCCTGGACTTTGTTGGTAGGCTTTTGATGACTTCTTCTATTTCCTTGCTTGAAATTGATCTATTTAAGTTGTGTATGTCCTCCAGATTCAGTTTGGGTGGCTCATATGCCTCTAGGAACCTGTTGATGTCTTCCAGGTTTTCTATTTTGTTGGAGTATAAATTTTCAAAATAGCTTTTATTATGTTTTGTATTTTAATCATGTCTGTTGTAATATTTCCATTTCCGTCACGAATTTTAGTAATTTGGATTTTTCTCTCCTCTTGGTTTGTGTGGCTAAGGGTTTATCAATTTTTTTATTTTTTCAAAGAACCAATTTTCCATTTTGTCAATTTTTTGAATTGTTTCTTTTGTTTCAGTTTCATTGATTTCCGCTCTGATTTTAATTATTTCCTCTCTTCAACTACTTTTGGTGATGATCTCTTCCTCTTTTTTTAGGGCTTTGAGCTGTAATGTGAGGTCATTGATTTGTTGACTTCATTCTTTTATTGAATGCACTCCAAGTAATGAATTTTCATCTTAGCACTGCTTTCAGAATATCCCAGAGATTTTGATATGTTGTATCTTTGTTCTCGTTGCCCTCTAAGAATATTTTTATTTCCCCCCTAATGTCATCTGTTATAATGCATCATTCAATAGCATATTATTTAATCTCCGGGTGTTGGAGTATTTTCTGTTTTTAACTTTATCGTTGATTTCTTATTTCATTCCATTCTGATCTGATAGAATACAAGGTAGTAGCTCTATGTTTTTGCATTTGCTAAGAGTAGCTTTGTGGCATAACATATGGTCTATTTTAGAGAAGGATCCATGAGCTGCTGAGAAGAAAGTGTATTCGCTTTCTGATGGATGGAATATTCTATATATGCCTGTTAAGTCTAAATTAGCAATTGTGTCATTGACTTCTATGGTTCCTTTGTTCAATTTTTGCTTGGAAGATCTGTCCAATGGTGAGAGAGGAGTGTTAAAGTCCGACAGTATTATTGTGTTTTGGTCTATTTGGTTCCTGGAATTGAGAAGGATCTGATTGACGTACATGGATATGCCATCGTTTGGTGCATAAATATTTATGATTGTTATGTCTTGGTGATTTATGTTCCCTTTAGTAGTATGAAATATCCTTCTTTATCCCTTCTGACTAACTTTGGCTTGAAGTCTGCTTTATCTGAAATGAGGATGGAAACTCCTGCTTTTTTACTAAGTCTATGTGCATGGTATGTGTTTTCCCAACCTTTCACCTTTAGTCTGTGGGCATGTTTTTCCATGAGATGCATCTCTTGAAGGCAGGATATTGTTGGGTCTTTCTTTTTATTTCAATCTGCCAGTCTATGTCTTTTGATTGATAAGTTTACATTATTTACATTTAGGGTTATTATTGAGAAATGACTTGCATTCCCAGTCATTTTGACTTTTTTTTTGGATTTTAATCTTACTTGGTTTTTCCTTTAATTGGCTGTTACTTTAGGGTAATTCCTCCCTTTACTGACTTACATTGTCATTTCTCATATCTTCCTCTTGGAGTATTTTGCTGAGAATGTTCTGTAGGGCAGACTTTCTATTTGTGAATTCTTTTAGCTTGTGTTTATCATGGAATGATTTTATTTCATCTTCAAATCTGAAGGTAAATTTTGCTGGGTATAAGATTCTTGGTTGGCATCCATTTACTTTCAATGCTTGGAATATGTTGTTCCAGGCCCTTCTTGTTTTTAGGGTCTGGGCTGAGAAATCTGCTGATATTGATATTGGTTTCCCTTACACGTAATCTGATGTTTTTCTCTCCCAGCCTTTAAAATTTTATCTTTGTTTTGTATGTTAGGTATTTTCATTATAATGTGCCTGGGTGTGAATCTGTTGTGATTTTGTACATTTGGTGTCCTATAAGCCTCTTCAATTTGATTTTGCATTTCATTCATCAGATTTGCGAAATTTTCTGATATTATTTCATTGAACAGACTATTCATTCCTTTGGTTTGTGTCTCTGTGACTTCCTCAATCCCAATAACTCTTAAATTTAGTCTTTTAATGGTGTCCCATAACTCTTGGAGATTCTGTTCATGATTTCTTCCCATCCTTTCTGTCTGGTTGAGTTTGTTTTCAACATTAAACATTTTGTCTTTGTTGTCTGTAGTTTCGTCTTCCAAGTGATTTATTTAGCCTGTTGGTTAAGATTTGTATTGAGTTTTTAATTTGATTTATTGTAACCTTCATTTCAAGGATTTTTGGGTTTTTTTTCAGAATCTCTATCTCTTTATTGAAATGATCTTTTGCTTCCTGCACTTGCTCTTTTAGCATTGCCTGCATTTGCTCTCTTGACTCCTTGGTAGCTTCTCAGATCATTTTAATTATGTACAACTCCTTTTCTGACAATTCTTCTGCCATGTTGTCACTGGGTACTTTTCGTATAGTATCTGGGTTTGTTTGGGACATTTTCTTCCCATGTTTTCTCATGTTGCTAGTGTATCTTCCCCTCTAGTAGTGCGAACCCTAGGTATTGCAGTTTCCCCTTAAAGACTTACAGGGTTCCTGCCTATTTTCAATACCTCCCTTTGAATTGAGAGATCAGTACACCATATAAACAGTATGTGTCCTTAATCTAAATAGTCCCTAATGAGATATTAACAGTGCTGTCTTAATAAACAGAGATGAGTTCAAATTATTATCTATAGCAAAACCGGTAAGTTTGCAATAAGGATTGCAATTTCTAAAGTTGGACAGGGAGGATGAGGAGGGGTATAGGAGAAAACACTAATGAGATAAGAAGTGAGTCTATAGATATTCTATGTCATATGAATAGTGGAAGTGGAATTAAAAGAAATAGGTTGTTAGCGTGAGGAAATAGATATTCTCCAAGGAAATGGATATATGAGGGAGATAGAGTGATAAGCATAATAATAAAAGAATAAGGTAGGAATATAGTGGATATATTAGGAATAATCATTGTATTACAATTAATTTAAAAAACATTCTGTGATAAAAATATACTATACAGTTCAAACCTCTTGTTTTTCAATGGCCTGATGTTTGAGAGGTGCTTGATCAAGTGGTGACCCAAGAAGGGTTCTTCTACCTCCAGGTTGGGAATGATCAATGCTTCTGGGCAGAGTCGACCTGGTGTTGATAGATGATGAGTCGCAGCACAGGCTCTAGCCTCCGGGCCAGGGTGTGGGCCTGGACACTAGACTGATTTGGGGGAGGGTGCGCAGATCAGCATTCAGTGATGGAGACACTGGGCTTGTTAGCCCAGGCAGGCCTGAACTCTGCGCTGGGGGCTCAGGCAGTAGCAGGTGGTAGCTCTCTCCTGAGGATGCTTTGAAATGGCACCGAAGGGCTTCAGATTCCCGATTTGGCTGGGGACTCCAGTCCCCTCAGGCTGACTCTATCAAGGAGCGCCGCAATATGGCGCTGGAAGACCAGAGCTCCACTCTGAGGATTCAGACATCCATAGGTGGTCACTCTCTCCATAATTTAATTCTTATGTGTGGCTGAATAAAAGTCAATTGTGAAAAAAAACCCTCAAGTTTGTTTATATACCACGTTTTATTTATCCATTCATTCATTGACAGTCATCTAGGCTGGGTCCATGGTTTTGCTACTGTGAATTGTGTTTCTATAAACATGAGTATTCTTGTATTTTTATAGTATGTTGACTTTAGTTTTTGATGATAAAAACTGAAGAGTGGCATAGCTGGATCATATAGTGGTTCTATTTCTAGTCTTTACAGAATGCTTCATCTGATTTCCATAATGGTTGAACTAATTTATAATCCCACCAACAGTTTTAAAGTGTTCCTTTCTCTCCACATCCTCTCCAGCATTTATTATTGTTTGTGTTCTTAATGGGTGTCTTTCTAACTGGAGTGAGATGAAATCTCAATATTTTTTAATTTGTATTTCCCTAATTACAAATAGTGTTGAACATTTGTTCATATATTTGTTGGCCATTTGCATTTCTTCTTTTTCTGTTTGTTTAGTTAATTTGCCAATTTATTAATGGGGCTGTTTGGTTTTGGTGTTAAGTGTTTTGAGTTCCTTTTATATTCTGGATATTAATCCTCTGTCAGAACAGTAACTAGCAAAGATTTTTCTCCCATTCTATATGTTCTTTCTTCATATTCTTATTTCATTTGCTGTGCAGAAACTTTTTAATTTGATTTCATGCCATTTATTGACATTATTAACATTATCCAGATCTTTAGGAGTCCTACTGAGAAAATCACTGCCTGTGCCTATTTGTTGGAGTGTTGAACCTACAATTTCTTCTAGGAGTTTGCATAGGTCTTTGATCCATTTTGAGTTGACCTTTGTGCAGGGTGAGAGATCCAGTTTTTCCAACACTGTTTGTTAAAATGGTTGTCTTTTCTTCAATGTACATTTTGGCACATTTTTCAAGGATCAATGACTATATATGTGGCTTTGTTGCTGTGTCTTCTACTCTGTTCCATTTGTCTCTGTATTTCTTTTTAAGCCAATACCATGCAGATTTTGTTGTTATACCTCTGTAGTATAATTTGAAATCAGCTCTTGTGATGCTTCCAGCTTTGTATTTTTAGCTTAGAATTTCTTTGGCTATTCTGGATCCTTTATTCTTCCAAATGAATTTTAAGATCTTTGTTTTCTAGTTCTGTGAAGAATGTCATTGGTATTTTGATGGGAATTGCATTGAATTTTCAGGTTGCTTTTGGTAGTATAGCCATTTGAACAATGTTAATTCTGCCTATCCATGAACATGAGAGATGTTTCCATCTTCTTGTATGTTCTTGAGATTTTTTTCTTCAATGTTTCATAGTTATCATTGTAGAGATCTTTCACCCCCTTGATTAGATTTATGCCTACGTATTTTTGAAGCTATTGTTAGTGAGATTATTTTCCTGATTTCTTTCTTGGCAGATCATTATTGGTGTGTGGAAAAGCTTTAGATTGTTGTATATTGATTGTGTAACCTGCTACTTTGCTGAATTTTTAATTGGCTTTGGCACTTTATAGACTTTTTCGATCTTCTAAATATGATATCATGTCATCTGCAAACTTTAATAATTTGAATTCTTCCCTTTGTTTTTTATCCCTTCTCTTGCCTAATTGTTTTAGCTAGAATTTATCGTACCATATTTAATATATGAAAGTATAGCACTCACTGTAAAGGTAAGAATATTGTCAAATTCAGAATGCTCTGATATGATAAGACAATCATCCTAAAGAAGCTCAGTGAGAACAAAGATAATAAGAAAAATTATGTGTGAAGAAATCTAGGTGTTCAACAAAGAAAGAGGCTATATATAACAGAACACATATAATCAGACAGAAATTTGAGAACTAAAGAAGACTCTGACTGAACAAAAAGTTTCCATAGAGAACTTCAAAAGCAGACCTAATCAGTCAGAAGAAAGAATCTATAACCATGAAAGTAGGTCATCTGAAATTACCCAGGCAAATCAAGAAAAACAAAATATGAGAAGAAAGTCTACAGGACTTACAGGGCACTATCAAGAAAATCAATATATACTTTATGTCAGTCTTAGAAATAGCAGAGAAAGTGAAAGGGAAGAAAGGCTAATTGAAATAAACAATGACAAAAAACTTTCTAGATCTGGAGAGGAAAAGGAAAATCTAGATCCAAGAAGCTCAAATAACTCCAAAAAAATTAAATATGAAGGGCTCATTAAGAAGCATTTCAATCAAATTCTCAAAAGATGAAAGAACTTTGAAAGAAGGATGATAGAAGCAACTCATTACATACAAGTGAGCCCTCATAATAAGAATAAAAGTATGTATCTCAGTAGAAGCCTTGTAGCCCAGAACAGAGTGAGATAATATACTCAAATTGCTGAAAGAAAAAAAAAATCCTGCCAACCTCATAAATTATGTTTGGCAAGGCTGATCTTCAGGAAGGCAAAATGAGAATATATCCAGATAAACAAAAGTAGTGGGAGTTAATCAATATAAGACCTGTCTTACAAAAAAAAAAAAAAACTAAAGTGAGTTCATTAAGTTGAAATGAAAGGACACAAACTGCACGAAAACATGGAAGTATAACACTCACTGTAAAAGTAAGAATATTGTCAAATTCAGAATACTCTGATATGATAATAATGGTGAACAAAGCACAAAATATAGAAGTAAAACCAATATTATTATTTTAGTCAGTTTTTCACTGCTGTGACTAAAAGACATGACCAGAACAACTGTAAAGGAGGAAAAGTTTATTTGGGGCTCATGGTTTCAGATGTCTCAGTCCACAGACGGACAAGTGGTTCACATGATGATCAAAAAGCAGAGAGAAACTCCATTCACCAGATACACATATAGACCACAAAGACATCCCCCAAAGACAAACCTCCTCCAGCCACACCCTAACCACCTGAAGTTACCACTCAGTTAGGGGGATTAACCCACAGATTGGGTTAAAGCTCTCATAACCCAATCATTTCTCTTCTAATCCTTCTTTCATTGTTTCACACATGAGCTTTTGGGGGTCACCTAATATTTAAACCATAACAAATATTAAACATAATTATAGCTACAATAATCCTTTAATAAATACAGTATATAAAATATGTAAATTGTGACAATAATAACAGAATATGCAGAAGAAGAAGTGTAGTTTTTTACAGTCTAAATTAAATTCATATCAGTTTAAAGTAGACATTTTTATCTCTAAGTTGTTTTATGTTTGCCCCATGGTAACCACTCATAAAACATCCTACTTACAGGCCAGTGGCAATCAAGCTCTATAGTAGCATTTTTGCAAAATATTAGGATTTTTAAATTTACTTCAATCTTAAAAGTAATTTTTAACATAATACCCCAGGCACAAAATAATAATAATTTCAATTTAAAAATAAGGAAAAAAGAAAAAGAATAAAAGTGTGGTGAGTGGCAACATTAAAAGGTACGTACTTATCTAAAGACTCATACACATCTAAAAGATTTATCTTGTTTCCAGAGGGCAGGTATTAAAATTCTTATTCTCTTTAATATTGATGTAATACCCAGACACCAGTTGCACTGTCACCCCACTCCCACTGTATTTAGTTTGAGAAGATTCACTTTCTAACAATGTATGTGGGGCAGCCACAGGGTAGAAGGAAGAGATAGGTATGAGTGATTACATGGGGCAACATGAGGACCACTGGATAGAATGTAAAAGCAGAAAGAGTTGTGCACAATATTAGGAATGATTTTCTAACAATCATAAAGAAGGTACAGGTCAGTTTCTAGGCCTTCAGAAAACCATTTCTTCCATTTGTCTTCACTAATATTACATTACAAGCTTGGAGTAGGGCAGCCAGGGTCATTCTCTTTAGTGTATGCCTCCAGCCCTGTCTGGATTCAGATAAATTCCTTCAGGGAATACTTTGTATTTTGTAGTATTCTCTATCCACATTTCCAGATTCAAGATTTCTTCCCAGGAGTGTTTTGCAGGCCTTGCTTGGGTCTCTACTCAGTGAAATGCAAGTTGACTTCTCAGAGGAAAGCTTGAACTTAACCAGACAGGCTGGGACCCTCACAGACTGCTCTGGAATGTTTATAATGGACAGTATAAGGAGAAAGTGAAAGCAGGCTAAAATATAGAGGCTTCAGATAGAATTGCTACTGAGCATCAAGGATGATGCCTCTCCAGAGATATCCCTAGAAGCCAGTCAGGACAAAGTCAATGAGGATGAGGCTATCTGAAGGCTTGGACTTTGGGAGTAGAATAGGGGAGAGAAGATAGAATAGAGCATAAAAAGTGACTTCCCAATCCTGTGGGATTTTCAACCCTTCTTGATTACTCAAAGTTATTTCCAAGCCACCATCACCACCAATGGTTCACATGTCCATTTTTTTACAAAGATCTGATATAGGTGCTTTGATTATCACCCTTCTCTTTCAGATGAAAATTAAGTTACAGAGAGGTCAAAGATCTTATTCATGGTCATACAGCCAGAAAATGATAATTGATCCAGGACTCTCAGTCAGGTCTGTTTGATGCCAGTGTGCCTTATCCCACATGCTATCGCAGTGGCTCTATAAATGTGTGGCATTTAATCAGCAACAGCAACATTGTCTGGAAACTTGTTTGAAATGTAAATTACAGGATCTAGTTCAACTCTGGACTTTCTGAATCAGAAAATTCCAGAGGTAGACCCAAAACAGTTTTAGCAAACACTTCAAGTGCTTCTGATTGATGCCTAATCAAATTTGAGTACACTGTTCTCAAATGCTCTCTAAGTGGATTCCTTCTTTCCTTCCCAAGAAGAAGTTCCTCCTATCCTCTGCAGAGAGCTATTCAAAAATGTACACCTTTAGAAGCAAAATCCCTACTTTGGCATCCTAGTAATGTCCTTATTTTGGCACCTGATTATCAGTCCATAAATATTGATCCTTATCTTTTTCATTAAGAAAACAAAAATTTAGGCATTTAGTCCCTCTAATTTATCCCTTTATACTTCTAAGTGTCAATTTCTTTTCACCCATCCAAAACTTTCTTCTTGGAAGTGAAGAGGATGAACCTGTACTCTTCCCCTATCCCACAGGGACCATGCTCCATCAATTAGTCCTACACTTTCTGGTATCATTATTATTTACTTTTCCTCTATGCCCACCCCTCAAATTCCAAACCTTCATATTTCTCCCACTGAGGGGAGGTGGAATACTTCCTTCCATTTTGAGTTCTTCTTGAACTACTGTGCCTCTGAGTTTATTTCAAGAGACTTTAAGATTTACTCAGAACCAACCTCATGTATACTTTTCGTTTCCCTTTGACAACTTCATCTCCCATACCCCAGTCCTTCATCTACGGAAAAACCAGCCTCACTAGTTCATCAGTCTTCAATACCCATATACTACTAGTTGACATTTTGCCCCTGTTGAGGAGCTCCTGGACTTAAGAATTGAGAATAGCACTCACCCTCTTTGATCACCACTAGTCCCAGGAACCTGTGTGCCAACTTCCTACTATATATGACATCAATCCTGAAGTCTATCACTGCATAGTCCTGACAATAAAATATTCACTGCTTTACCCAAATTTTCTAAGATTCAAAGATATCTTGAGTTATACCTATCTACAGACCTAGTTAAAATAATCAAACTGAGGCTCAGAATAAGTAATTTACCCAAAGTCATGCAGTTATGCTGTGGAAACTCTTAAGATTTAAGAATGCCTCTGTTCTGACCAAAAATGAAAATAAACCCTTAATAAGATTAACTGCCATTTAGTCATTGTCTAATATAAACTATGCATTATAACAGGTATATATTCTTTAAAATGTAGCAAGATAATTCATACATACTACCAGTGAAGACTATGAAAATTTCAACATTATTTACTATCTTTGCCCATTTGTGCTGCTATAACAGAACACCACAGTTTTTATAAGGGTGACTTATAAAAGCATGCTTTTCCACAATTATATAGACTGGAAAGGCTGAAATTAAGACACTGGCTTCCAATACATGGTGAGGACTTTCTTGCTATTTCTTCACATGTTAGAAGCAGAAGGGCAAGAAATCTAGCTAACTGGAGAACATTGCATGAAAGCACTTTTATAATTTCTTTAATTCATGAGGGAGAAACCCTCATGGTCATATCACATCTTTTTTTAAAATTTGTTTAATTTTTATTCATTGAACACAAATGGAGTACAGCTATTGTTTCTCTGGTTATACACAAAGTAGGGTCACACCATCTGTGCATTCATACATGTACACAGGGCAAAGGTCCCATGTATCAGTCAGTTTTTCATTAATAAAAAAGTACCTGATTAAGTCTACTTATGAAGAATAGGTTTATTTAGCTCAGTTTCTGAGGTTCAAGGGCATGCATCAGCTCAGATCTCAGCTCCACCATATCATAGCACATAGCAATAGTGTGAGCAAATGCTTACATCTTCAATCAGGAGTAGAGAAAGTTAGATGTGTTTAAACTCAAGTTTTAATAACAACCCTATTACAAGAGTAACTAAGAACTACTATCTTCTGAGAATGTATCCTCAGTGAGCTAAGAACTTCCCACTAAGTCCCATTTCTCATGTAAATCAAATATGGGTGAGACTTAATGGCACAATTCATCCAAAGGAGACAAATTGCTCTCCATCTGTGAAACTATTTAATCAAACAAGTTATGTGCAACAAAATACAACATAAGGCAGAGACAATAGAAATATTTTCATTTCCACACTGAGCAATAAGACAAAGGAAGGAGTAAACGTCCCAAGTAATACAAAAACCTAAAGGACAAACAACAAAGGCTTAGAGAATACTGGCGTACACTCTTTCTGCCTAGTTTTCTTTTAAGGCTTATGGAATTGTCTCTTAAGAATAATGAAGCTCCTCTCCTTGAATGGGTTTGCTGATCTTGCTTTTATCCCATTTTAGGAGGCTAGAAACTCCTCATTTGCAGGGCTTGGAGGGTGAATGTTCAAAGATTAACCAGGATGTCCATCTTATGAACAAAGTTCAGAGGTTGGCAGATGGAAGATTGTATAGGGCCTAATGGGCCAGGTAAAGGAGTATGGATTTTATTCTAAGTGTGATTATAAGATACTATAGAGCTTCAGTCAGAGGAGGAATATGATCTGACTTCCATTTTAAAATGATTATTCTGGTTTTTATGTAAATGATGGATTTTAGGGGGCAAAAATAGGAGAAGATAAACTGGGAGGCTATCACAATATTGCAAGCAACAGATAATGTTGGTTTGGACTCAGATGAAAATAGTAAGAAATGAATCGATCCTGTATTTGCTTTGGAGGTAAGGTCAAGAGGATTTGCTAATGGAATGGGTGTTAGATGCAAGGGAAAAATAGGAATCAAGGATGACTCCTGGGTTTTAGGCTTGAGTAAGTGGATGAATGGTAATTTCCATTTATTCATATGGTAAGTCTGGAGGAGAAGCAAGTTTTGTTGGGGTGGGAAACAAAGTGTCTGGTTTTACACATATTAATTAATCTGCCTATTAGGTTGCCCAGAGGCTAAGCACTCACTGATTCAGAAACTGTAACCACTGACTGAGTAGTTACTCAGTAACTGGAGTAACTGGAGGCAGGTAGCAGCAGGAGTCAAAGAGATGAGAAGTCCCAAATAATCAGAAATTGACTGATGTGGTCTTTCTTGTATAGGGAGTTTAAAAAATAAAAAGGGGGCATTAGAATGACATATGCTAGCTAGAACCATCAAATCAGATTGCTAAATAAAGAATATCTGATACTTCCTGCCATTTGATGCTGGAATCCTGTCCTCACCATCCCACAAAATGAATCCAGTTTCTTAATCATCACAACTGATGAGATTTATTCTGGTCTTCTGAAGCCACCCACTTCTATTACCCAAAAAACTACACTGAATTTATATGGCATTCCCTTATTATTGTGTCCCCTTTAACCAAGCTTTTCCTACTGCCTAAATAATATATTCCCATCATCCCTGTACTTTCTCCAATGTAGACTTATGAGACTTCAATAAGAATTTCCTGTCCTAATTGCCAAATTAGAAAAATACATCAATATTAATACTTACCTATAATATAGCCAAAGCATCCTACTCCCCTAAATTCTCTTTGGTGTATTGCATTAAATCTGGAATGCCATGCTTTAATTTCTTTTTTAAAAAAATTATTTCTCTTCCTCTTCTCTTCTTCCCTTCCCCTTTCTCTTTCTCCTCCTCTTCCTCCATGCCTCCTTATTTTTTGTGATGGGATTTTTTGTGTTCCCAAGGTTGTTCTTGAACTACTTAACTCAAGAGATCCTCTTGCCTAAGCTTCTTAAGTGCCGAAACCATGGGTATGTATTACCATGCCCAGCTCTGTAATGTAGTACCTTGAAAGCTCCATTGACAAAATAGGATGTATTGTAAGAATGAAGTTTCAATTAGGGAGCAAACTTTAATTTATGTACCACTAGGAAATACTACATTCACTAGGAATATTAAGCCTATAGAAGAGAAGACCTGAGAGGCAGAAGGCATAGGAAACAAATCAGTTTCTATTTTCATGGATCAGCGGAGATATATAAGAAATGGGGAGAATAAGACTGGCTTAGTATTGCCTTAGGTAAAAGAGTGTCTCTAAAATGTATAGAGACAAAATGCATAAACTTTTTAAAAAGGCTACCCAGATAGTCTCCATTGCCAATGCAGTGGAGGAGAAGAGTGTGGGGAGACCTAACAGCAGGAGTAGTAAATGTCCAGGTTCTTCATCCAGCCTTCTCCAAAAATACCTACAGTGGGGGGAGAAGGTTGGGGGTACCTCCTCAGAGCCTGGAATGTATGTTAATTGATCATGGAAAAGGTGAAAGTCCAGGCTATCCATATGGCCTTTGCTGGCGTATGTGAGGGTGGGGACTTTTTCTTTTCTGTGCTGTTTGATTGCAGTAAAACTATTATTGTTTAAGACTTTACTGTCTTGCTGAGATATTCCTTTCTGAATGCTTTGATTGTCTTTCTTCAAGCTTTTCCAGTGACTTTTGGCACATTTTGATTGTCATCTTCTACAGAATGCAGTCTGGAATTTATGAGGCAAAAGGAAAACCCCAAGGAACAAACCACTTTGTTATTCCTTGGGTCCAGTAAATTTGATCTACTCTTCTTTCTCCAATTTTTAAATTTCTTCTTATACTTGTTTTATGTGTAAAATGTAGAGGTTTTAGTTGTGCTTAAGAGGAGGAATAGGGAAAAATATCTCTGTTCCAACTAATCCTGTCAAAAAGTTGTCCTTGGCTGCCATGACTGTCCGCGGCAGCCCAGAAATGTAAAAATTCCCCTTTGTGGTGATATTTAAGCAGAGTCAGGAGTATTGACTTGCTTAGTAATGCTAGGATATGAAGTAAGCATTACATAGGGAGTTGAACTGAAAAATCTTAATTTTTTCCTAATTCATAGATTTGTGCTACTATGATTTTATATGCATTTCATCCTTTCAGTCAACAAGTGTTTACTGAGTACCTTTGCCAAATACTGTGCTGTTTGCTGAGAATATATTAGTGAATAAGGACACACAAATATGTTCATGATACTTCATGGAGCTTATATTCTAGAGGGCAGACTAATAACAAATATCAAGAAAATTTCAAATGAGTGAAAAGAATGGACTGTGGGGCCATTTCATATTACTTTGGTTTTGTTTATTGCTGCTGTGGAAATAACCCACAGCTTCCCAGATGCTAGGCAAATGTTCTACCACTGACCTGCAAGCCCTGAAAGGGCCATTTTAGATAAGTTGATTTGCAAATCTCTCCCAGGAGCTGATATATTAATGATAAGGATACAACTCTGTGAGATCTATGGACTAAGATTGCAGACAAATTAAATATCTATTGACACAGTTAGGAACAAGTCAGTTGGGCTATTTAAGAAAAAGGAAGACAGTGTTATAATATAAAGCTGTAATGGCCACTCTGGCAGGAGGAGGCAAACACTGCAAGTCTGCAGCTGTCAGAGCAGCCCTCTGTCAGCATGGATCCGCCCCCGACGAAGGCTCACCATGGCAGGCAGCAGGTGGGTGTTGGGTTTACCTTGCAGTCTGGCCCTTGCCTCAGGCCTGGGGCTGCCTACCAGCCCACCATTGGACCTCACGGAGCCCACACCTGGGCAGTTGAGTGCAGGACACTCCTGCGGGGAAGGCAAAGGGGGATAAGAGCTCCCCTACCCCTTCCCTGTGGCCAGCCAGCCATTAGTCCATTTGTCAGCCTGTGTTCACCAGCCATTGGCTGATCCCTAGCCGGCCAAATTCAACTTCTTAGCAATTGGCCCACTTGCCCACGAAATTCAACAACTTAGAATAAGCTCCCCCACCATGCTCCCTTTCTTTCTCTCTCTCTCTCTCTTTCTTCAGGGCAGACACTGTTTGTCTGCCTAATAAAATTTCTTGAGTGAGTTCCCAAGTCTGGAGTGGTTTTTTTTGAGTGTTGTTTCACATTGTGGAAAGGAAAAATAAAGAAAAATCTAAAGGTTTTAAGAAAAGCATTCACAATTATCACTTTAAGGATTATCAGGGGATGACATTGAAATACACATCCTTCTACAAAAAATAACTACATTGGAATCATACTAATTATGCTATTTATAATCACTTCTATTTAGTATTTTATCTTGTGCATTTACCATAATACAAAGTATACATCAAAAATATGAATTTTGGTTTTTTTAATTTATTTAATTTTGATTCATTGTACACAAATGGAGTACAGCTATTGTTTCTTTGGCTGTACACAAAGTAGGGTCACACCATCTGTGCATTCATACATGTACACAGGGCAATGATGTCTGTCTCACATTCTGTTATTCTTATCCCCCAACCCGACCCCACCTCTCCCTTCCCTCTATGCTATCTATCCTTCCTCCATTCTTGCCACCCTTCCACCCTGCATTATGCATCATCATTCACTTATCAGAAGTGGAATTAAAAGAAATAGGTTGTTAGCATGAGGAGAAAGAGATTCTCTAAGGAAACGGATATATAAGAGGAAGATAGAGTGATTAGAATATTAATAAAAGAAAAAGGTAGGAATATAGTAGATATATTAGGAATAATCATAGTATTACAATTAATTTAAAAAGCATTCTGTGATAAAAAATATACTGTAGAGTTCAAACCTCTTATTTTTCAATGGCCTGATGTTTGAGACGTGCTTGATCAAGCGGTGACCCAAGAAGGGTGCTGTCCCACTACCTCCAGGTTGGGAATGCTCAATGCTTCTGGGCAGAGGTGGCCTGGTATTGACAGATGATCAGATGCAGCACAGTTGCTAGACTCTGGGCCAGGGTGTGGGCCTGAGAACTAGACCAAGTTGGGGAGGGTGGCAGACCTGTGCTCAGTGATACAGACACTGGGCTTGATAGCCCAGGCAGGCCTGAGTTCCACGCTGGTGATTCAGGCAGTCGCAGGCAGGTGCTTTCTCCCGGAGACACTGTAAAATGGCACCAAAAGGCCTAAGGTCTGCAGTGGGGACTCAGGCCTCCGCAGGCAGGTGCTCTCTCCAGGAGACTGCTTTTTCATTTTTTAAGTGGAATAGTGGATAAACTCTTGAGAGATCATGTTAGATCTTCATAAGGAATTCTTATTTTATTCTAGGTGAGATGGTTTTTAAGAAAGAAAATTATCTGAACTATATGCAACTGTTTTGAACAGTGTCACTCAACAGGATATAAGTGTGAAGAAGTTTTGCTTTTCTACAATACCATTCTGGTCTATGTCAAATCCTTTTTTTCTGCTAAGTAACAAATCTCTTAAAGGTTTCTTTGGCAGATTGCATACCTATGCTCTCACATTTCTTATTAAAAGTTGACCGAATCTACATGTTAGGCAAAATAAGACAGACCCAGATAAACAAGAGTCCTATGTTTTCCTTCATATGAGGAAGCTAGACAGCAAAAAGGGGTTGGGAAGAGAACTCATGAATAGCAGATTATTGCCTAGAGGAAAAGGGTATGATAAGAGAGGAAGGAAGGACAAGGGGAGGTATGGGGGAGTTACATTGATCAAATTATATTATATGCATGTACAAATATGCCACAATGAAACTTACTATTCTGTATAATTAGTATGTTCCTTTTTGCATCACAGGCCAAGTTTGTAGCTTGTGACAATGATATCAAATGCTATTTTCTTCCTCCTTCTCCAGTAGTTTGGAATTGGTGTGTGTGTATGTGTGTGTGTGTGTGTGTGTGTGTGTGTGTGTGTAGGGAGGTATAAGGTTCTGGAGATACCTTCTCTACTTCCCTTTTTAATACCAAAATACGTAGGTTTTGGAAGAATGGAGGGGAACAGGGAAGAAAGAACAAACACCTCCTAACTGCTCCCATTTGTGATCCTTTCTGTTGGGTGTCTTTTCTTCTCAGCAGAACATTAGTTGGATAAAGATGTCCTTTCCACTTATAGGTTTCTCCTAGTTTTAGGAGAACCTAAACTAAACCTAGGTTAGTTTCCTAATATGGAAGATTTAGCTCCAGCTTATCCTCTTCTAACCTGTCTCAATCTGCCATTCCCACCTGTCAACCCTAAAGCCTCTTTCTGCTAGGCAGCATTGGTTGCCCTCAGGCCAGGCTCTCCTTTGTGAAGTGGGGTCAGAGATGAGCCCATGATGCTGCAGCACCCCCAAGAAGCTGTTTTTTGATGTGTAGGATAAGAAGGTTCAATTCCTTCTGATGTGTATGTCCAATTTTAGTGTGAGTGTGGAAACAGACTCCCCGATTACTATTGTTCTACCTAATTCTCTCTTAAGATTTTTAAAATTGTCTCTTAGTATCATGAAGCTCCTCTCCTTGAAGGACTTTGCTGATCTTGTTTTTTTCCACTCTAGGAGGCTAGAAATACCTCAGTTGCAGGGCCAGGTTCTGAATTGACAAGCCTATTTCATTTACTGAAGACTTGGGAGGTCTATACTGTGTAGTTTCAGAGGCAAGATAGTTGTGGCAAGAGAAACTATCTTTATTCAAGATGGATCAGAGAAGTTTCACTTGCTTGCTTGTTGAGTCCAAACTGCTAAGCTATTCTGTCACACTGACTGGTGAGTCCAGGGTCTGATTTTTGAGGCAGAGGTCTGACAGTTTTATAATTGTCATGAGACTCCCAAACATCCTGAGAAGCCAGGAGTTATAGAGGTTTTCCCTACCTACTGATCAGCAGGTCTACTAGACCTTCTCATTGGGGAAGGCAACTCCTATTTTCTGAATATATATTTATTGCATGCCACACTGTGACTATTTTGTGTATTTATATCTAATTTTCTGAACTCTGTTATGTTGGTATTATTGTATTACAGAGTATTACAGAGGAGAAAACCAAAGCCATGGTGACATGCTGTAAATTGCCAAAGGTCATAGAGTTAGGAAATATGATACTCATTTGATTCCAGGTGTATCAGATTGCAAATCTGTACTCTATTGTAGCAGGATTCTTTTGGTTATAAGTGATAGAAACACAACTTGGTCTATGTTGGGCAAAATTGAACTAAAATAAAAAGGTATTTATTGGCTTTCTTTGAGGAAGAAATTACCAAAATAATCTTGAAGGTACTTAAACTTAAAGAAATAAAGTGAAAGTTGCAGGAACCAGGACTTCCATGACTAGAACCAGGAACTCAAAGTTGCCAGAACTTTGTTTCCTCTGATTTCTTTCTTCTTTCTTATCTGTTACAATTTTCTTTCATGCTTTCTTACTTCAAAAAGACCTTGTTCATATAGCAAGAACTATGGCTGCCAAGAGACTTGGTTTAGCAAAGTCAATGAAAAACAGCTTTTCCCTAGAATCTATATATTTCAGAGAAGGATTCTGGCTCTGTTTAGATTGGACCAATCAATGTTGCCTCAAAGATGTCATATTTTATTTAGCAGGCCTGGATCATATGCCCACCAAGACTGAGAAGAACCTGTTACTAGAAGAAGGGAAATAAGATAGGGCAGATGTAAAAAAAGTAGCATGGCCATCGACTAACTACTACATGTGCCTTCCCCACTAAACTGAGAACCGGTGCAGAATTTGGTGAACAATTTTGTCGCCAGCTAGAGATTAAGTATTTTTAAGCTTCTGTCTTTTACTTCTTCCTCATATTCATTTTCTTTTTCTTACAACATATTAAACATCTAAAACCCATTTTTAGTTCAGGAGCCGTACCAAAACAAGTCTCTGGCTGGACACAACCTGGCTGACCATAGTTTTATAAATAGGGATTCAAGCCTGGGTCATTTTGAAACTGAGCATCTTAGGATTTACTTAACTGCATACTTGGAATTTAAACTTGCAGCTAAATTCTTTTACTGAAGTGGGGTAGATGCTTAGTGAGCAAGGCAAAAGGGTACTAATACTAATACTGGCATCTCTGATTAGTGTGAAGTGTGGTGCTACAAGTTTTATACAAGTTTTATATACTATGATCTCCACAGTGACTTTGTGAATTAGATGTAGTTATTATTCCAATGTGAGAAATGAGTAAAGAGATGAGAGATGAAGTGATGTACCCCAGTCTATCCAGTCAGAAAGTGTGATGGTCAAGGTTCAACAGTCTCCCTGGGTACCAAACAAAAATTTTTTACATTAATTTTAGTATGTTGGCTGTAGAACCTGTGGTTGTTGAATGAGGAGATTCATTCCAGAAGGTGCACCGTCACCACCACCAGCTGATACCTAAGGTCACAAAACAAAGGTAGCCATAATTATCTTTTGGGTATCACATCAGTTTCAATGAAGTCACCTGATATTTTTATAGATTCTTACATTACACATTTAATAACTAGCATGGAAATACCACTTTACTATGCTATATTCGCCAAAGGAGATATAAAGTTATTTTAATATATACCAAAGGGTGTCTGCTTCAAATGTGTTAGTATTTTATTACTTTAAGTTCATGTAGTTGTGTCCTACATTGAAATGAGGGTAGGGAGAATCAACCCAAAGTAGATTTTATAACAACAGAATATTTATTTTGGTGAAGGTACACAGCCAGGGAGATCTCTATTTTCCTGTTCCTCCATTCAATAGAGAACTTGAACCAGATGACAGATTGATGTTGTGTTTCCGGGAGTGTCTTCATCTTTTGACAATGATAAATTTGCAGGCTTTGAAGTATGTCCTTCTAAAAATAAACTACCACATATACTCTCAAGTCATCTGACTTTGAGTTTTCTGCTTTATCTTCTAAGCTCTGGCAGAGATAACAAAGTAATAAAATGAAGGAAACATTTATTTACTGTGCATCTATTATGTGCTAGGTACTTTCTCACAACTGCTCTATGTTAACTCATTTTAATACTATTAATTCTTATGTGTGTTCTAAGCCATTCATTACTCCCACTTATGAGGAATCAGACTTAAAAAAGAAGTAATTTGCTCAAAATTACACAGTGTGACCAAAATCATGGTACGACCTCAAGTCAGTGGGACACACAAATTCTCTTCTTTTTCCAGTAATATTGCAAGGAATCAATATCTGGTTCCTAAAACTCCTGGACTAGGGAAGAGAATAGGGGTTTATATTTTTGAAGTTTCAACATTGGCATTTTGGCCTCTTTGGGGTTCCTAGAGTTCTTCATTATAGGGATTTTTCTAATACTGAACCATGAGATATATTTCCATGTGAAATATGCTTTTTGAAAACCTACTTGTTCCCTGAAAGTCAGTTTTTACACACAGTAGGACCATGCATGCAGAATAGCTTCTCTAGCCCACCCCTCTATCTTTCCTTGGCCTTCTCACAGACCTCATGGTTTTATTTGGAGTTGGGGGCACCCCAAGGTGAAGCCTGTAAAATTTCTCACAGAAAAGTCACAGGGTTTACCTTAGGATCCACAGGGAAAATTTTTATTGTGAGTTATATCACACATATACAAAAGAAACAGGGAGTAAGAGAAGTAATATGAACAATAGTATACAATAATAAATAGTAACTTTTCTCTATCTCTCCATATAATAATTTTGCCTATTTTTAGATTTATATGAATGTTTTTTCATGCTATATATTCTTTTCGGCCTTGCTTCTCTCACTCAGTACACTATGAGATTCATTCGAGATACTGAGTGTATCAGTCATTCATTCATTCATGTCACTAGTCATCATTTTGTACAAAAATAGAAAATACTGTGCATTTTATGAATGTATGTGTTCTCCTCACATAAGGAACAAGTTAATTTTCTATCCACTGTTCGAATTCTAGATATTGTGTTCCAGAAATGATCATGGGAGTTGGTTTCTTAATCTGTAAGGTAGAGATAACAGAGTTAGTTAATTCATCTGTTATGAGAAATAAATAAGACAGAGATAGAGGTTTAGCATGCATAGAACCTGATTGGTCTTCTCTTTCTTCCACAGTATGTCTTTAATTCACAGAGCATGTGCTTTGCAGTTATATATACTTGATATTGATTTCTAGTTTCATTATTTCTTTCAGCATTTATTTAAATTAATTTAATTTTGATTCATTGAACACAAATGGAGTACAGCTATTGTTTCTCTGGTTGTACACAAAGTAGAGTCACACCATCTGTGCATTCATACATGTACACAGGGCAATGATGTCTGTCTAATTCTGTTATTATCCTTACCCCCCCACCCCAACCCCACCTCTCCCTTCCCTCTATGCTATCTATCCTTCCTCCATTCTTGCCATCCTTCCATCCTGCATTGTGCATCATCATTCACTTAACAGAGAGATCATTCAGCCTTTGGATTTTTGGGAGTGGCTAATCTCACTTAGCATGACAGTCTCCAGCATCATACACTTACCAGCAAAAGTCATAATTTTATTCTTCTTTATGGCTGAGTAATATTCCAATGTGTATATATACCACAGTTTTGTTATCCATTCATCTATTGAAGGACATCTAGGTTGGTTCCACAATCTAGCTATTGTGAATTGGGCAGCTGTGAACATTGATGTGGCTGCATCACTGTAGTAATCTGATTTTAAGTCCTTTGGGTATAGGCCAAGGAGTGGGATAGCTGGGTCAAATGGTGGATCCATTCCAAGTTTTCTAAGGAATCTCCACACTGCTTTCCAGAGTGGCTGCACCAACTTGTAATCCCACCAGCAATGTATAAGTGTACCTTTTTCTCCACATCCTCGCCAACACCTGTTGTTGCCTGTATTCTTAATAAAAGACATTCTAATTGGGGTAAGATGAAATCTCAAGTTGGTTTTGATTTACATTTCTTTTATAACTAGGGATGTTGAACATTTTTTCATAAATCTGTTGATTGCTTGTAGATCTTCCTCTGTAAAGTATCTGTTCATTTCTTTGGCCAATTTATTGATCGGGTTATTATTGTTCTTGGTGTAAAGATTTTTGAGTACTTTATAGATTCTGGAGATTAGTGCTCTATCTGAAGTGTGTGTGGCAAGGATTTTCTCCCACTCTGAAGGCTCTCTCTTCACATTACTGATTGTTTCCTTTGTTGAGAAAAAAGCTTTTTAGTTTGACTCTATCCCAATCATTGATTCCTGCTTTTATTTCTTGTACTTTGGGAGTCATGTTAAGGAAATCTGGTCCTAGGCCAACATGATGAAGATTTGGACCTATTTTCTCTTCTATTAGGTGCAGGGTCTCTGGTCTAATTCCTAGGTCCTTGATCCATTTTGAGTTGAGTTTTGTAGAGGGTGAGAGATATGGGTTTAGTTTCATTTTGCTGCATATGGATTTTCATTTTCCCAGCACCATTTGTTGAAGAGGCTGTCTTTTCTCCATTGTATGTTTTGGGCTCCTTTGTCAAGTATGAGATATCTGCATTTATGTGGGTTTGTCTCTGTGTCCTCTATTCTGTACCATTGATCTACCTGTCTATTTTGGTGCCAATACCATGCTGTTTTTGTTACTATTGCTCTGTAATGTTGTTGAAGGTCTTGTATTGTGATACTCCCTGCTTTGCTCTTCTTGCTAAGAATTGTTTTAGCTATTCTGGGTCTCTTTTTCCTCCAAATGGATTTCATGTTTGCTTGCTCTAATTCTATGAGGTCTGTCATTGGGATTTTAATTGGAATTGCACTGAATTTGTATAGTTCTTTTGGTAGTATTGCCATTTTGACTATATTAATTCTGCCTATCCAAGAACATGGGAGATCTTTCCATCTTCTCTCTCCCAGCAGTTTGAAATCTGTTTTCTTATTTGTGTGTTACTGAGGATTGAATACCGATGTTATACCACTGAGCTACATCCCCAGCCCTTTTTAATACATTTTGAGACAAAGTCTCACTAAGTTTCCCAGACTGACCTCAAATTTACAATCCTCCTGCCTCAGCCTCCCAAAGTTGTTCGGATTATAGGTGTGCAACACTGCACTGGGCTCTGTTTGCTTATTTATTAGACAGATACTAATAATATACTCTGGCCAAGTATCATTACAAGAGGTCCTATTTAAAAATGTATAATACCTAGCATATGTTAGTTTCTTTTTATTTGTTCCTTAAGACATTCTAAGCAATGGTGTCTTAAAACCACACCTATGTGAAAGAGTATCAATCTCCCAGATTATTATAGAGAGGCAGCACTGGATCTCTCTCTATGTCTCTGTATCTTTCTCTCTCTTTCTGTGTGTGTGTGTGTGTTTGTGTGTTTGTGTGTGTGTGTGTGTGTGTGTGAGAGAGAGAGAGAAAGAAAGAGAGAGAGAGAGAGAGAGAGAGAGAGAGAGAGAGAGTGAGTGGTGGAGAATTAAACAGTGAAGTGATTCAGAAAGAAATAGTGAGACTGTTTTCCTGTGTCATCACAGTCAGAGACCTTGCCTAGAAGCAGAGAGGGAGGACCGTTTAGATGTACAGCCTACAAAGAAGAAGGAGAAGGAGAGGAGGAGGAGGAAGAGAAAAAGACCAAACCAGAATGTAGTTGTTTCTTTTTCCCCAGGTGGAGGGTTCTGATGAGTGATCTTAGAGACAGGAAAGTGTAAGTTTTGTTATATTCATCTCACCGTGACAACCAGATATAAACTGTACAATACTGAATACAGAAGGTCACCCTAGAAATTCATGCTGGCCAATCAGAAATAGTTTTGCCAGATGTTATTAATAATTGTATAAAAGCTCCCCCTTCCTCCTTAAGAAGCTGACTCAACCCTTTCAGCACTTTCTGTTTGCCTTGATGACTGATAAGGAGGGTGAGGTCTATACTGCTTTTATATCTCTCCTCGCAACTGTTTTTTTTTTTTAATTCTAGTGGAGTGGTTTCTTATTGTGCCTCTCATATCCTAAGAATCACGGCCTGAACTTCTCCATGGAACTGGGTGGTCATATTTCATGTTTGTATACATATATCAAACCAGATTCTACTGTCATGTATAACTAAAAAGAAAAAAATAGTTAAAAAAAAGAAAACATCAAATCCTGAAGATGGTTGTGGCTTTCTCTCAATATTTTCTCTCTCCCTTTATCTACCTCCTAAAACCTTGATGTCCCTCACCTGGCACTATCTCACAAACATGAATAAAATTTCTATGTATAATGGACAAACTGGAAAGAAAAAATAAACTGATGGCCAAAGAAAGGTTTGACTCTTGTATTAGCTCTCCTTTGATAAATCACTGCCTTTCTCTGGCCCTCAGTTTTACTATCTGTCAAATGGGAATAATAATGCCTTCCCTGTTCTCTTAGGGTTACTGAGGATAGTTGCAACATGTTCTGTAAAATGAAATTGCTCATTATATGTTAGACATAATAGAAACAAGTGATACATATTAAGTGGTTAATTAAGCACTTAGTAGGCAATCATGCCATTTATGTGCAATATATTATTTAATCTTTTCAACACAAGGCAAACATGCTTATCATCTTAAACATATGAAGAAGTAGCTGAGGCTCAGAGAAGTAAATTTACTTGCCCAAAGTCATACATCTAGTAAATGGGAGAGCTGGATTTAAAATAAGAGAGTTGGACTATAGGGAACATACACTTAACCAGTTTGCTATACTACTTTCTTGCTATTATCACTACATTACTCCTACTTTCTATTCTGCTGAAGTCCAATTCATGTCTGATCCCTCCCAGGAGGCCTTACCTAAGCACTCCATCCATTAGTCAATTTAATATCTGCTCCTTTGTGTTCTGCTTTATGCTGTATGATTAGTTTGATGTGTAGTCCTATTGCCTTTATCCCTCCAAATGTATTATTATTTAGGTTTTGCACACACATTAAACTAATGTATTATTATCAAGGTTTTTCATAGACTCATATCCTCAAATATATTGTAAGCTCAGTGGGAGTGCACATTCTATCACATATTTCAATATCCACCACTGGAATGAAGACAAGGTAGAATCACAAAATGTCAGAAATGGAAGGCATCTGGAAGAGCTTTTAATTGGAGCTCCTTTTTAGATAGTTGTCTGACTGTGGCAAAATAAAAAAAAAATATAGTATAACCAGCAAGGTCATCTTCCCTCCTAAAGGTGAACCTTTTCAGTCACAGCTCAAGAGGTTTTTTTTATTGTTAATTCTTTTATTCATTTGACCAAAAGCATTGTGGTATTAGATGTTAATGGCAAGCAGCAAGCCAAAACAAGTCAAAATTCAGAAGAACCTAAACAAAGTCCCTGTCTTCAAGAAGCTTACAACTTAATAGGAGAAGCTAGATATGCATATTAATATGTAAGACAAAGTATTTAAGGAAGTATTTCATTTTTAAGTAAATATTTGTTGGTAGAGGAAGAGGGCAGTAGTAAAAGAAGCCAATTTTAACTAGAGCAAGGGGTAAAGCAGCCATGGAAATCTTCCTGGAGGAGGTGAGCCTCAAATTAAACCCTGGCCATTGAGTATGTACTTATTAGAAGGCTAAGATAAAGGCACATTTCCTGTAAAGAAACAGTACGTACTGTTTGACATGAGGTGTAAAATCATTGAGTATCTTATATAACATGCTAACCAATTTCAACTTTATACTATAAGTATTATGAGGCCAATACCGAATCATTCTGGCAGTAGTTTAAAGAATGGAAAAATGGTTGCAGGATAGAGGGAGACATGTTAAAAAACTATGAAGATGAAGGGAGAACAAATTTGAAGACTATGTAGATAAAGTGCTTAACCAAGACGACAGCAGGATAGATGGTAGCAGAAGGCACAGACAGCACAGATATTTGCAAAAGAGAAAGGGTTCAGTTGCTATTGGACATGTAGCAGGTGTGGAAAATGGAGAAATCTGAGTCTGCACTTGCAGGTTTATGTTACAGGTTAGGTGATTAGATAAATAGTTTTATTCAGCAAGATTGAGAACACAGGATGAAAAACAAAATGGGAGAAAACAATTTTGATAGTGGATTTGAATAGAGTGAGTTTGAGTTGCCTGAGGGTATGCAGAGGAATATGTCCAGCAGGCAGTAAGTTATGTGGAACTGTACTCAGGAGAAAAGGCTGGGCAATAAATTAAGAATTATTATTTTATTATTTATTGAGTATAATATATATGTTCATCACTACACAACAATTTTCTTGTTCAGTCTGCACATAGACTATGATTTAGGAAGCATATTACTCTCCTTTATACTAATGAGGAAACAAAAGCTTAGAAGAGGTTAAGTAACTCACACAATTAGCTAACTGGCAAAGGTAGGATTTAAACCCAGGTACGCCTTGATTTAGTGCCTGCATGCTTAATCACTGTTGAAAACAAAGTATTGACAGTAGATGGAATTATCCCATGTACACATGTAAATAGAGAACAGGGTCAAGAGGTGAAAGTTCTAACCACAAGAATATTTTAGGTATATAAAAAAAGCCTAAAGACAGAAAGGATTGAGAAGGAATGATCAAAGGGGTAAAAAGAGAAGCAAACAAAAGAGATATGGCAGAAACCAAAAGAGTGCATAAGAGTCAAAGGCCACTGAAACAAGGTCAAGTAAGCAAGGTTTCTGCAAAGAGATCTCTGCTTCCAGCAGTAAGGATGTTGTTGATGAACCGAACCAGAACACTCTCAGGGCACTGATAAAGTATGAACTGAAGTGCAATAGATTGTAAAGACATAGATAGCTAAAGAGAGACATTTTTGAAGTATTTAACCAGTGGAGGGAAAGGAAGAGACAGTGGGGCAGTTTGAGAGAGGTTCAAGGTAAAATGAGTTTTTTCCAACTATACGTGGTGTGGTAGAGTGGGATGGATGGCTTGAGAAGTGGGAGAGGATATGAATATCTGATGTGGGGAACTAGAAAGTGGGGAAAATGGGAACATTAAAAATATTACCAAGTGTAGCACTGAAAGCACAGCTGAGGATGGAGAGAATGGATTTGAAGGTGCCCTAATGTACCTTGCTGAATGGTAGTTATAACTTTATTCATAAACTTCATTGTGTAGGAGGGAAGCACATCAAAAGGGTTCTCAAACTATTCCCACCCCAATTTTCCTGAAGGGTATGACAAGAAGTATAACAATTTCTGAGCATTTACCATCTCTGAGGCACTGCACTAAATGCTTTATATAAGTTCATTCATTTAATATTTGCAACAACCCTAGAGTTTGTCTATATTCATTCACAATTTAAAGATAAAGAAACTGAGATGCAGAGGTTAGCTATACTGCTAGCAAGCAGAGGAACCAGGATTCAAACACAGGTAGTTTGAATAAGAGTTCATGCTTATAGCCACAATGTTAAAACTGTGACTTACTATAGGACAGTGATTATCAACCCAGGCTGGAGTGGGTATGGAACACAATCTTTTAGAAGGAATTACATGGCATTTGGACACCAATTCTTTAATCCCTTTCCTCTGATCTACCTTGATGGATATTCTGACGTTACACCTATTTGGGGATCATTTATCATGGTAGGTGTGAACAAAATACAATGGAAATGCAACACTAAAATTATAGTTAATAAGATTTACGTGTGGGGTCCAGTATGCATGAGGAAAAAGAAGCCACGTGTGAGTAATGGAATAAGGCAAAAGATAAAGGTCATCAGACAGGAGGTATCAAATGGAAAGAATATAGATTGATTTGGAACAAAGGAAAAAAGATAGAAGGATATAAAATCATGGTCCACGTGGGGTAATGCTATCTAAGATCTCATAAGTAAATCAATTCCAGGTGTTGACAGGTCCCAGGATACACTTGAATCAATATGATTTTCATCTTTTAGTAGTCATATCACATTATTCATAGTAAGCTTCCTGAAAACTGAAACTCTTAACTAAAAGTTTTCCATGCTGTCTTCAGCTTGAACTTGGGTAATTGTATTTTTGGACTTGAATAAAGAACTTTGCATTTATAAACATGGTATTTGTCTTATTTAGATCTGCCTGTGAAGTTTTTTGTTTTGTTTGTTTTTTGGTACTGGAGATTCAACCCAAGGGCGTTTTATGACTGAGCTGTATTATAGCTCTTTTTTGTTTTGTTTGTTTTAGAGACAGGGTGTCACTAAGTTGCTTATGGCCTCACTAAGTTTCTGAGGCTGATCTTGAACTAGTGATCCTCCTCTCTCAGCCTCCCAAGCCACTGGGATTACAGGCATGCTTGAGGGCACCCAGCTACCTGTGGAGATCTTTTGGATCCTCCCTTTGTCATCAAGCTTTTTAGCTCTCCCTTCAAGCTTCATAAAATACCAACATTGAACATACACACCTTTCAGATCCACCTCCAAGTAGGAATTAAATAAATATTGAGGAAGTTAATTAAAAATCCAGGCTTAATATTTAAAGCCCTGTAATAATCAGATGCAAAATCAAACTGGTGCAAAAATCAAATATTTGATCCACTAATTAATAAATCTTGTGGTAAGCTACACTTTGGAGGAAATGCAAAGATAAAAATCATTTACATTTATATAGTGCTATATGTGCTAGGCAGTAAACCAGGGAGATTGCTGATGATATTTATTTTATTGTTTCAGTAACATGTCTATTTTGAAGATGTATAAACTAACACTCACAAGAGGTTAAACAATTAATCAAAGTCACGGAAAAACCTAAGTCAGCACAGGCTAATGCCTGTGAAACTAGTTTTCATTGGCTCTGTAGTCCATCTTTACATTACAGTCTGGGAGAGAAAATAAAATCTGCACTCTGCTCCTCATAGCTTTCTTGGAATGATAATTGTTCCCTAGTTGTTTCATGTAAAAATCTTAAGATATAAATTGTCTCTGCCCCAAGGGAAGTGACACCCTTCTATGCTAACTACGTGAGACAAGTGTAGTGATTAAACACTCTATGGAATCAGAGAGTGATGGATGATTCATCCATCCCTTTATACAACCATCAGAAATATGGTAAGTGCTGACCATTCATTAGGAGCAATACAGAGATATGAGCAAATATATGAAATCTCAGCCTCTGTGGAGCTTACAGTCTGGTTAGGGAGAAAAACAATGTATAAGTGAGCATATTAAAATCTTTTAAGAAATGATAGCTACTATGAACAAAAATAAATCAGGGCAGGCAAAAGACAGTGTTAGGAGAATGTGTAAATGTATGCTATTTGATATAAGGTGGTCAGTAAAAACCTCAAAACAACATAAGAGACTTGAATGATATAAAGGGCTTATCCATGAAACTAAATATGAGAGAAAAGTGCTCTTAGCAGAGGAAATACCAAATGTGATGACCATGAAATGGAAACAAACTTGATCTTTCTCAAGAAAACCAAAAAAAGCCGCTGTGGCTAGGGCAGGTGAAAGAGGGAGAGAGGTATATGAGATTTTTTATATAAATAAGAGTTAATTTTCTTCTGGAAAATGAGGATAATAGTCATATAGGGCACAAGTAAGAAATAAATGAGATAATGCATGTCAAGTCCTTGATAAAAATCTGGCACATGGTAAGTGCTCAAAAACTGATATATGCCATCATGGTTATTATTATCAGGCTGATCATGCCATGTTTTGTCACACAAGTGGCAGAGTTTGAATTAGAGGCATGAGTCACAGCAGGAGACAGTTGGTGGAGCAGGCAGAGACGAGAGCATTAGCACAGATGAGACACCTGAAATACAAAGAAAGATCCACATCCTTCACTGACATAGACAGACCAGAGAGGTGTCTCACAGTGACTGATGTTTAATGTGGGGAGAGAGAATGGAACATTGATAACAGGGCTGAAAACCACTAAATCATCATGGTCACAAGAGGAAGTGCATTGGCTTCAGAATTAACATGCTTTGTCTTCTCATCTGCAGAAGAGGAGTAATAACTACTTCATAAAGGTGATAAGATTAATGAAAGCACTTAGTGCAGAACTGGCTTGGAAGAAGGGCAGAAAACATTTTTGTTCTCTTCTTGCTTATTCTCATTCTCATGATAAAAACAAAGGTTAGTTGTCTATTGTTAAGAACTAGGGTGCATAAATGAGCTTCCTGTGCTAGATAACTCCATTGTCTATGCCACATATGACCCACAGATGCACATCATAATTTCTAGATGGCATTCATGATGAATGCTTCAGACTTCCTCTTTTCTCATTCTCATTTGTTTGAGAATCTCTCTACTCTGACTCCAGTCCACTGAAATGACCCCACCAGAATTCAAAATTCTTACATAATTTCTCTTCCTGCATTTTGGCTCCTGACTTGCCTACATTTTGATTTTTCATGCATCTTTGTTGCTTTGTGTTACCCTATTGTTCAGGGAAAGGATGAAGATTATCTAGTCCTAAAGAACCTATCCTGACCCTTCCTTACGTAATAGGGCAAGGAAGGAACTGGGATGTGGTCATCTGTCCTCACGGGGTCCCCTCTATCAGCATAAGACCTCCATTCCCTGAATATTTGCTGTCTTTGTATCCATTTAACAAGGAGTGTGACTCCATACTGAGCTCCGACACTCCACCCCCCCACACACACATAAATTTAATTCTTCTTTGGTATTTGTTTCAAGCCAGAATTGTTCTGCACTATCAGCAGTTTTCAGCCTAAATATGAATAAATTTATGGGATCAGGTTGTATCACCTATGTTAAAAGTGCAGAACTGGAGCAGAATGGTGTGAGACATGTCATTTTAATTACTTTCTGGAACTAAGTGAGACATAAATAATAAATAATTAGAAAATAGTTTATATTAGGTGATTTAGATTATGTCTAACCTCTGATCAAACCTCCTTTTTGCCCTTCAGATCAGAGTTAATCTGATCTTGGCTTAACATGAAACCCCTGGAAAAAGAAATTAACCAGCTGGGTCACTGGTGCTTGGAAATATATTATGACAAAAAACAGAATAATTTAGAAGAATGAATCAGCCACATCATTTTGGGAGGACAACCGTTTGTGGTTTGAAGGTTTTATGAAAACAGTAACCAGTGGACTTCAGGCTCTGACAAATAGATTCTCAGTATATCATGCAAAAGTGAGGAAACTATATAGCATTTTGAGGCTGAATAAGGAAAAGAATTACTGCAAATTCATTTGTCTTATTTTTCTGTTCCCCACTTAGACTGCTTATGCACAAGGTTGATGTGTGTAACTTTAGCTTGGATAGTTGAAAGTGTTTATGAGCAATGTTCACTTTGATATGGAACTCACTTCAATATGAAGCAAATGGTTGACTATGTGTCATTTTGTGAAGAGAGACAGGACTAGAAATTCAGAAAAGATGGAATGAACTATATTCTTAGACAAGAGGGGAAGTGTAAATATGAATTATTTTAAAATTCATTAAGAATTAAGAACTGAATGAAATTCATAATATGTTGGAAATTAATCAACAAATTTTGAGTTACCTAATCAGCCTGGTAATTTCAAAAAGAAACTATTCATGGTATAACTCTGATAGGTAACACTTGGGACAGTATAAAATTCTGTCACCTCTCCCTTGTACTATTTCTTTTTCTCCCCACCCCCCCAAATTTAGGGCCCTTTGAGTAGAAGAGCAACTTTTCCAGGTTCCAGAAGGGACTATTTCAAACATCTCACTTTATTACAAAGCAATATTGCCAAGACCTATTTTCTGCAAGGCAATTTGGTAAAATGTAATAAAAATCTTAGCAATATTCATGGTCTTTGAACTAATAATGCCTATTTTGAGAACACATACTAAGAAAATTTAAAAAAAGATGAGGAGAACAAGAGGAAACTTTTGGGGGTGATGTGTATGTTTATGGCATTGATTGTGGTGAGGGTTTTTTGGATATAGACTTATCGACAAAATAATCAAATTGTATACATTAAAAATGCACATCTTTTTGGATGTCAATCAGACTTCAATAAAATGATTGACAACAGTTATAAGCATACATGTATGCATAAAATTGTTAATTACAGTGGTGAAAATTATCACAGTAACAAAATATGCATGATTTCATTGTCTAATAATTGGAAAATATTTAAATAAACAATGGTATGATGACATATTATGCAGTCTGCTAAATGTTTACTTGGAATTTTCAAAACCAAAATTAGACCATGCTTCTCATGTAAAGTTAAGTAAAAATTACACAATTAGAGTATGAAGTCAATGATATAAATACATTTATGTGTGAAAAACAAATTACAAGGAAACAGACATAATTGTTTATGGTGATTATTAATAGGATTATGAATTATTTTTACTTTCTTCTTTACTTTTTATATATTTCAAGTATCCTACAGTGTATAAATATAATATACATATGCCTATATGTGCATGTATATATACATATACTGATGTTTTTGTATTGATATTTAGGGGAAAAGTTTGTATGAATTTTAATCAAACTAATGATTCATTAAAGTTTTCTTTTTAAAACTAAGTATGCTGAAATGGAAAATAGGCAATCCTAGGAAAAAATGATTCTAAAATGAAACTGGTTAGTGTTTCTATAATCTTTCCCAATGAATGGAGACCTCAGCCTGCTGAGACACATATAATGACCTGAAAACACTGGCATAAGTTGTATATGTACCACTTCAGCTTCTCTCTTGTGAAGAAGGAAAAGAGTCTTGTTCCTTGTGAAGTTTGAAGAAGACACCATTTAATTCATTGATCATCTGTTCTATTATGAAAATGCATTAGGGGATCCATGTATCATTCAGATGAAACTCAGGTGCCTGTCCTGAGATTAAATGGCTTGTGAGTGGTATAAGCAGTATGAAAGATTAATTTTCCTCACAAGTTAAGCACCAGAGAAAAAGATTTGTACCATAAAAAGACCTGATTCTGTTTCATTCTCAGAGTGAATGAACTAGAAAACTACCTTTCCCTGACTAAGTATTATAACTGGTCAAAGAGTTATTGAGTCATTGTCCCAGTGTTATGATCATGCACCACCTTCCTAGATCCTTTTTTTTGGGCGGGTGAAGGGGTACCAGGCATTGAGCTCAGGAGCATTCCATCACTGAGCAACATCCCCAGCCCTATTTTGTATTTTATTTAGAAACAGGGTCTCACTGAGTTGCTTAGGGCCTTGCTAAGTTGCTGAGGCTGGCTTTGAACTCACAATCCTCCTGCCTCAGCCTCCCAAGTGCTGGGATTACAGGCATGAACTATTGCACCTGGACCTAGATTTTTCCGTTGCTAGAGCATGGCTAGATAAAACAGCCTGACTAGCTTAAGGGTAAAATTCTAGCACAAACTCTTAAGCATTCACTCCACGGCCTTCTGGTTTTGAGCTTCATGGTCATTGCCAAAACTCAAGGTGCAAGATTATCTCTACTTATATAAGCCTATTGATTTCTGTCCCTATTAGAACTTTATTCATCTGACTCTAATCATCTGAGAATATATTATGCCACCTGTCCAAAACTGGAAACAGTAATAAAACAAAGGTTAATAATGTTCAGATGAACATCCTCTGATGGTTGTATCAATGAACAAAACACCCCATCCCCTTAAGATCTGGGTGGGCAAATAGGTGAAGATTTTCATTTTTAAATCACATAATTGGAATGGGAAGAGAAAGGAAAGTTTTATTTTTTCTGTTTGCAGAAAAATAATACTAATACAAAATTATATAATTATAAAATAACCACTGCAACCACCGTAGTACTAACTGATAAAGGTCAGCATCATCAATAGATACCAAAATCACTGGGTGACAGGCTATTGGAAAGGATAGGAACACAACCTTAAATTGTTGATTGCATACTATTTACTAATTATATATGAGGTGGGAGAAGCAGAGGGATATGGTGGACACAACCATGAGGTACAATTCTGTGAATTCTAAGATGACCTCTAATGCCTTTTGCCTTTGTTTAATGCCTTCTCCTTATGTGTGGGAAGAGTCTGTGAATATAATGAGACAGAATTTTGTTATTACTATGACGTGGTAATATCACTTCTGGGTATATATCTAAACAAAATTAAATCACATATTTCAGTATGTGAAATAGATATCTGCAATCCCATGTTTATACTAACACTATTCACATTAACCAATAAAGGGAATCAACCTAAGTGCCCATGAATAGATAAAATAATAAAAATTATATATATGGACATACTTGAAATACTTCTCAGCCTTGAAAAAGAGAGAAAAGTCCTGTCATTGAAAACAATATGGATAACATTGGAGCATGTTTTGTTAAGTGAAATTGGCACAACACACAAAGACAAATGGTATATGATATCACTTATATGTGGAATCTAAAATAATCAAATTCATAGAAGCAGAAAGTTGAATGGTGTTTACCAGGGGTCAGGGGTGGATACTGGGAAGATGCTTCTCTAAAGTTTCAGCATTTCTCTTTGGAGGAACAAGTTCAAGAATCCTATTGTACAACATGACTATTATAACAACAATGTATTGTAAATTTGAAAGTTGCTTAAGAGTATATGTTAAGGATTCTGACTACAAATACCTGAGGAGTATGTGAATTAATGTATATGGTAATAAGCTGAATCTAGCCATTCTACAATGTATGCACATTTCAGAGCATCATGTTGTATACCATAACTACACAAATTCTAAACTACTATTTTAAAATAATAAATGTTAAAATTGTTACTAATATAATCTCATGAATATATTATGTTACCTAATCATATGGGTTTTGCCAATATAACTAAGGTTCCAAATCAGTTGATTCTGAGTTATTCAAAAGGAATATTACCCTGAGTGGGCTTAACATAATTAAAAGAGCTCTTTAAAACTACGAAGTATGAATAGAATGTGGGTCAGTTACATCTGAGTTTGAAAAACAAAGCATAACAGATCCTTAGTTCTAATGAACTGCAGGTGGGAGCTTGTCATGTTCAGGAGAGTCATGAGGGCACAGTGCTTGGAGATAGGCATGTGACAGAAAACTAGGTATGAGAGTGAATGAAGAATTACAGAAGGAAAACAAACATAGCTGCAAACAGAACATCCATCCTGCAGGAAATGAGCCTAAATTTGATTTATTACTCTTCTCTACCCACACTGTATGATATTAGGTACATGAAGCAATCCCTTTGAATCTGTGTTCTCATCTTTAAATTGACAAAATAATACCTGTCCTAATTAATTCACAAGATAATGTGACCAATCAAGATTAGAATATTTTTTTAGTTATGAATAGATAAAATAATAAAAATTATATATATGTACATATATATATTCATATATTGAAATACTTCTCAGCCTTGTAAAAGAGAGAAAAATCCTGTCATTGAAAACAATATGGATAACCTTGGAGCATGTTTTGTTAAGTGAAATTGGCACAACACAGAAAGACAAATGATGTATGATATCACTTATATGTGGAATATGTATATATATTACACAATATTTTTAAAAGTAGCAAGTGTTCTTTATTTTTGGAGGAAGAAACAAACACCTTTGATGTGAATGGCCTAAGGAAAGGAAGCTTTTGTACATATAACAGGAATAGGTCATCTGCTTTGCTGGACAGTGAAGACTCACTGCTTAGGGCTACATAAAGTTATGGAAATCTTACAGCCTTTGATGTTCCAGCTCCAACTATCCCTGTCCATAAATTCAGAATGGCTTCTATCACTTCCTCTGAATGATCAAGGGCTTGACCTTAACCTCAAAGCATTGTGCCCAGCCCAACACAAAATGGAGCAGGGGAGTACAAAGTACATTCCTTTCAATTTCTGTCATTTCTTTGGTCCGTGATTCTTGATTTCTATATGCAAGCTCTAAAACTAGACTAGCCTTCTTCAGCTTTATATAACTCTTGGACCTGATATTCCTACAATACTTGTGGCTTTGGTCACATCTTCACTTGTTATTATTGCTAATATCTTCACTTTTATTAATATGAGTAACATATGAAATAATACTTTTGTTATGGTTAGAATATGCCATGTTCCCCCCAAAGCTTCTATTAATGTAGAAATAATCAGAGGTGAAATTATTGGATTGTGAGAACTGTAACCCAATCATTTCATCCTAGTTCAAATGGACCTATTGGGTTGTAACTGCAGGGGTGGGGGTATGGTTGGAGGATGTAGGTCACTGGGGTATGCCCTGGAAGGGTTGTTCTTCCATGTGGTTCCTTCTCTCCTACCTCTCTTCTTTCTTGCTTGCTGCCATGAGGGGGAAAGCATTCCTTTGCTGGGCCCTTCTCCCATACTATACTACCTCATTTGGGCCCAGAGCTATGAAGTTGGCTGTCTATAGATTGCAACCTCTGAAACTGTGAGGCCCAAATAAACTTTTCCTCCTCTAAGTTATTCTTCTCAGGTATTTGGGTCACAGAGACAAAAAAACTGACTAAAACATCTTCATTTAAAAATTAAAGCATTTGAAAAAATGCCCACCTTAACCAATGCCAGTCCCCTCTCCAGAAAAAAGTACTTAAACACTTAAGAAATCTATATATTTGGCAAGTATCCTTCCAGACCTTTCCCTGTGCATTTGCATGTGCACACACACATACTCACTCACCCTGTTTCTCATGGAAACTTTGTAATTTTTTAAATATTTATCTATTTTATACAAATGATAGTTTTCTCAACATATTGCTTTTCAACTTTTCTATTAATCTCCTTCCTATGCCTTATTATACACACTACACATTACTTTTGTGTTTTGCATAGGTCCCAGAGTATCAATGTACCAAAGTGTATTTAGCCTTTTTATCATCTATGAACATTTAGATTTTTCTATTTTCAGTGTTATAGCAACAGAACATCCACAGCCACATCTCATTATGTACATCTTTTAGATATCCCGTAGGGAAGATATTAAGAACTGAATCTATTCTATCACAGAGAATATTACTTAAAATGTTAATAGACAATGCTGAACTCTTCCCCAAAATATGGCTATAGCAATTTGTATGCTCACCATAGTGTATCAGAGTTATGTTTTCCCAGACTCTTCCTTTACATAATATTGTCAAACCTTAAAAAAATTTTCTCATTTTGTAGCTAAAAATTGCCATCTTATTTTAACCTTTACTACTCTCAATATTAGTGAGACTGGCTATATTTTTGAATGTTTATTAGATGTCTTTATTTCCTCTTCTTTGAAATATCTATTCATTTCATTTGCATTTTTACTCTCTGCTTGCAATCTTACTAATTTATTGATAAATAGTCATGCACAGCATAACAATGTTTCCAGCAACATTGAACCACATATATGATGGTGGTCCCATAATATTTTTTCACCTAGTGATGCTATAGCCATTTTAGTTTTTATAAGTGAACTCTATGATGCTCTCACAATAAAAAAAAAAATCACTTAACAATGTATATAACAGATCATCTCCCTGTGGTTAAGTGATACATGACTGCATGTGCATGTGTGCAAAATATATATATATATGTACATATATATGTTACACATTATATATAATACACATACATATATGCATATTATGAGCATTAATCTTTAATATTTTATGTTGCTCAAGATACTTTTCCTCTTTGTTACTTGTCCTTGTCATTTATCATCATGAATGGTGCATTTTCTTTTGCAATATTGGAGACTAAACCCAGAACTTTGCTAAAAACCTCTCAACCACAACTCCAGTCCTTTTAAGAAACATTTTAAATTGAGACAGGGTCTTGCCTATTTGCCCAAGCTGGCCTAGAATTTGTAATCCTCCTGATTACTGGTGTGCACCACCACACGCAGCTGTTTATGGTGTCATTGAACACACACGACTTTAATGATTATTTACATAATTAAGGGTTGGATATGGTCATTGGTGGCTTATCCTAGACCAGTGATGAGACTGAGTCCCACTGTTTCCTCAGTTGTCCCTACTGAGTTCTGCACCTGCTCTCTGAAGAGGTGGAACAAGGGCACACTCTCTCTTTTCTTTGGGTGGGTAACTACGGTTTGGTAGAAGTTTTGGGTTCTAGTTGCCACAGCTGATGGCTGCAAGGGAATGAGAAAGGATATCAGAAAGAAATTCAAGTACTTAATTAAGTCACAAGACATCAGCGACAGTCCACTTTAGTTATGGGAATTCAACAAGGAAAAAGACAAATCAGAGAATTGTGAAAACAGAAAAAATAATTGCATACATCCCTAAAAATATCAGTTTTCCTTAGAACTTATAATGAGCAGGAATCAAGAACAAATATTTAGATTGTTCATGGCTAGTAAAAAAAATGATCTCAGTATAATAATGAAGCTAAAGGTGCAACCCTCCAAGAAGTTACAAACATATGTTGACCAGATAACTGAAATGGCAGCAGTCAGAAGGAAAGTCATTGAAATTGATGAACAAAAGGGTTACATGGAAAAGGAAAAAAATATCTCTACTTGAACAACAACAACAAAAAACAAAAGACCTGAGAGAAATTCTTCAAATAATTTGATAATCATTTTTGAAATTTAAGAAGGATGATGCATCAGGAAGAATGTCTTTATCAGCATTAGCAACCAATAGTGACCTGAGTGTTAGGAAGAGCTAAAGGGCTTCCATGTCTTGGAATTTTGTATATGGTTCCAAATGGTCACTAGGACTGGTTTCTAAGTGAATGAACAGAAAACTCAATTTCAATTGACATTTTTATTTTCCCTCAATAGTATGTACTGTGTACTAGCTAAGCAATACCAACAAAAATGTACAGTTAATGGACATAAACATTTTTCCAAAACATAATTAAAAAGAAAAAAACTGAGTTGCTGTGAATTGGTGAGCAAATCAAAGGTTTTCACGTGACTGATGAACACAACAGAGCTTTCAGCAGTGCTGTTGGTTTTCTAAATGATCCTTAATATTAATACTTGAATATTCTCAGTAAATGTGTGGGAATTCATAGAATTATCCCAATCTCAAAATATAAGTTTTTGCCATGGTTTTGTGAATGGAAGATCCTCAGACTACATTTAATCCTTGCTGTTTGGTGTCAGAGATAACAAATAGCTTATATACCACAAAATTTCAGTTTTAGTGATTGCCTGTCTACTTTCTCATCAATTTAAAATTTTTGTCAAATAAATTCTACAAAGAGAAACAGTAGAAATATTTTATGTTCACCACAAACAAAAGAAACAATTTAATCATAGCTAATTTACCATAACTGATACTTACTTCATAATTGCAATAACTTGCTAAAGTGTATGCAATATCATTTCAGAAATGAAAGAGAAGGAATATCACTTTCTAAGAAAGAAGACTTAGACATATGTAGTAGGTTAAACTTCTCCTCTGAAAGAATAAGTTTTGGTTCTCAGTCAATAATTAAAATATTTTTTTCTGTTTCCAGTATATATTTAAGAATATCATATACTTCATCTAGCTAATAGAATTGAATTGTTTGATATCGTAAGATAGGAATGATAATTTTCAAGTAATTTCAGAATTCCTCTGGCTTATGTAACCCTGTTTTTTTAAGCAATTACTCTTGAGATATGAAAAAAGGAGACTCAGATTTCAAAAAAACAATTATGTATCTATTTTTAAGCTCCATCTGGTCCTCATAACCTGCAAGATTTTTCTTATGAACTTTAATTTGGACAAGGGCTTGAAATCTACAGATTTATAAGTACTAGTTTTTTAAATATTAAATAAATATTATGTAAATTTGTAAAAAGCCACCACATAAATTTGCTTGAACACCAATTGAAACCTATTTTGTCTTACTTTGTAGTGATTACAGACTAAAAAGATAAGAGCATCAGATATGATTAAATGTATTATGCTCACTTATATTAAAAAACTTTAAATCTAGCATAATTAGAAAATTGTGTGTTATATAATTTTTTAAAGATGTATTACTTTGTGTAATAATTTTTACATGTAATTTCATATATTGGTAAAATTAAAAACTACTTTTCACTTCACAAGTTTTCTCCCTTAAATTTGTGGTAAGAGGCATGAATGAAGCTGATTAGAAAAGGGCTATGGCCCAAAACATGAAATAAATTTCATCAGAGGCCTTAGCTGATATTTTATAAGTAAATGGTAGATTTTTTACTTTTAAATTTTTCTATGGTTTTAGGAAAGTAGTCCTTCATTCAATGGCACATTCATTCAAATACTTATGTACAACCACAAGAATGGGATCCTAATTAGTATAAGTTATACACCATGTATGTATAATATGTCAAAATACACTTTACTCTCATGTATATGTAAAAAGAACAAATAAAAAAGGGAAAATAAGCTACATAATTAAGTCTGAGGCAATTCATTTAGTAGTTCTAATTATAAAACAGTACTTGATAAATACTTTTATAAATATAGAAACTAAGTTAATTTTTCTTGGTCTTCTTGTTTGTATAAAATTTTAAGGTTTTGGGTATTGAAAAACATTAATTTGTTTTATTGGCAATCTCCCCCTCCAATTTTTAAGAACTTTGCATTTATGTCTGAGAGTAATACTACATAGACTATTTTATCAATAAAGATAAGTGATTAAAATTGGAAAA
>JAJEJO010048717.1:419301-524575 GCA_020662805.1 Glaucomys volans | reverse complement strand
TGTATGGGTGTACCCTTTTCCCCACATCCTCGCCAACACCTGTTGTTGCCTGTATTCTTAATAAAAGACATTCTAATTGGGGTAAGATGAAATCTTAAGGTGTTTTTGATTTGCATTTCTCTTATAACTAGGGATGTTGAACATTTTTTCATAAATCTGTTGATTGCTTGTAGATCTTCCTCTGTAAAGTGTCTGTTAATTTCCTTGGCCCATTTATTGATTGGGTTATTAGTGTTCTTGGTGTAAAGATTTTTGAGTACTTGGTAGACTCTGGAAATTAGTGCTCTATCTGAAGTGTGTGTGGCAAAGATTTTCTCCCACTCTGAAGGCTCTCTCTTCGCATTGTTAATTGTTTCCTTTGCTGGGAAAAAGCTTTTTAGTTTGAATCTATCCCAATTATTGATTCCTGCTTTTATTTCTTGTGCTTTGGGAGTCAAGTTAAGGAAGTCTGGTCCTAAGCCCACATGATGAAGATTTGGATCTACTTTCTCTTCTATTATGTGCAGGGTCTCTGATCTAATTCCTAGGTCCTTGATCCATTTTCAGTTGAGCTTTGTACAGGGTGAAAAATAGGGGTTTAATTTTCTTATGCTGCAGTTTTCCCAGCACCATTTGTTGAAGAGGCTACCTTTTCTCCATTGTATGTTTTTGGTGCCTTTGTCTAGTATGACATACCTGTATTTACATGGGTTTGTCTCCATGTCCTCTATTCTGTACCATTGGTCTACCTGTCTATTATGATGGCAACACCATGCTGCTTTTGTTACTATTGCTCTGTAGTATAGTTGAAAGTCTGGCCACACATAGTTCAGATAGAGCACTAATCTCTAAAATCTATAAAGAGCTCAAAAAACTTTACACCAAGAATACAAATAACCCAATCAATAAACAGATTAAGGAAATGAGCAGACACTTCACAGAAGGGGATCTACAAGCAATCAACAGATATATGAAAAAATGTTCAACATCCCTAGTAATAAGAGAAATGCAAATCAAAACTACCCTAAAATTTCATCTCACCCCAATTAGAATGTCTATTATCAAGAATACAAGCAAGAGTGGGTGTTGGTGAGGATGTGGGGAAAAGGGTACACTCATACATTGCTGGTGGGAGTGCAAGTTGGTGCAGCCACTCTGGAAAGCAGTGTGGAGATTCCTTAGAAAACTTGGAATGGATCCACCATTTGACCCTGCTATCCCACTCCTTGGCCTATACCCAAAGGACTTAAAATCAGATTACTACAGTGATGCAGCCACATCAATGTTCATAGCTGCTCAATTCACAATAGCTAAATTATGGAATCAACCTAGATGCCCTTCAGTAGATGAGTGGATAAAGAAACTGTGGTATATATACACAATGGAATATTAATCAGCCATAAAATATAATGAAATTATGACATTTGCAAGTAAATGGATGGAGTTGGAGAATATCATGTTAAGTGAAATAAGCCAATTCCCTCAAAATCAAAGGCCAAATGATTTCTCTGATAAGTGGTTGATGATACCTAACAGCAATGGGGAAGGTAGGGAAGAAAGGAAGAAGGATGGATTGTGTAGATGAAAATGAGGGGTGGAGAGGGGGCAGGGAAGGGAAGATAAGAGAATGGTTAAGGATGTACCCTTAACCTATGTACATGTATGAATATGCAAATAGTATGAATCTACTTCATGTACAACCACAGAAAAGACAGTTGTACTCCATTTTTGTACAATGAATCAAAATAAGTAAGTGTCTTATTTTTTATTTATAGTATCTTGGCTGGCACACAATAGGTTTGCAATGATCACTTCTTAATGAATGAATAAATGAGATACTTGTTGAGACTGATGAAACAGTATGGTGATGAGGGAAAATAATCAGACTTTATATCCCTTCTAAAACCTAGTACTGTGCCTGTCACATTATAGGACCTTATCATATTTGTTGACTAAATGAGTGATTTAGTAAATTAATTATAAAATTTTCAGGACAATAATTCATGTTTCATGGTTCCAATACTTTAATGACAACAACTTTAGGAATTTGAAATTCTCTATTCTCTCTCTCTCTCTCTCTATGTCTCTCTCTCTGTCTCTCTGTCTCTCTCTCACACACACATACACACACACAATGCACACACAGTGTAGCACTATTCTTTGTAGTAATTTTGAATGTAATGTAGATTAATTTGGATACTAACACTCTCCACAAACACAATTATATTTGGAGTATAATAGAACTGTCCATAAAAATAAAATATTACACAATGAATGGAAAATGTGACCTTCACAGACCTCAGACTCTTCAATTGGTATCTTGCATGTTTGGAACCTGGGGATACATTAAAGGGTGTAGATTTAGGACAGATAAGAGAATGTGATATTTGACCCAGTAGGACATAAGGACAGGTGGTGTAATGGTTAATGTTAGGTTTCAACTTGACTGCATTAAGAACACCTAGAAAATTGGTAAAGCATTATGTTCGGGTATATGTATGAGGCTTTTTTTCAAGTGAGTTTAGCATATGAATATGAGTTGAGTGTGTTGGGAAAATGCCCTATCTGAAGACATCATCCAATCAACTCGCGGCCCTGAGAGAACAAAACATAGAAAGGGAAAGTATGCTTAGTTATCTCCTTAAGTGGGAAAGACTATTGCCCTTCTGTATATTGAAATAGAACATAAGACTCCTCAGCCTTTGAATTCCAAGAATAACACCAGATCCTCCCTGATTTTTCATGCCTTTGACCATGGGCTCAGAGACATACCACTGACTTCCTTGGTTCTGAGACCTTCTGACTTGGAATGGGCCATGATACTGGTATTTTAGGGTCTCCAGTTTGCAGATGGTCTACCATTGGGACTTTTCAACTTCCATAATGGTGGGAATCATGTCCCTTAATAAATCTCTCATATGCCTATATCTGTCCTTTTGGTTCTCTTTGGAGAACCTTGAGTAATACAAATGGTGAATATCACTCAAGGAAAATTGGGATTAAAATCTAGGGGAGGATGGCTTCATATATTTTAGGGAAATCTTAGGTGCTTTGGGGAAAGTGAACGCATTGGACATGGCACCTGTCACTGGTGAGGCAGTTGGAGATATGAAGAGGATAATGAGTGAAAGGATAAGAAAAGGGGAAGACACTGTAAAATTCCTCTCTGAGAAGGGTATATTATACAGTTTACCTCATATAATCTAAATATTGATGTATTTGTGTCCTGAAAAATAGTTTTCTTTTTTCTTTTCAGTGGACTTACTACTAGCTAAGATCAGTGTGTGGCACTAACAGTCTGAAAGGGGTGATAAACGTGCCGGAAAATAATCACAATATATTACATTTGATATAAATATATAAATATGTACATACACAGAAATACTAGAGCAAGGTAATTAAATGTCTGAGAGAGTTTGAAAAGGTTTGTTTCTTTTCTTTATTTCTTTTTTATTTTTATTTTTGTCCTGGAGACTGGGTCTAGGGATGCTTTTAAAACTGAGATAAATCCTTAGCCCTTTTTACCTTTTATTTCTCTCACCGAGTTGCTTAGTGTCTCCTTAAATTGCTGAGGCTGTTTTGAACTCTTGATCCTCCTGCCTCAATCTCCGGAGCCACTAGAATTACAGGCATGCTCTGATATGCAAAGCCTGAAAAAGTTTCCAAAAGGAGGAGATGGCCTGAAAAAGGAAGAAAGAGGAATTTATTAGACAAACTAGGTGAGGTCAAGGCATTATAAGAAGAAGGAAAAGTAGGATTGAAATCAAATAAACAAAATGCCCTGGTGTCTTCACAGAATTGCAAAAGGCAAGAGCAGGGATGATGCTGAAGAAAGTGTAGAGAGTTAAAGATCGAGATTATTGCTACATTTTGAATTGCTGTCCCTTTTGAACCTCCTGTTAAGATTTAATTGCCATTACTATAGTATTAAGAAGTGGCTTTTGTTAAGTAATTAGTTTATAGGAGGTCATGAAGTTGTGGGACCTATGATTGTATTAAAGACTTTATAAAAAGAGGGAAGGAAAGCAAACTTGCTCTGGCTTTCCATGTGATGCTTTGCAATGCCTCCAGACTGTGTGAAGTCCCCCCAAAATATGTTGACCTTACCAGCTATGACCCCAATTTACCAGATGTAGCTCCACAGTCTTGGACATTCTCAACCATAAGTTGAATAAACCTTTATTCTCTATAAACTACTCACTTTTTGTATTCAGTTATAGCAAAGGAAATGGGCTAAGACAGGTATTATCTTTATCTGCTTCAGAAACATCAAAGATATCATGTAAGGGAGTTACACAGACAGATCTGGGTTTTAGACAGACTATCCTGGCATCAGTGTGAAGAATAGATCAGGAAATGCAGGTCCACAGAATCTGCAGAGAATGTCATTACCATAGTTCAGGCAACAGCAGGGAGGGCCTGAACCTATGTAGTTGCAGTCAAGTCTCAGAGTAAATGATAAATTTAAGAAAGGTCACTAGCAAGCAAAATCAGAATTCCACAAGCTCCCCTGAAATCTTCCAATTTTTTCTGTTTTTCATACCTAAAAGTTTTAATAAAACTATGTATACTTATTTGAAGCGCTTCCCCAATTTTCATGCCCTTTTCAACTTTCTCTAATATGCCTTTGCCTCTGAAGCATATCTAATTTCAGTTATTGTAAAAGTGTCCTTTGATTTCCATGTCAATAAAACCACTGGACTTGTTATTTAGTCATTTTACCTGAATCCACTTTCTTCTTAGAATACTCCCTTCTCTTGGCTTCTGTGATACTAGTCATTCCTAGATTTCTCCTATCTCTCTGCCTGCTTTTCCTCAATATCCTTTGCCAGTTCATATCCCTCTATTTAAATGTTAATAATCTCAAGTCTCAGCCCTTGGACCCCATCTCTCCTAAGTCTATATTCTCTCTTTGAATAAGCTCACCTATGTTCCCAGATTCCATAAGCAAACTTAACTAAAATTAATGTGCCATCCATTTCAAGAAGCACAATTTTTATGGACCAACAAGAAAGCAAAAGATCTTTCAATTAAATTACAATATCTCAAATTGCATTAATCATTTCACTGCACTTCAAACTTGTTCCACTTTATAGTGTTCCAATTCAAAATAGCACCATTATTCACTTAATTGTTCAAGATAAAATCCAGAAACCTGGCACAACTTTTATTCTCCACCTCACTACTTCCTACTCCTTGTGTCTAATTAATCTGTGTCCTATTGCTTTTACCTCTTAAATAACCCCTGAATATGCCCAACTGTCTGATATGAATGTAATGGAAGCCATAACCTCTCTTTCCTGATTTACCTCAAAAGTATCACAATTGGTCTAATTAATCCTCTGATTAGATGTACAGCAAGTTGAATGATCTTTTCAAAACCCCAATTTGACCAATTCATGTCCCTGATGAAAATCCTTCAGTAGTTCCCTATTAGTTTAAAGCAAAAATCCCAATTATTTTAATGGTCTACAAAGTTTCTGCCCACCTCTCTAGCCTTGCCTCATGACACTGTGTCCTGTAATCTGGAAATGGCAATTACACACTGACCTTCTTTTCCATCCTCAAATGTGGCCACCTCATCCCTTCCTCAGTACCCTGTGCACATGCTGTCCCTTCTGCCAGGATTCTTTTACTTCTCATTATTTAATTTCCATTCATTCCTCAGTCCTTAACTTAAACATTACCTTCTGAGATAAGTCTTTCATGATTCCAAAGTAGGTCAGATTCTCTGCTATGGGCTATCGTAGCACACTACTTTTCTCATTTTTAGAATTTTAAATTGTAGTGAATTAATCTAAGAAATTTTCAAATTAGAACAACGAGATCCTACTACAAACCAATTAGAATGGAAAAAGCCCAAAACACTGACACCACAAAATGCTGATGAAGATGTGGAGCAAAAAAAACCTTCACTGCTCATTTAATGTGAAATGACAGATGCTACACAGAAATGACATATCTGGAGAAGATTGTTTGGAAGTTTCTTAAAAAAGTAAACATTGTCTTATCATATAATCCAGCAATCATGCTACCAGATATTTACACAAATGAATTAAAACCTTGTTCCCACACAAACTGTATGTGAATAAATGATTACATTTATTCATGATCACCAAAAATTGGAAGTAATCCAGATATCCTGTAATAGGCGAATGAATAAACAAGCTAATACACCCATTTAAAGGAATGTTACTCTCAGATGAAAGCAATGAGTTACCAAAACACAAAAGACAAGAAAACTATCTTAACTGCATATTGCTAAGTAAAATAATTCAGTTTGAAAATACTACATATTATATGATTCCATCTATGTAAAACCCTGGGAAAGAGAAAACCTATATTGACTGCAAAGAGATTAGTAGTTTCCATAGGTTGTGGAGAGAGGGATGAATAAGCAGAATACAGGATTTTTAAGACAGCAAAACTACTCTGTATTACAATGCAATGGTAGATATTTGGCATCATGCATTTGGCAAATCCCATAGAACAGTAAAATAAAACATATGAACCCTAATGTTTACTTAAGTTAAAATAATTGATCAATTCTGATATGTCAGTTATAACAAATATACATCAATAATGAAAGGCATTAATGGTACGAGACCTTAAAGACACGAAGAGGGACAAGTTGCACATTGGAAGTCACTGTATCTTCTATTTAATATTTTTACAAACATAATTCTGGTCTAAATCAAAGTCTATTAACTAAAATAACATTTACAACTTAAAATGTAACTAGCATTTAATATTGGCTTGGTGCTGGGATGAAAGCTTCATGAAGGCAAGAACTGTGCTAGGGAGCCAGCTCAGTCCTGTATCTCAGCTCCTAGTATAAAACTAAGAACAAAATAGATTGTCAGTTAGCATTTTTTAAATAAATAGATAAATCAATGAATGATGGGATATAGGAGTTAAGGGAGAAGGAGGAATCAAGAATTATAGCCAAGCAGGAGGAGAAGGGCCAGGCATGGGGAAGGATTGGGAAATGAAATCTGCCAAATTATGTTATGTCATGCCCATGAATATACCAGAATGAATCTTGGTTCCTTTCTCTCTCTGTCTCTCTACTTGTATACACACACACACACACACACACACACACAAAATGCATATATGTATACACATACATATACATGTATCTACTACTACTAATAACAAAAACAATAGAGCAGATATCAATCAGTCGAGTGAGTACTGCAAGTAGATCAGGGAGATGCAGGAGGGGACAGAAAGGAAAGGTACTGGGAAATGAGATTGATCAAATTTTGTCATGTACTTTTACAAATATGGCATAATGAATCCATACATCATACACTATTATGTATAAGTATTATGCGCCAATGTAAATTTAATCTAAAAAATTATTGCCAACTTTCATGCTTTGATAACTAATTTGGATCCTAGCACCTCAGATCTGAGGCAAGGGGAAAATGATAAATCCAATTTTAAGAGGAATGATAAATTCAATTTTAGGAGGAGTTAAAGGTGTTTGTGAGACATATGGTAGGCAGTTTGATATGTGGGTCTGGAGTTGGGTAAAGAAGCCTGGGCTGTGGACATAAATTTAATAGCCATTAGCTCCAGGTGTTGGTTGAAGCTGAGTGAGGGGATGAGATCATCCAGGGATTGAGTGTAACATAAGAAGGAGAGACAGCCAAGGACATTTCTTCGTAAAACATCAACACTTAAAGGATAGGCAGAGGAAAATAAACCACAGAGGGAAAGGGAGAATGAAAAGACAGAGAAACTAAAGAAAAGTGAAAACAATATGATACTTTAGAGGCCAAGGGTCAATAGGGTTAAAGTAATAGATGGTTCAAGTAAGACAAGAACTGAATAATGTCATCTGGTTTCATAAGCAAGAGGACACACAAGATTCTTTGGGAAGCAAGCTAATAGGTGAAGCAAAAGTGAGGGTTTTCAAACCCTGAATAAACAACTGTCTTCCTCAAAGCTTATTGAGAAGGGTAGGAGAAAGGTGGTTGTGGTGGTGGGTGGAAATGAATATCAGTGTTAAGAGAAAGCTTTTCTTCAAACATTCAAAAAAAAAAAAAAAAAAAAAGAAACCCTGAACAAATCTGAATGTTTACAGGGCACATCATAATGTAATTACCATTCTATAAATTGTATTGGATTGTCTCAATACACAATTTGCTCCCTGTCACATGTGTTTAAGTCCAGGCTGGATACAGAACAAACTGAGGATATTTTTTTTCTCAACTATAAAATGAGAGTCAGGGTTAGAAGACTTCAAGTTTCCATAAGCTGATTGCTCCAGTGACCCGTGGTAAAATGGAAAGAGCTCTGGGCCAAGAATCTAGCAGACCTGTTTCTTGAATCCCACTTTGTCCCTGACTAGCTGCATGATCTCATAATATTTATTTAGCCTGTCTCTGCAACAACTTTCCTTATATGTAAACCAACTTTACAAAATCATATCTTAGATCAAAGCAGAGAATGGATCTTAGAGTGTTTGTAACAATATAACAATATGAGACATTACAGTGCTGCCAGAGGTCATTGAACTCTTTGGGAAGACTTTAGATTATTTTTAGCTAATAAGGCCTTATAATAATTTTAGTTAAATTCATTTTGTAATAACCATGTGAGGTGGGCACTGCTATTATTCTTATTTTATAGATGCAGAAACTGACTCAGAGACAATTTTGGAAACTTGCCTAAGATCAAATAGTGAGGGATTAGTGAAGTAAAGACAGGAAAACACAAAGTATGGTTCTAGAATTCTGCACAAACATTATGCAGTGTTATCCCTGGCAAAAAGCCCTGTCCCTCATGTAGAGCCATCAAATCCTTTAGGAAAATCTGATGAAAACTATGGACTATCTCTCCCACAAAATGCACAGAAATTCTAATGTATGTTATTTATATAGTATTTGAAGGAATTCACTTCCTGATATTCACCACTATGTAAAACCTTTGTCATCAGGCTCACTCAGGGATCTCAGATTAAAAATCCTAAGTCTAAAGTTCAATTCCATCATCCCTAAACTCTGACTATCCTATTTCAAAACCTGTCATTAACAGTCCAATTCTAGAAATTGCAAGTGGCTTCCACTCTCATGCTGCCCTCTACTGCCGCCTGCTGGACTGTCCGCAGTAATGACAACACTGCTATGCTTTTTGTTTAGACTTCTCACATTCGGAACACTTTCAAAAGAAGGTGGTCTCATAGCTCCAGGGGGATTGTAACCCCAAACAGCTATCTGGATAATGACTAGCTACCTGTTGGTGCCCTAAATTTTCCCGTCATACCCTGCGGCACAGTTTGTGGGGCGTCGCCGCCATTTTAGGTGTTTTTTTTTTTTTTTTTTTTTTTTTTTTTTTTTCCTGGACTGTCTGCATCCCCAGAACTAGGGACACAGACAGCCTTTGGCGTTCAGCAGAGGGCGCTGGAGTACACCTTTCCCAGTTAGAGGCAGTGGTCTTGGCCAAATATGCCAGAAATTCAATTTTCTGACCTATTCTTTTAGGCATGCTAAACCGCGTGTTTCCTTCCTAGACTGGACACACTTCTTTAGCATGCACATCTGCCATCCATTTTAACATTCACCGTTCCTTGGCTTTCTAACTTTTTTTTTTGGTGGTTCTTCAACTGTAAAGTTTACAAAACTTTGTCATTAAACATGTAGGGTGAAAAAAAGAGGACTTCCTACCCCAACTTAAGATCCATTCTTAAAATACTTCAGTATTTCGCTATTCACATTTGCCACTTTCCCTGTAGTCCTTGTTAATTCCCTTCCAGTTCCAAATAAGGAAATGGTAATCAGAGCACTACTGAAAATCAGAGCAGACCTGCATCAGATTTAAAGGTTTACCATTTTATTACCTTTATGACAAGTTACTTGACCTCTTTGGTGGTGTCAGTCTATAAAATTATGAAGGGGTTGGTTAATATTGGAGGATCTCTATGGGCCTTTTCTGTTTTGATGTGCTAGGATTCTAGAAATAATCTTTTTTTTTTTTTTTTTAATTTTTACAATCCACCCACATCTAATCCACTATCTTTGTTTCCAGAACGACCTCTGTTGGATCACACACCTTCACTTAAATCCCATAAAGGCACCCTTTTGCCCATAGTAAATAGCTGATACTGTTGTGACACGAAGGACCTTTATACTCTGAGCCCTTCTCTCTCTGGTCTGTAAATTTGTCATTTTACTCCTAATACAATACAGTTTAGGTAACATAGGTCCCATCACCAATCTAGATTGGGGACAATGATGATTTAATCTCCATCTCTGCTTCGTCAAAAATGTACTATTAATTATCTATTTAGTTATCTTTCTCCCAGTCTCTGCTGTGAACTCTTTGAGCAGAAACCACTGCTGAATGTCCACTTTCTAGAATAATGCATGGCACTTTGTCCATGCTCAATAAATATTTTGAGTGGACGAATGAATCTAGTGGTTGCTTTCCTGAATGTGCATCATCATGCCTAGCCTATCGCAGATGTTTAATGACTATTGAGTGAATTAACAATTGTACTTCCAAAATCTCTTCAACCTCTCCAATTTGCATCCTTTCCTTCCTTTTTCACTATTTTGTCAAATACTAATCACTTTTACCTGATAATTGGGAAACATATTAACTAATTTTTCACATCTTACTTCTCCCATTATATCAATTTTTCTTAAAATACCATTCTGTAGTACTATTCTCTGTTCCAAAAGTGTCCAGTACTCCCAATTGCATATAGGATCAAGTCTGAACTGCTTTAGCAGGAATTGAAGACAATTAGCCTATTGCTCCAAGAAAACACAATTACTTCCTATTCCTCAGTACCTGTCCCATTTCATGTGCAAAACAGATGAAGGATAAGAAGGACTAGCAGAATGCCTGAGGTAGTGGGGATGAATAGAAGGGGATGGATTTGAAGGGATACACACTAAAAAGGCAGGTTTACATTAGTAGTGTCTGACACTTTCCTTTCCACAGTCATTGCCAAATTTCTTTTTCTACTCCAAGTTCTAGAAATAATAATCTTATCTAAAATGGTTGTTTTATTCTTGCAGGAGACACATTTTTTCCGTAAGTGGTTTGTATGTATTGATGCATTTAATCCTCACAATAGTCTTTGGGTAGGTACCATTGTTGTCTTCTCTTTAAAGAAAGACACTGAGGCAGATACAGGAATAAGTAACTTGCTCAGTGTTATATAATCAGTCAAAATAGCAGAGCTAAACTCACTTAGCATAATATTCTCCAACTCCATTCATTTACCTGCAAATGCTGTAATTTTATTTTTCTTTGTGGCTGAATAATATTTCATTGTGTATATAAACCACAGTTTCTTTATCCATTTATCTATTGAAGGACATCTAGGTATGTTCCACACTCTTACTATTGCTAATTGAGCTGCTAAGTGAGATAAGCCAAAAAATCAAAGGCTATAATTTTTCTCTGCTAAGTGGATGGTAATACATAATGGAGGCGGGGGAGGGAAGGGAAGAATGTAGGAAGGATGGATTGTGTAAGGGAAATGAGGGGTGGGGAGGAGCAGAGAAAAGGAAATATAATGGAGTGAGACATACATCATTACCCTATGTCCATATATGATTACACAAACTGTGTGACTCTACAACATGTTCAACCACAGAAATGAAAAGTTATCCCCCATTTGTGTACAATGAATAAAAAAAAAATAGCAGAGCTAGGTAGGACTGAATGCAGGTAGACTGACCCTGGGAATTGTGACTTGAATTATATAGTACATTACAGATCCCTCTGTAGGCCACCATGATATTATTTCTAATTCTCTATTGCTTTTTGTGATAACATTGTATAAGTCCTTCTTTATTGACTACTTTCACTCCCAAATGTAGAAATCACACAAAATTCTGTTCTTTGTTCCTCTTTCACTAGCTCTTGAAGAGGTAATTTTTTTTTGAGAAAAGCATGTGTTAGCGATAGTCTTTGTTATACTGATATACTTTATTACATTGTCTCTTTCAGCATCCATTTGAATTATGTCTTTTGTATTTTACAGGTGAAGAAAATAAGGCACAGAGAAGTAAGGTCACTTGAGAAATATCACACAGCTGGCAAATGGCAGAGTTTGCATTGGAACCCCAGGGGTTCTGACCTAGAAACTGGTTTACTAATTTGTGTGGTTTTGTTTTGTGATTAAAAGCCAGAATCTAGAATTGGACTGCTGGGTTCAAATTCAAGTGCAACTTCTTTCCAGCTGTATGACCTAGGGCAAATTTCACTTTTCTGACCCTCAGTGCCCTCACTTCTAAAATGGAAGAATAGTAGTAAGGCTGATGTGATGATTAAATGAATTAATTTATGTTAAACACTTAAAATAATGTCTGGCACCAGATAAGCAGTACTTCAATATTACCATCATTATTTTATATATAAAATCAGTCTTTTCAGCTTTCCAGGCAATGCTGATAGCAAGTCCTAATTCAGTTTTTGTTGTTTGGTTTTTTGTTTTCCTTAGCTGATTTCTAAGATTTCACAGAACTGTTGGATTTAAGCAGTACAGAAAAAAAATGAGGCATATAGTCTTCAGTAGTTCCTCATTGCTTCTCTCTGATACTCCCCAATTGTCATCCCAAGAGTTCCATTAGAAGATCTGATAATTTTCCTCTGATGACAATCACCAAATTGAAGCTCACATTTATTTACAATGCCATACTGCCCCCTTCTGTGGAATATAGGTAATAAGCTAACTATGGACTTTACAGGCTGAACATGCTTCCTAAATAGTAGTGACTTTGTTATATTATCTTCCATTCTCACCTGGATGAGGATAACTCCCAATCCTTTTTGTCATCATGAGGATCTGCGACAAAGGGAATAATTATGTTACTTATGGACACATAGTTAAATAGTTATGAAAGTATGGATTTAAATCTAAGCCTTTGTAATTTTTAAATTCCTAATATTTTTCTTTTATGTTTCTTTTTTATTCTTATGAATATGTTTAGTTATAAAGACTGCCTATTGCTTACTTTAAAATCTTTTTCTCCTTCAGAAAGTTTCCCTGTATTCTAGAATATAGCATATCTATTTCTAAATTGTATGATTTTTGTTTGTGGAGGCATGTATTATCCACCTTATGAACATTTTTTTTGTTGTTGTTTTTTGTTTTTTGGAACCAGGGATTGAACTCAGGGACACTCAGCCACTGAGCCACATCCCCAGCCCTATTTTGTATTTTATTTAGAGACAGGGTCTCACTGAGTTGCTTAGGGCCTCGCTAAGTTGCTGAGGCTGGCTTTGAACTCGCGATCCTCCTGACTCAGCCTCCCAAGTCGCTTGGATTACAAGCGTGCGCCACCGTGCCCGGCTTCACCTTATGAACATTTTTAAGTAATTAATATAAAGTATGGATTTTCCAATTCCTTATTGAATTGATTTCTAGGAAACTTATTATTCAGTACGATCTTCTAAAATTCAAGCAATTTAGTTAAAAGGAGAGTACAGTACTAAGATAAATAATGCATAGCACTAAGTAAAATTCTTCATAAAAATAGATGTCAATAGAAAGTCAACATCTCAGAATCAGGATCTGTTTTCTTATAAAAGATGATATTCTTTGCAACCTAGCTCAGTGCCTGAAGGACTCAGTAAATATTTGTTGAATTACTATTTGCTGATTGCCTTAGTCAGTCTTCATCAAGTAATAATATATTTCCCTTGTATATCCAAAAAAGGAAATGTTCTACTAAGTGCAGTTTGCAAGTCATGAAGGATTTAACCATTTAAATGCTACATGCTAAATTATATTTTGATATTTTCAATCAATGAGAATAATTGCAAAATTAGTAATACATTTCCCTATGGTAATGTACTCAAATATCTGTGTAATTTGATATTTCTTAATAGATTGCTGATCATCTATAGGAATCACTTAGTAGTAAGCTGGTATAGACAAAACTAGTTGTAAATATGTGTACATCACAGAGTTAATCAGATAATCAACCTGAAGTGTATAGCTTATTTCCTTTTAAATGTTTTGCTTTAAATATAATACACACTATTATATTAATTTTGCATTTGAGTATAATACACTGTAACATGATTCTTTTTTTGAATCTTAATGTGTAAACAGAAAGTCAAGGCAGCTGTCTACAAAGTGATAATTTCCTCTTTTAGAAAATCTATACTAATATCAGATGCTAATTAGTGTAATGAATAAAACTACTAAACTCAAAGTCAAAAGTACTCCATTCTCCCCCAGTTCAACTGCACATTTGTGAAATACCTGAGTGGTTTTATGCTCCTCTTTGATTTTCAATTTCCCAATCTGCAAATGGAGATTAAAATTGCAAACCCATAAGATTGTCATGATAATGAATGAAAGAGTTTTGATAAATTAGAATAGTAGGGTAAGGTATCATTAGTGTTCTTTTCCTCATCAGGAGTCCTCCTGATCTTATCAGTTTTGTTAATATTTAATATAAGGCACCACATCAGTCTCTTTATCATCTTTCATCTATACTTGAGTTTAATGATGGGATATGAAGGAACAATATCCTTTACCACTTCAAGGAAGTGTGTTAGTACATAGCGGAGAGTGCTTGATCGTATCCAAATTCATCTTTGTTGATAAAAAGGTATGTCTGCAAACACAACACTGAGTCATTTATTTAACCCCAATTTAACATACTTTTATCACTTTTTTCCTAACTCTACTCTAAGTTTGGATCTTATTTTTAAATTAATGAGGATTTAGTAATGGATTTTCAATGATTAGTGTGCTAAAAGATCATTCTGGTTGCCATAAAGAGATTGTTAGATAAATTGAGAGCAGAGGCAAGGAAACATGATAGAAGGCTGGAAGGTTGGTGCATTAATCCAGGTAAGAAATGACAAAGGCTTGTACTAACAAAGTTGGCAGTAGGAATGATAGAACTGACCAGATATGGCAAAAAAGTCAAATGTGGGGGTAATTCACAGGTTTGTGACTTTTAGTGACATGTATTTTATCTAGTAACCACCACTTTCATATAAATGATCTCCAACTATGCTTCATGTAGCTTGGTCAAAATAATTAAACAACCAACTTGGTATCACATGAATCACTTGAAGATTTCAGGTGGCTTCTCCATGGAATTCCCAGTGGATTGGCATTTTTTACTCAGAGTAATTCCCCAGAGATTTATCAATGTTATATTGTGTACTACTAAATGATATAAAGGAAAGGGTAATTCATTCCTTTTTATCTCTGAGTAGTATTCCAAGATATGTGTAAACCACAGTTTGTTTAAATGATTCACCACTTGCAAAGTATCTAGACTATTTCAAGTTTGGGACCATTACAAACAAAACTGATGTGAACATTCACATACAAGTTTCAGTGTTGGTATAAATTTTATTTTTCCTGGGATAAAAGCCTATTAGTGCAATTGACATGTCATATGGTATTATGGTTTGGAATTGAGGTACCCCCCGCAAAAGCTCACATGTGAAACAATACAAGAAGGTTCACAGGAGAAGTGATTTGGTTATGAGAGCCTTAACCCAATCTGTGAATCAGTCCCCTGAAGGGAAGGAGGGTAGGGTATGGCTGGAGGAGGTGGGGCATCAGGGGTGTGCCTTTGGTGTATATATTTGTATCTGGCAAGTGGAGTCTCTCTCTCTGCTTCCTGATCATCTTGTGAGTTGCTTTCCTCCACCACATTCTTCACCGTGATGTTCTGCTTCATCTTGAGCCCAGAGAAATGGAGCTGGCTGTCTGTGTACTGAGACCTCTGAAATCAGGAGCCCCCAAATAAACTTTTCCCTTTTTCTCCTCTACAATTTCTCTGGTTGGGTCTTTTAGTCACAGCAGAAAAAAAAGGAAAAAAAAAAAACCTGACTGAAACTTATTGTAAGTGTGTGCTCATTTTTCTAACTGTCAGACTATTTGTAGTGTGGGTTTATCATTTCACATTCCCACAGCAGTGTATAAGTGATTGTTTTTAATTGCCAGCATTTGTATTGTCACTATTTTTCATGTTTGCCTTTGCCTTCTGTTAGGTGTGTAGTGATATCATATTACAGTTTCAATTTGTATTAACCTGTTGCCCAATTATGCTACACATCTTTTTCTATGTTCATTTTTTTCATGTGTACATCCTCTTCATTGAAATGTCTCTTCAGGACTTTTGCCCATTTTTTAATCGGAATTTGCTTTTACTGTTGAGTTTTGGGGGTCCTTCAAGAATACTAGTCCTTTGTTGTGTATATTTATAAGCATTGTCCTATTTTTCTTTCAATTCTGTTCACAATGGTCTTTCATGAAGCTAAAGTTATTAAATTTTTGTGTTGTCCAATTAATCAAATTTCATTTTATAGATTGTATTATTCACATCAAGATTAAAAACTATGCCTAGTCCTAAATTCAGAAAAACTTCCTCCAAGATATTTCTAAATGTTTTATAATTTTACATTTACATTTCAGTCCTTTATCTATTTTGAATTATTTCTTATATAATGTGTGAAATATGGGTGCACGTTCAGTTTTAAACTCTATACATCCAAATTACTCCAGCTCTATTTGTTGATTGGCTTTAATTCATCCATGAAATTACTTTTGAATTTTCATCTAAAACCAGTTTAGCATTCTCTATTCTGTTCCACTGATCCACGTGTGTATGTTTCAACAAGTATCACACTGTTTTGATTATTGTGGATATGTATTAAGCTTCAATATCAAGTGGAATGATCCTCCTACATATGTTATTCTTCATTGTCAACATTGTTTTAATTATTCTAGAACTTGTGTTTTCCTGTATTCATTTTAGACTAGCCTTGTATGTATACAGAAAATCTTCCAGGGATTATAATATGAAATGTATTAAGTCTTTTGATTAATTGGAAGATAATTGATATTTTTGTCCACGAATCCAAGTATGTCTCTTGTTTTGTTTGTATGTGAAACATCCCCCAAAAAACTCATGTTATGCAATGCAGGGATATTCAGAGTTGAAATAATTAGATTATGAAAGCTATAACTTCTTTAGTGGATTAATCCATGTGGTGAATTAATAATTAAAATGGACTACTGGGAGTTAATTAAAGACAGGAGCATTGTGACTGGAGGAACTAGGTCACTGGGGACATTGCCATTTAAAAGTTTGAGTTATTTTCCCTGTTTTTATTAGAATTATTAATTTATTTTCAGTTCTAACATTCCCATTTGACTGTCCTTTATATTTTATGTTTTTGCTGACCCATCTTATTTTTCAATTTGTTTCAGGAATGTTTTTGTCTGTGGAAATACCTAAAGGATGGGTGCTTTAAAATCCTTGTCAGATAATGCTGATATCTATGTCATCTTGGTGTTGGTACGTTGGTTTTCTAAAGCTACTCTTGATTGCTAAAATGCCATATATTGGGTGTATTATGCAAAATAAATTTATTTTCTTGAAGTTTTGAAGGGTATATCTCAAACATGAAGGTGTCAATAGATTGTTTCTTTTGAGACCTCTCCCTTGGATTGCAGTTACCCAGTATTTTCCTGTTCTTCCCTCACTGTGTGTTGTCTTTGTTCTAAACAACTTTTTAATTTAATAAGGACACCAGTCATATTGGAGTGGGGCCTACCATAAAACCTCATTTCACTCTAATTGCCATCATAAAAATTTTATATTTAAATACAGTTACATTCCGGGTTACTGGCCATCAGTAATATAACATATGAATTGGGAGAACACACAATTGAGACCATAACAGTTGCCATTATTTGGTTGCCTTGTCTCATTCTACTTAAGATTTTTGAAACAGTGTTATTGAGGTACTCACATAGCATATTATTTGCCAGTTTTAAGTGTACAAGTTCAATAGATTTTAGTAAAATCACATATTTGTATATCCATAACCTCCATTAATAGTAGGATATTTTATAAACTCCAGAAAGGAACCTGATACTTCTTGGCAAGTATCCCTGAAATTAACCAGCCTATGACAATTCCTAATCTATTTCCATCTGTATAGATTGGCCTCATCTGTATATTTCATGTATATGAAGCCATATAATTATGTGATCTCTTTTGATGGGTTTCTTTCATTTAACATAATGTTTTCAAGGATCATCCTTGACTACTTTGATTTTGTTAGCAAGTTTTAAAATTGGAGAAGTCTTCCAATTATTTTTCAAAATTGTTTTGGTTATTCTGGCTCCCTTGAATTTTCATATGAATTTTATTTTAAGCTTTATTGACATATAATTGACATAGAAAAATTGTATATATCTCATGTATACATTTTGAGGAGTTTGGGTATGTGCATATACACTCATGATGATATCACCACGATTAAGATATTAAACATATCCATCATCTCTAAAAATTTTTTGTGGTCTTCATTTTTGTGCCTGCAAGTTAAGACCACATAATATGAGATGAATACATTTTAAAGTGGGCAATACCATATCATTTAATATACATGCTAAATTGTATAGCAGATTGCCAGAAATTATTTATAACAGAATAAAACTTTGTATGCACATTGAAGAAATATTCCCCATTTCTTCCTCCATCCAATCTCTGGCAAATGCCATTCTATTCTGCTTCAGTGAGTTTGACTATATTATTTTATTATTTTAATTTTGTATTTATTGTTCAAATTATTTCACTATGTTGTCCAAGAAAGATCCTCCTGCCTCAGCATTCCAAATGCTTGAACCACATGTATGCTCCACCACACCTGACTCAATGTAAGTTGTAGATAATAATGTAAGTGAAATCATGCAGTATTTATTCTTCCATAACTGGATAAATTCACATAACATGATATTATTTTGACATTTATCCATTTTGTACATTTTTTTTAAAGGCTAAACAACACTCCATTTTACATATATGTACCACTTTATTCATATTTCCATTGATGAGAATTTTATTGCTTCAATAATAATGCTGTAACACATATGAGGAAGGAGCTATCTATTTGAGATCCTGATTTCAATGATTACCATCTTGATTGGATTAAGAGATGCTCATGATTAAGGGATTCCTGGGTGTGTCAATGGGGGTCTGTTTAGGAATGATTGGCATGTGGGATAGTGAACTGAAGTGGAGACCCTCCCTAAGCTGGGACAGCACACTCCAAGTGGATGGTGGCTTGGATGCAATAAAAGGAAGCAGCAGCAGATGCAAGCTCGCTTCTTCTTGAACGGGTTCTTGATTGTTGTTGCGATCTCCTCTCTCTTCTTCACTCTTCCAAAGCAGACTGTGCTAGTGATTCTCCAGGGAGTTTCCAGAAGCCTTCATTCTAGGACTAGAGAAGCACCATTAATCCCTCTTGTTCTGAGGCTTCAGCCTCTTGGACTATGCAGCTACTGGTTCTCCCAGCTCTGCAACCTGTAGATGGCCATTGTGAACTATCCAGCTTCTGGTTGCATAAGCCAATCTAAAATAAATCCCCTTTTTAAAACCATACTTCCTGTTGATTCTCTTCCTTTAGAGAACCCTATCACAGGTATATACTGGGAAGTGAGATTGCTGCATCATATGGTAGTTGTATTTCTGCCTTTTCTAGAAACCTCCACACTGTTTTCTGAAGTGATAGAGCCAGTCTATTTTCCTACCAACAATTTATAATGGTTTAAATTTCTGTACATCTTTGCCCACATTTATCTTTTTTTTTAAAAAATGATATATTTGGTGCAAAATTTCATTATCATTTTCCTCTTCATTCCTAGATAATTAATATTGGTGAAAACCTTTTCATTCACATGAGGACTGTTTATGTTGCCCTTGGAAAATTGACTGTCTGGTTCCTTTGATCATTGTAAAAAATTTATTGGTGCATTATAATAATAGTGAGATACATTGCAACCTATTTGTACATGCACATAACATAATTAGATGATTCTCATTCTTCAGTACATCCCCTTGCTCTCCAGTCCTTCCTCCCCCTAATCCAATTCCTCTGCTTTTATCCTTTCTATTTTAATGAGATCCCTTTTTTATTTTTTTCTCTCTGCCCTTCACTATGAGAGAAAATATATGATACTTGACTTTCTGAACTGCCTTATTTTGTTAAAACATGATGCTCTCCAAATTTCCTGAAGGTGAAATAATTTCATTTTTCTTTATGCCTTTGTCCATTTTTAAAATGCATTTTTTTTATTTCCTTGGTCACTGACCTCTTTTTTTATTGGCTCTTTTTAATTATACATGACATTAGAATTCATTTTACTATAATTGTAAAGCATGGAATATACCTTATTCTAGTTAGGACCCCATTTTATGGATGTACATGATGTTGGGATTCACTGTGATGTATTTGTAGAAGTACACAGGAAGATTATTTCAGATTCATTCCACTATCTTTCCTTTTCTTATCCCCCACTCCCTTCCCTTCATTCCCCTTTATCTAATGTACTGGATATCTATTTTTCCCTCTTCCCCTTATTGTGGGTTAACTTCCACATGTCAATGAAAACATTTGACCTTTGTTTTGGGGGGACTGGCTTATTTCACTTAGCATGGTAGTCTCCAGGTTCATACATTTACTTGCAAATATTATAAAATCTTTCTTCTTTGTGGCTGAGTAATATTGCATTGTGTATATATATAACAATTTCTTTATCCATTCATCCGTTGGTGGTCATCTAGGTTGGTTCCATAGCTTAATTATTATGAATTGATCTGCTATAACTATGATTTGGCAATGTCACTATAGTATAGTGATTTTACACATTTTGTATATAAATCAGGGAATGGGATATTTGGACCAAATTGTGGTTTCTTTCCTAGTTTTCTCCATACTGCTTTTCAGAGTGGTTGCATCAATTTGCAGTCCCACCAACAATGTATGAATGTGCCTTTTTCCCCACATCCTCGCCAACATTTATTGTTACTTGTGTTCTTGATAATTGCCATTCTAGCTGGAGTGAGATGGAATTTCAGTGTAGTTTTAATTTGCATTTCTCTAATTGCTAGAGATGTCAAATATCCTTTTCATACATTGACTATTTGTATTTCTTCTTCTGAGAATTGTCTGTTCTGTTCCTTTGCCCATTTATTGATTGGGTTATTTGCTTTTATTACTGCTAATTTTTTTTGAGTTCTTTATGTATCCTGGAAAATAACACACTGCCTGGAGTGCAGGTGGTAAAGATTTCTTCCCATTATATAGTCTCTCTCTTTACCCTCTTGATTGTTCTCTTTGCTGTGAAAAAGCTTTTTGTTTGATGCAATCCCATTTATTGATTCTTGATTTTACTTCTTATTAAGGAAGTCACTTCCTGAACCAGTATGCTAGAGTGTTGGGTCTACATTTTATTCTAGTATGTGCAGGGTTTCTGATCTAATTTCTAGTTCTTTGATCCACTTAGAGTTGAGTTTTGTGCAGGGTGAAAGACAGGGGTTAAATTTCACTTTATGTAATATGGATTTCCAGTTTTCCTAGCACCATTTTTTGCATTCCTATATTCCAACAATGAATCAACTGAAAGAGAAATTAGAAAAACTATCCCATTCATAAGAGCCTCAAAAAAAAGATACTTGGGAATCAATGTAACTAAAGAGTGAAGGACCTCTACAATGAAAACTATATAACACTAAAGAAAAAAAATAGAGGAAGATCTTAGAAGATAGAAAGACTTCCCACCTTCTTGAATTGGCATAATTAATATCAAAATGGTCATACTATCATACTACTGAAAATGCTACACAGATTCAATGCAATTCCCATCAAAATTCCAATGATGTTCTTCATAGAAATAGAAAAAGCAGTCATGAAATTTGCCTGGAAAAATAAGAGGCCCAGAATAGTCAAAGCAATCCTTAGGAAATTGAAGCAGAAGGATCACAATATCAGACCTTAAATTATATGACAGAGCTATAGTAACAAAACCAGCATTGTAGTGGAACCAAAACAGACATGAAGACCAATGGAACAGAATAGAAGACACAGAGACAAGCCCACAAAAATACAGTTACTTGATGAAGGCACCATAAACATACATTGGAGAAAAGATAACCTCTTCAACAAATGCATTATTTTGTTATTGAGTTGTGGGGATTTGTGTATTTGTACATATTTGGGGTATAACTGTTTAGGATACATGGTTTACAAATATTTTTTCATATCTTTTGGTTGCCTTTTAAGTCTACTGACTTTTTGCTGTGCAATAGCATTTTAGTTTTACAATCCCATTTGTCTATTTTCACTTATTTGGCCTGTACTTTTCATGTTAAATTCAATAAATTGTTGACAGGAACAATTTTAAAACATTTTATTTATTTCAAGGAATTTATAATTTTCAGGTCTTATATTTCAGTCTTTAATTTGAGGAGTATTTCATGCACTGTGTAAAATAAGGTCCTGATTTCATTCTTTTGCATGTGTATGTCCAGTTTTCCCAGCATGATTTATTAAGGAGACGATCCTTTCTCCATTGTGTGGGCATAAGACTCTTCTCAAAAATCAGCTGACTGTAAATGTATGGGTTTAATTTTGAGCTGTCTATTCTAAACCATTGGCATACATGTCTGTCCTTATGTCAGTACTGCACTGTTTTAATTACTGTAGCTTTGTAATATATTTAGAAATCAGAACTCATGATACCTTCAGCTTTGTTCTTCCTTGTGATTGCTTCGTCTCTTCACTCTTTTGTGTTCCCCATGGATTTTAGCTTTTTTTTCCAATTTCTCTAAGAAATAATATTGGAGTTTTGATAGAAATTGCATTTGTAGATCACTTTGGATATTATAGACATTTTAACAATTCTAAATAGATTTTAATATTATCTTGTCAGTCTTTGAAATCAGTTTGGATTAAGATGGAATTGTATAAAAGCTGGAAGTCAACCTGGAGCATATAGCCACCTTAACATATTTAGGTCAATCTATGAACATGTCAGAAGTGTTTGTCTTGCTCCTAAGATTAGGGTAGAATGTGTTCATTCTTTCACCATTAAATGTGATATTATCTGCGGGTATTTGTAGATGTCCTTTATTTGTTTGAGAAGTTCTTTTCTACTCCTACTTTGTTGAGTGCTTTTATTATGAAGGCATGCTGAATCTTGTCAAATGCTTTTTCTGTGTCTACTGTGAAGAATAAAATGTCATTTTATTACTCTATTTTCATAAAGTACTACATTAATTAATTTTTGTATCTTAAGCTGATCTTATGTAGATTTGATTTACTACCATGTTGAGTATTTTTGTTTATATATTCAAAACTGACATTGGTCTATAATTTTCTTTTCTTGTAATGGCTTTGTTTGAGTTTGCAATCTGGATAATACTGGCCTCATAGAATTAAGAGGCATTTTTGCATAGTCTGGTTTAGAATAGTCTCCTAACCAGTTCCTTTCCATGTGATGCCAATTACAGTTTGATTTCAAACCACAGAATCTCAGTCTTAGGGAAAACATAAAACTACTCCTTCCATTTCCAAATCATCTGATCCTTGGAACCATTGTAAGTGATTCTGAGTCTTCACCTTAAACACATATAGTTGTGGAGAGCTCACTTGCTACCTAAAGAGCCCTTTCTACTTTTATCAGCTCTCTTATCAAGTTCTATCTTGTTCTGAGCTGAAATTTGTCTGCGGTATATATCCATGCAGGTCATTTTTAACATTCTGCTAGCTGCCAGGCCTTCAGAGCTCAGAAGTTAGAAACTATGCCCCGCTGAGTTTTCTCTAAGCCTAACAGCATCAACTCAAAAGAACTTGTTTCTTATCTCTTTATCCCAGTGGTGTCCCTCTTGATGTATTTACCCTTTTCTGGATCCTTTTTAAAGTGTGAGACCTAGGTAGAGTCTGAATATCACCTTTTTGATTTGGATTAGAAATTCTTTAAGTGTATTTCACTGAACAGCCCTCACATAAGATATTCTGCACAAAAACGAAACAAAACAAAACAAAAAAAACTATATAAATTAAGTTGAGAAAACAATGCATGCTATAATACCCTCTTGGTGAGTCAAAGTGCACATTGGTATCTAGGAGAATTGAGAAGTCCATTAGTAAAGAGAGCAATTTTGTTAGTGTATTTTAATTATACAGAAAATTTGGTTTTGTTGTGTCATATTCATACATGCACATAACATGCTTTGGTCATACCCCCCTGCATTACTATAACTCATCCTCCTCTACTCCCTCGTCCAATCTCCTTCCTCTTCTGTAATAACTTCCCTTCTACTTATATATCATTCTTTTTTCTGCTAGATTCCACATGTGAAGGAAAATGTTTGATACATGTCTTTCTCAGTGAGGTTTTTTTTTTTTATTTTGTATTTTTTGGAGCTGGGGATTGCACTCAGGGCATTCGGCCACTGAGCCATATCCCCAGCCCTATTTTGTATTTTATTTAGAGACAGGTTCTCTCTGAGTTGCTTAGTGCCTTCCTTTTGCTGAGGTTGGCTTTGAACTCACCATCCTCCTACCTTCGTCTCCTGAGCCACTGTGATTAGAGGTGTGTGTCACCAAGCCCGGCAAGTGTGGTTTATTTTGTGAAACATTATGGTCTCCATTTCTGTCCACTTTCCTGGAAATGATATAATTCTATTATTTTATTTATTTATTTATTTATTTATTTATTTATTTATTGTGCTAGGGATTGAAAAAAGGGCTTTGTGCAATACAAGCACTCTAACCACTGGGCTATATCCTCAGCCCTCTATTCTTCTTTATTACAGTATGATACTCCATTCAGCAATGGAGTATCAGTGTAGTATATGTATATACTACATTTTCTTTTCCATTAATCAATTGATGGGCACTTTCTCCATAACTTGGCTATTGTAAATTGTGCTAAAATAAGCATGTGTATCTACAGAGTCTGCTGACTCCGTATATTCCTGTAGGAATATACCAAAAAGTGGAATAGTTAGATCATGGGTTAGTTCTATTTTTAGTTATTTAAGGAAACTCCATACTGCTTTCCATAGTAATTGTACTAATTTACATTTATACTAACAGTATAAGATGGGTACTTTCCCCCAAAATCCTTTCTAGCTTCTATCTAACTATTTATGTATTTCTTCTTCTTCTTTTTTTAAATTTTGGTTCATTGTACACAAAGTAGAATCATACAATTGGCATATTCACACATATACATACAGTAACGATGCTTGTCTCATTCTATTATCTTTCCTTCCCCACCCCCTCCCCACCCCACATTTCCTCTATACAATCCATCCTTTCTCCATTCTTCCCTTACCTCCCTCCATCCCCTCATCAATCACTTATCCAAGAAATCATTCAGCCTTTGGTTTTTTGGGATTGGTTTATTTTACTTAACATGATATTCTCCAACTCCATCCATTTATGGGCAAATGTCATAATTTTATTATTCTTTATGGCTGAATAATATTCCATTGTGTATATATACACCACAGTTTCTTTATCCACTCATCTGTTGAAGGGCATCTAGGTTGGTTCCACAATCTAGCTACTGTGAATTGAGCTGCTATAAACATTGATGTGGCTGTGTCACTATAGTATGCTGATTTTAAGTCCTTTGGGTATAGTCCAAGGAGTGGGATAGCTGGGTCAAATGGTGGATCCATTCCAAGTTTTCTAAGGAATCTCCATACTGCTTTCCAGAGTGCTGTACCAATTTGCAACCACACCAGCAATGTATGAGTGTACCGTTTCCCTACATCCTCGCCAACACCTATTGTTGCTTGTATTCTTGATAATAGACATTCTAATTGGGGTGAGATGAAATCTTAGGGTAGTTTTGATTTGCATTTCTCTTAATACTAGAGATGTTGAACATTTTTTCATATATCTGTTGATTGCTTGTAGATGCTCTTCTGTGAAGTGTCTGTTCATTTCCTTAGCCCATTTATTGATTGGTAGGAACATACCTCAACATTGTAAAGGCTATCTATGCTAAGCCCACTGCCAACATCATTCTAAATGGAGAAAAACTGAAAGCATTCCCTCCAAAAACTGAAACTAGGCAGGGATGCACTCTTTCACCACTTCTATTCAACATTGTCCTTGAAATTCTAGCCAGAGCAATTAGACAGACCAAAGAAATAAAAGGGATACGAATAGGAAAAGAAGAACTGAAACTATCACTATTTGCAGATGATATGATTCTATATTTAGAGGAGCTGAAAAATTCCACCAGAAAACTGCTAGAACTCATAAATGAATTCAGTAATGCAGCAAGATATAAAATCAACATTCATAAATCTAATGTATTCTTATTCATAAGTGATGAATCCTCTAAAAGAGAAATTAGGAAAACTACCCTATTCATAATAGCCTCAAAAAAAATACCTGGGAGTCAATTTAACAAAAGAGGTGAAAGACCTCTACAATGGGAACTACAGAATACTAAAGAAAGAAATTAAAGAAAATCTGAGAAGATGGAAAGATCTCTCCTGTTCTTGGATAGGCAGAATCAATATTGTCAAAATGGCCATACTACCAAAAGTGCTATACAAATTTAATGCAATTCCAATTAAAATCCCAATGACGGACCTCATAGAAATAGAGGAATCAATCATGAAATTCAGTTGGAGGAATAAGAGACCCAGAATACCTAAAGCAATCCTTAACAGGAAGATCGAAGCTGGTGGTATCATAATACCAGACCTTCAACTATACTACAGAGCAATAGTAACAAAAACAGCATGGTATTGGCACCAAAATAGGCAGTTAGACCAATGGTACAGAATAGAGGACACAGAGACAAACCCACAGATATACAGTTATCTCATACTTGACAAAGGGGTCAAAAACATACAATGGAGTTAAGATAGCCTCTTCAACAAATGGTGGCTGGGTGTGGTGGCGCACGCCTGTAATCCAAGCAACTTGGGAGGCTGAGGCAGGAGGATCGCGAGTTCAAAGCCAGCCTCAGCAACTTAGCGAGGCTCTAAGCAACTCAGTGAGACCCTGTCTCTAAACAAAATACAAAATGGTGCTGGAGATGTGGCTCAGTGGCCAAGTGTCCCTGAGTTCAATCCCTGGTTCCAAAAAAAAAAAAAAAAAAATGGTGCTGGGAAAACTGTAAATCCATATGCAGCAAAAATGAAAATAAACCCCTATCTCTCACCCTGTACAAAACTCAACTCAAAATGGATCAAGGACCTAGGAATTAGATTAGAGACCCTTCACCTAGTATAAGGAAAAGTAGGTCCAAATCTGCATCATGTCGGCTTATGACTTGATTCCTTAACATGACTCCCAAAGTGCAAGAAATAAAAGCAGGAATCAACAATTGGGATAGATTCAAACTAAAAAGCTTTTTCTCAGTGAAGGAAACAATCAACAGTGTGGAGAGCCTACAGAGTGAGAGAAAATCTCTCCCACACACACATCCGATAAAGCATTAATCTCCAGAATTTATAAAGAACTCAAAAAACTTTACATCAATAATACAAATAACCCAATCAATAAATGGGTAAGGAAATATTTATTATTCTTGATTACCATTCTTACCAGGCAAGATGGAATCTAATGTAGTTTTGATTTTCATATCCCTGACTGCTAAAGATACTTAACATTTTTCTATAATTATTGGTCTCATATTTTTGAGAAGTGTCTGTTAATTTGACTTGACCATTTACTGATTGGCTTATCAGTTTCTTTTTACCTTAGATGCTATTTTTTAGATCTTCATATATTCTGTGTATTAATCCTCTATTGGAAGAGTAACTGGCAAAATTTTCTCCCATTCCTGTCAGTTGTATTTTTCCTCTGTTACTTGTTTTATTTGCTGGGCAGAAAGTTTTTTAATTGGATGCTGTTTCAATTGTCCATTCTTGCTCTTATTTCCTGAGTTGAGTCCCATTTTTGAAATCAGTGCCTGTGCCTATTTCCTTGAGTATTTCCCTTATGTTTTCTTCTACCAGTATTGAAGTTTCATGTCCTTAATTTAAGTCGTCAATATGTTTTGCATTGGTAATTGGACAGGGTGATAAATATATCCAGTTTCCCCAACATCCTTTATTAAAGAGGCAGCCTTTTCTTCATGTTTTTGGCAACTTCATCAAGAATCACATGGCTGTAGCTGTGTGGGTTTGTACCTGTGTCATCTCTTCTATTACACTGGACTATATATGTGGGTTTATGCCAGTACCATGCAATTTTTGTTAATGAAGCTCTCTATTATATTTTCAAATTTGGTATTGTGATGCCTCTAGCATTGCTCATCTTGAAAAGGATTTCTTAGGATATTCTAGGTCTGTTTTGCTTCCATATGAATTTCATGATTTTAAAAAATAATTTTTGAAGAATGTTATTGGTATTTTGATGGGATTTCATAAAGTCTATAGATTGCTTCTGGTCATATTGCCATTTTAACAATATTGATTCTTCTGATCCATGCCCATGGGAGGTCTTTCCATGTTGTAGTATCTTTTTCAATTTCTTTCTTCAGTGTTCTACAATGTTCATTGCAGTTTTTCAACTCATTGATTAGGTTTATTTCTAGATGTTTTATTTGATTTTAAGCTACTACAACTCTTTGTTTTCCTGATTTATTTCTCAGTGGTTTGGTCATTAATGCATAAAAACTTCTCACTTTTGTATATTGATTTTGTGTGCTGTTACTTTGCTGAATCAGATATAAGTGTCTACTGATGTACTTTTTAGAGTCTTCTAAATATAGTATATCATCTTCAAATGAGGATAATTTAATCTACTTCTTTCCTATTTGTGCCTCTTTCTTTCTCTTGAGTAACTATTTCGAATAAAAAATTCAAGTACTATCTTTATTAAGAGTGTAAGTGGGAACATCCTGTCTCAATCATTATTTGAGAGAAAATATTTTCTGTTTTTGCCCATTTAGTATGAAGTTGGCTAATTTTAATATTTAGTCATTTTTATATTTATTGGTTCTTTTTAGTTATACATGAGAACAAAATCCATTTTGATAAAATTATACAAGCATGGAATATATCTTATTTTAATTAGGACCATATTCTTGTGGGTGAAAATGATGGTTGGATTCACTTAGCTTTTGTCACATGTGTACATAGAAAAATTATGTTAGATTTAGTCTATTGTCTTTCCTATTCCTATTCCTCCTTCTGTTAGTTCCCCTTTATATAGTCTTTATTATGTTGAGTAATATCCTTCCATACTTATTTTATTCAGACTTAGTTATGAAGGGATATTTATATTTGTTGAAGGCTTTTTCTGCATCTATTGAACTATGTGATTTTAATCCTTGATTCTATTTATATAGTGTATATTTATTGATTTTGTATGTTGAACCATCCTTGCATCCCTAGAATGAACCAGCTTGATCATGGTGTATGATTTTTTTTAATGTGCTTAGAATTTGGTTTGCAAATATTTTATTATTTTTGCATCAGTTTTCATCAACAATATTGGTCTGTAGATTTTGGTATTGTTTTTTGCATATCTGTTTTTGGTATAAAGGTAATACTTGTTTTGTAAAGAAGTAATATTTCTCTTTACTTTTCCTTGAATAGTTTGAGCAGTATTGGTGCTAATTATTCTTTAAAAGTCTGGTAAAATTCATGAGTGAATCAGTTTGGTCCTGGGCTTTTCTTTGGTGGGATACATTTTATTATATATGCTTCTTATTGATTTGTTTAGGATTATAAATACCCTCCTGGCTTAATTTAAGTAGATCTGTAGGTGTCTAAATGCAATTCCAATAAAAATTCCTATGACATTCCTCACAGAAATAGAAAAAGCAATCATGAAATTCATATGGAAGAACAAAAGACCCAGAATAGTCAAAACAATCCTGGACCGGAAGAATGACGCAGGAGGTATCACCATACCAGACCTTAAACTCTACTATAGAGCAATAGTGATAAAAACAGCATGGTATTGGCACCAAGATAGAGAGATAGACCAATGGTACAGAATAGAGGACTCAGAGACAAACCCACATAAGTACAGTTATCTCATACTAGACAAAGGTGCCAAAAACATACAGTGGAGAAAAGATAGCCTCTTCAACAAATGGTACTGGCAAAACTGGAAATCCATATGCAATAAAATGAAATTAACCCCCTCTCTCTCATCCTGTACAAAACTCAACTCAAAATGGATCAAGGATCTAGGAATTCGACCTGAGACTCTTCACCAAATAGAAGAAATAGTAGGCCCGAATCTTCTTCATGTTGGCTTAAAACCAGACTTTCTCAACAAGACCACCAGAGCGCAAGAAATAAAAGGAAGAATCAATAAATGGGACGTGTGCAAGCTAAAAAGGTTTCTCTCAGCAAAAGAAACAATCGAAAATGTGAAAAGAGAGCCTACAGTGTGTGAAAAATCTTTTCCACACACACTTCAGACAGAGCACTGATCTCAAAAATTTATAAAGAACTTACAAAACTGTACACCAAAAATGCAAGGAGCCCAATCAATAAATGGGCTAAGGAACTGGGCAGACACTTCACAGAAGACAATATACAGGCTACTAACAAATATATGAAAAAGTGCTCATCATCTCTAGTAATTAGAGAAATGCAAATTAAAACTATCCTAAGATTTCATCTAACTCCAATTAGAATGGCTATTATCAGGAATACAAGCAAATAACAAGTGTTGGCATGGATGTGGGGAAAAAGGCACACTTGTACATTGCTGGTAGAGTTGCAAATTGGTGCAGCCACTCTGGAAAGCAGTATGGAGATTCCTCAAAAAACTTGGAAAGGATCCACCATTTGACCCAACTATCCCACTCCTCGGCTTATACACAAAGGACTTAAAAAGCAGATTACTACAGTGATGCAGCCACATCAGTGTTCATAGCTGCCCAATTCACAATAGCTAGATTGTGGAACCAACCTTGATGCCCTTCAATTGAAGAATGGATAAAGCAACTGTGGTATATACACACAATGGAATATTACTCAGCCATAAAAAAGAATAAAATTATGGCATTTGCTGGTAAATGGGTGGAGTTGGAGAATATCATGCTAAGTGAAATAAGTCAAGCCCAGAAAACCAAAGGCCGAATGTTTTCTCGGATCAGTGGATGCTGATACCTAGCAGGGCTGGGGGGGTGGGGGGTTGGCAGGGGTTATGGGGAGGATAGGAAAGAATGGAGGAAGTATGGATGGTGTGGAGGAAAATGGGATGGGAGGGGATGGGGACAGGAAAAATAGTAGACTGAGACAGACAGTACTACCCTATGTAAATGTAAGATTATATGAACTGTGTGAAAAAAAATAAATAAAAAAAATAACTCAGTGACTCTAACCCACTTCTCCTGCCAACTACAAATATGATACAAGGCTCGGGTATTACTAGAAGTTTCTGAGCACTTTCCTATTCAAAAGAATAAGAATATCAGGTTTCTTAGAATACACTGAAACCCTTCTCTTGGGGTTTCACAGTTTGTTGAAAAGGCGGGAGGTGGGGTAGTGGTATGGGTTGGGGGAGGGGCAGAGGGCTGTGAATATGATTTGTTTGAAATTAAAGGCAAAAATGCTGAACCCAAAACAAAACAAAACAAAGCAAAACAAAACAAAACAAAATTATGCCTTAATGATTCTCTGGATTTCAATTAGTTCTGCTGTAATATCCAGGTTTTGTGCTCCACTTTATTTCGGTGTTTTGGTTAGTTTCACTGAAGATTTATCAATCTTGTTTTGTCTTCTCATGGACACAATACCATTATTTTGTTTATTTATTTTCATGTGGTGCTAAGAATTGGACCTGGTGCATCACATGAGCTAGACAACGACTCTACCACTGAGCTACAACCCCAAACCCCGGTCTTTTCCTGGAACCAACCATTTATGTTATTGATCCTTTGTATAGTTATTTTAGTTTCTATTTAATTAATTTTAGCTCTGATTTTTATTAATTATCCTTCTATTGCTTTTGGGTGTGATTTGTTTTGGTTTTTCTAAGACATTGAGATATATGGGTGAAGTCACCCACATAATTGTATTTGGTGCATTGATGTTTAGTGTGCATCTAGTTACAATTGTTATATCTTCTTGGTGGAATATTCCGTTTCCCTACATGTAGTGATCTTTGTCTCTTATGATTAATTTTGTTTGGTTGGAAGTCTTCTTGGTCATATATGACTATAGATTACTGCTTACTTTCTGATTCCATTTGTATGGAATGTTATTTTCTACTATTTCACTTTTAGTCTGTGTATGTCTTTGCCAGTTAGGTGTTTCTTGCAGATAGGAAACCATTGGATCTTCTTTTTAAATCCAATCTGCCAGTACGTATCTTTCAATTTGAGTATTAAGGTAATTTATATTTAGGGATATTACTGAAATGTGTGTACTAATTCCTGTCATTTCACTCTTTTCTATTGTTTGATTCTTTCATATTCTCATTTATGGATGTGTCCTAGTAAGATTTATTCTTTCCCATGCTCTCATAATTCTGTTTATATTCCTCTTCTGTATGTAGGATTCTTTTGAATTTCTTCTGCAATGCTGACTTAATAACTATGAATTCCTTTAATTATGCTTATCTTGGAGGATCTTTTAAGTCTCCTTTGATTCTGAAGTTTATCTTTGCTTGTTAGAGTAATCTTGGTTGACTGTTATTTTCTTTCAGAGCTTGAAATTCATCATCCCATGTCCACTTGGCCTTTGGAAGTTCTGTGGAGGAATCTGCTGTTATTTTGATGGGTTTAACTTTCTGAATGATTTGGTGTTTCTTTCTTGCAGCTTTTAATAATTTGTTGTTTTTTTTTTTCAGAAAATGACATAATTTTATTAAGTTGCTTCAAATCTGTGTTGGTTTGGTACAAACTGAAAAGAGTAGGCATTCACCATTGTCTCCAACAGAAGTAAGGCACCCAAACACACAGGGCCACAGAGAGACACAGAAGGGAACTCTTTCACACTGGAGCACATCTGTGTCTCATCAGTTTAATAACTTGTCAATGAATACATGAAGAAAGTAAAATAATATCATAAATTATTTAATATGGCTTGGTCAAATACTTTTTTGCCAGTATGCATTTGATAAAATTATGCATTTTGGTTCCAATTTAAGAAAAGGAAGAAGCAAGTTCTTCCTTTTATTAAGAACTAGAATATTTTGTGGATCTACAAATTGAGGAAGACTGAAAACATTGATCAGTGTAAAGGCAATAAATAATGTTTTCCAAGAAGCCATAAACTATTTTTAACATTAATTTTTCATTCATTTCTTTAAAAATACATTCCAATATTTTTAAAATCAGAAAATACAAAAAGAAAAAATGAACTCTCCTTAGTATACATCCAGGAAGCTCATTTCTCTGGAAAGAAGCACCTGTACTTCAGTCTCTTTTCTGTTATGCAAATATTCATATGCAGACCACAGCCAATTAAATATTTTGCATTCCTTTCTAAAGCACAATAAGACTACACTGCTTTTAAACTGGATTTTAAATACATCTTAGATACCAGTACATATGAACCCAGTTTGGACTCACCTATTCTTTAACAAGTTCAATTAAATTCCATGGGATGGATGTAAATATCCTCAAATAATAAGCAAAATGTCCCCCTTTTCGGGGTGGACCAGGGATTGAACTCAGGAGCACTGTAACACTGAGCCACATCACCAGCCTTATTTCGTGTTTAATTTAGAGACAGGGTCTCACTGAGTTTAGAACCTCACTTTTGCTGAGGCTGGCTTTGAACTCACAATACTCTTGCCTCAGCCTCCCAAGTCGCTTGGATTACAGGTAGTATGCCACCACACCTGGCTCCAAATGGCCTCTTTACTGGACATTATGTCTGCTTTTGTAATAATACTGGAATCTAAAATATTTTTATTCTGTATCTGATATGAGCATGTAAAATCAGCAACATCAAGTCTTACACATAAAGTTATTGAATCAAGATGTGAATAGTACATTTATGATCTATCAAAATATATAAATGCATTCTATTATCATGTACAAAAGTTAGAACAAATAAAAAATTTTAAAAAGAGAGGAGCATGTAAGTAATTTTGATATAATTTGCCACAATGGTTTTCTGATTCCTACTAGCAGAACTGGTGGTATGAAAGAGCTGTCTTACATGCATGAGAACATCAACTTCTTCCTGAAAGGTGGCAGGAAGGGGAATGGCAAGATGACTGTGGCTGTGTCCCTCCAGCTTTTGATGAACTATGTTGGCTGAGGACTGTCACCAGCTTTGTGGTTTGAGAAAGCATCTCTGTATGATTCACCCACTCTTAGTGGATTTTGTATCACATACAGCAACGAAAATCTAACAAGATTTCAAATTCACTGAAAGTATCAATGAAATAGGTAATTTCTTCATGTTTTCTGTTACTTAGCATGGCAATATGCAGCCAAATGTCCATTTTTTGGAATCAGCTCAAATGGGCTGAGCATTGCATAGCCAAGTGTCAGAAACTGTTGTGCACTTACTACTATGGAATCCTTCTTTAAGGAGAAAACTGAACATAAAGAAATAAAACAATCCATCCAATAAAAGAAGAGCATCTCTAATCTCAGGGGAAGCTGTGTAGAGGAGCTTGGAGGTCTGAAGATAGAGAATGTGCTGGTGGTGCCTGTAGAGAAGAAGTGCCATGTGTCCATTGACCAAGCACAAAACACCCTGGAACACAAGTATCTCTTAAGACCACGAGGTGAACTAAACTAAGCTGATTATCCAGCTTCCTGGTAGAAAATAAGAGTAGTGGTTGCTTTTACTAAGTTCTGATGTGTTCATGCTGCAGATATTGATATAAAATGTCAGGTTCATGCTTTTCAAGGATTTGAGTATAAAAAACAAGGGAAACAAGGGAATGATGTGCCTTGCAGACCTGGGTTTGAGCCTACCCCACCTGGAGGCTCTGGAGCTGGTGGTGATGGTCTGGACCAGTGTGAGGAGACTGGTGGTGCTGATGGAAAAGCCCTGGGTCTCCCTCTCCAGGTAAACCACAACCTTATAGCCTACTTCACCTAGGGTATTTTGCAAACCAAAGCTGGCTATTGTACTTGGTGTTCTTTTGGTAAAAAGGCTTTAGGATATTTGTAAAATCCAAGTGGATGAGAATAAGGTATATAAATTTCTTCTCAATACCTCTAAAATAGTAAATGTAGTTCACAAGGACAAAGATATTCCAAGCATGGCCAAGTCCTGTTAGAAACATGAGCATTGTTTGCTTGACCAGTTTCAGAACCATCTCTAGGCAGAGAAACTTGGATACAGTGGTTGTACATCTCTGCAGAAAGTACTTCACATCAGCAATTTTGAGAATCAGGATAAATAGTAGAGCTGACTGTGTCCAAATAACTATTCCTATTCCTTCTTTCACGGCACTCTTTGTTTCATTACATGTGCTCTGAAATGTCATCTTAAAGATTGTATTCAATATTCTGAGCACTCCTTGATTCTCCAGCTTTGCCTGAGCTCACAGCCAGGTCTGCACTGGAACTATGATGCATAGAATCCTGACCTTTGGAAGGTTTAGGGCAGAGGTCTGCTCTTGACTGGGGGAAGTTTTGCAACCATTATGCAAGGATGTCACTGCTTGGACCTCTCAGGGCAGGATTCATCAGATTGAATATGCAATGGAAACTGTTAAACAGGGTTCAGTCACAGTTGGTCTGAAATCAAAAACCCATGCAGTGTTGGTTGCACTAAAGATGGCACAGTCAGAACTTGGAGATTCTCCACGTCAACAACCATATTGGTATCTCAATTTATTCTTAGTAGTTTTGAAATTTTGTCATATTAACTCTATTATGTAGTTAAGAGTTTGTTTTCTGGTTACATCTACTTGGATTACTAAGTGCATTCAGTATTGCATGTCCTTTGCATGATTAAGATTTGGGGGATTTTCTGATAGTATTGCACCGAATGTATTTTCTGTGCCATATTAGGCATCTACTTCTTACTCTATGAGTCTTCTTAGGTCTTCTAATATTTATCCAGAGATTATGTACAATTTGTTCATAGTTTCTTATTTTTATTTTCTTATAGTTTATTTTCTTATAGTTTTCTTATTTTTATTACTATCTGAATGTTTTTGTTCATCCACCTTATTTTCATGAAATTCTGTTATTTGATTTTTCTAGTGTGTTGTTTAGGGTTTTCACTGAGTTTTTTATTTGACTTATTAAACTTTTTATTTCCAAGTTTTCCAATTATATCTTTCCAATTATATTTCCAATTATATCAATAAAGAGATATTTCCAAAATATCTCTTTATTGAATTTCTCATTCATATTCTGTATTGTCTTAATTCATTCAGTTGTTTTCCTGTGTTCTTTTGGAACTCATTGATGTTTCGGTAATTGTTCTTTTGAATTCTTTTCCAAGAATTTCACCATCTTCAGTACTGTTACAAATTAGAGGTGAAGCTCATGTGTAACACAACAGAAGAAAGTTCACAGGAAAAATTATTGGGTTATGAGAGCCTTAACCCAATTGGTGAATTAATACCCTGATAGAATTAAATAAGGCAGGTAGGGTGTGGCTAGAGGAGGTGAGTCACTGGGGGCATGCCTTTGGGGTATATATTTGTATCTGGCAAGTGAAGATTTCTCTCTCTGCTTTCTTATCATCACGTGAGCTGCCTCCCTTCACCACACGCTTCTGCCATGATGCCCTGCCACACCTTAAGCCCCAAGGAATGGAGCCGGCTGCTTATGGACTAAGACCCCTGAAACCCTGAGCAACCAAATAAACTTTTCCTTCTCTACAATTTTTCTGGTGGGGTCTTATAGTCACATCAGTAAAAGAGTTGACTAAAACAAGTACCTTTGGGTCAATTGATAGTGCACCATGAACTTTAGTATGAAACATATTGCCCTTTCTTCAGAATTCTTATAGTTCCATGTTGAGAATTGCATATCGTTGAGTTGAATTTCTCTTCCACATTTATGTGATGACCTTTTTGAAGGCACAGCCTTCTCTTGATTGGTGTGTCCTGGCATATCAGATTGTTATGAAATGTTGTAGGTTTTTTTGTATAGTTTCCACGTAATTTCTTTGGTAGTGATTAGTGTATTTTGATGGTGCATATTGTGTCAGAGCCTGAGGATCCCACACACGCTGTTGGTCTCACAGAAATGGGGAACTTCTAGTGTATCAGGTAACTAAGTTGTAGAGAGAAGTTTATATGGAGTATACCCTCTGTAAATATTCCTCTTGTATGGTCAGCACTTTATGTTCTGAAAGGGATGGGAGTGGCCTATGCTGAGGTACCCCACCCCAAAGGTGTTGTGCATAGAATTTTTTTTTCCTCTCTGTTATTGCTGTAGGAATGGATGTTTGGGAATTTACCTTGAGGTACCCCCCTGCTCTACCTACTAGGGGCCTGAACATCATCTGGGTATTTTTCTCCCCTATTCTTTGTTTTAAAGTTGTTGCAGAAGTTCACGCTAAGCAGGGTTGTATGTGAACCAAAGTGTATTGCCTCTAGGATGGGCTGGGAGTGCAGCTTTGCATAAGAGCATCTACCCAGCAAAGTCAAAGTGTCATACTTGATCCCCAGCACCTTACAGAAAGGGAGAAATTATTAACAGCAACAAAAACAAATAGCAGTTATCAGATACAGTGTTAATATAAAACAATGTACCAACTATAATATTCACAATATTAACAATAAAAGTAATTTTAGGGGCAAAAGTTATATGAACATGCCTCAAATCCCAGTGGCTTTGGAGGCTGAGGCAGGAGTATCTTGAGTTCAAAACCACCCTAAGGAAATATGAGGCACTAAGCAATTCAAATGGACCCTGTCTCTAAATGAAATAGAAAATAAGACTAGGGATGTGGCTCAGTGGCCAAGTGCCCCTGAGTTTAATCCCCAGTAAAAAAAAAATGATAAAATATGATCTATTAAGAAATAAAAGTGGGAAAAAGAAGGAAAATAAAAGTTCAAATATTCAAAAAGTGAAAAGAAAAGAGGTAGAAGAATAGTAAAAATAAAGGTCACAAAGAAAAAATAAGAGGAGAGAAAGAGTATTTGACTATTAAAAGAAGAAAAGAGAAAGATGATAAAATCATATACAGAGGTGTGTGTGTGTATGTGTGTGTGTGTGTGTGTGTGTGAATCTGTGTACACAGAAATCAGCAAATACAAAAAAGACTTAATGAAAAATTAAACAATTGTCTCTGCTGAGGTGATCTAAACTTTGGACAAGACTGGATATTCATTATGCCAATTTGAATTTTGTCCCTGTCTTCTTGAGCTATGCAACACATAGAGCAAGGGCTGGGGGTTACTTACTATTTAATCCTTCAGTGTTGTTCTCCAGTTGCCAGTGGAACTTATTTCGGACCAGAACTCTTTGCAATGATTCGCAGCTTCCCTGCTCACCAGTAAAAATGTAGCATAGAATGGATTTCTTTTTCTGCTGGAGTTTACTACAGATGGATTAGATCAATACACTCTTAGGGATGGGCTGGTGCTGATCTCTGCTGCACAACAGGGTGTAGAAGGCCCTCACAAGAGGCCCAACTGGAGAGTGGGGTAACAAACCACCCTGGGTGGAAAGAGAATGGTAGGTTCTGCTCAATCATCTGCCCATGTCTATGACCTTCTAAGGTCCATTCTCTGCAAGCAAATCATGGTTGTCTCTTCACTTTCCTGATCTTCTTCATCTGGTTATCGAAGCTGATAGACTCAAAGGGAAAGCAAGCCCCACTCTCTTCTGTATCCCCCACCTGAATCTTACTGTGTGTATTCTCCAGTGTGCCTGTTTCAGTGGTATCTCACAAGGACCACACTGAGACACATTATAGACACTGACCATGACAACATGACAATGTTTGCTGCAATCTCCTGGGAAAGAAAAAGTAGGGACTTACATTTCCCAAAGAAACAAGTTCAGTCATTACCTCCACAAGTTGGTTCCCCACCATAGCTCCATGCTTGTAAGATGAGAAATGAGCAGCATTTCTCAAACACCAGCCCATTATGTAGCTCCCATTCAGCTAGGGTTCAGACTACGTTTATGATCTGCAGCTGTTTCCATACTGACTTTGTCCCCTCTGTCTCTCCCTTTTTGCCTTGTGTTACTCCTCCTCTCTGGTATCCTGGCACCATCTCTGCAGGCTTGATGTTCATACACTTTATTGCCATCTGTTATGAAAACCAGAATCTCTGGGTATTTCCAAGTCTCTGATTGTCCAAATGTAATTCCATTACATTTCCCTGATTTACCGACCTCAACGATTAACTGTTCAACAGTTGCTTCAGTTCTGAATTGCCAAGAGTATGGAAAGTACTGCTTACCTTTGTTGTACCCAAAGAAAATAAAATCATCCAAGCTGATCACATAAAGCCAAAAGAAGCCTTTATTTTAGCTGGCCAGCAACGAATGCCCTTACTCCTAAAAGTGGGGTGCCAGGAAATCCTGCGGTAGTTCTTCCGCTGCCAACTTTTATAGGGCACGGGAAGGGACCAGGGTGGGGCTATAGGGAGGGGATTTGGGACTGGGGTGGGCTATAGGGAGGGGATCTGGAATTGGGGTGGGCTAAAGGGAGGGGATTTGGGATTTGGTGTGGGGCTGACTCTCCCGATCTCGATGGAGAATCTCCCTGGGGAACATCAACATTCCAATCTGTTTTTTGTGGCTATAACACCTTTATTCCACCATATTCCTTTCTGTTTATTTTTCTTTGCTTTTAGAAACAAGTGCATTGTCCAACATGTGTAATCCAGTTAAGTTTCTCCTTCTTTATTTTGGTCCATCATCCTGACTCCTCCAGACCTTTTTTTAGTTACTTAATCCTATCCAAACTCCTTGTTCTACTATAAACTCTACAAAATGGGTGCTTAATAAATGTTGCTTAATTTAATGAGGTTGATGGGATAAGAAAGAGTTTCATGTCCATCACAGCTGAGATGACATCAGCAAGTTCATTCTTTGGGGGTACAGTGAATATTAGATTGATAATGCTAATAATGACCATTAGGTACATATCTAATAGCTAGTTAGGAAAAGCATCTCTGTAGCCTGGGAGGTGCAATTAATGAACTTCTAAAGACTCATGTCAATCTAAGGATTCTGTAAGATTGAGGCTATAATATAGAATAAAGGTAATAGCAATAATTTTCCAAGCTGCTACATTTGCACAGCCCTTGACAATTTTCAAAGCATTTTTACATAGATTTCTAATTTGATCCTAAGAAAAACCAGTGCAACAGAGTAGATTACAATTGGATTGAATATTGGGTACCCCTCTTCCTCTTGAATACTCAGATTAGAGGAGTCCTATATGGATTGTTTGGATCAAACACCTGCCTTTGTGTAGGACCCACTCAATCATACCACAAATGGGTATAGTGTAGCAATTGATAATATTAGATCTGTTTCATTTAATTATTTTAGCCACATATTAGTTATTTAGTAGAAAATGTATAGTTATTTAGTAGAAAAGTTGAGAATGACTCCATCTGTTATTTGTATCACCTCTCCCAGTTCATATTTTTTAAAATTAGAGTTTGCAATCTGAACCTTCCATCTTTTTCTGATCCTTTATTTCACATTCATCATTGGTATGAATTGCAGAATAATTATTTATATAAATCTGAGTTAGTCCCTTTAGCCATTCAGACTTACGTTTCTGCATATAATATCATTGGAGGTATGAGTAGACTAGTTACAGTACAGGATGATCATGGTGGGAATACCAGAGGGAGTGATAGGAGGCAGACAAGATGAAATTCTGAGCACTCCCTTGACCCACTTAAACCAGAGCACAAATTCTTTTTAAAATCTATTTTTTCAAATGGAGGTTCCACTCCTTGAAGTTAATAAGAAACAAAAATTTAGGTTCTGCACTAGAAGATTTTGTAAATCCTGTTCAATTTTGACCTTTTGTGTTTTTATGATCTAGGGTCTAAATGAACAGTAACAGAGTAGAAAGAAAATGGGCTTTACTATCTACCAAGAATTCATTCAGATAGTGTTATGGTTTAGATTTGAGGTGTCCCCCTAAAATTCATGTGTGAGACTGTTGGGGTGCCCACTGGCCGGGGCAGGCGGTGTGGAGGCGCGCGTCCAGCCCCTCTGAGGGAGGTGCCTCCGGCCCGAAGAGGTGGCAGCATAGCGGCTGGAGGAGACAGCTGCTGCACAGCCACAACGGGGCCTTGGAAAGCACCCGCTGGAGCCATGCTGACGTGGGCAGCTCCTGCCCCCCCACCTTCCGGAGGGTGGGTGGGTTTGCCCACAGGATGTCCTGGTCGGGCTGGTCCAGCCCAGACCCCCTCCTCACGTCTCGCCTGCCACGCTGGCCTGTCAGGGTGCCCGGGGCCCCAGGCTAATGCGGAAGTCTTCGCCATTGGCCAAGACTTCTGCATGCTCAGTGCGTGATCACTGAGTGCCTGGGCTCCGTGCAGCTTGCAGTCCACGAGCTAACCTCATGGACAGCTCCCTGATTGGTTGCTCCTGCACATATATACCGCACTACTTCCCTGAGGGGGGGGGAGAAGAGGGAAGATCCTGTAATGAGATGGCCATCGTGCGAATAAAGCTTCTGACCAGCCTACGTGTCGCGTCTCACTGCGGGCAGGGATTCGTGATATGAGATAATGCAAAATATATGTTTAGAGGTGATATGATTGGATTTTGAGAGTTTTAAAATAAGTGCATATAACATCAGTACATTAATCTCTGGTAGGGATTAACTGGGTGGTGACTATAGGCAGTTAGGGTGTGGTTGGAGAAGGTGGGTTCCTGGGGGTTTAACTTTGGAGTATACAGTTTGTTCTGGTTGAGATCTATCTTTCTCTGCTTCCTGGGTGCCATGTTCCCTGCTGCTTTTCTCTACCATACTTTAACCATGATATTCTGCCTCACCTGGTGACCCAAGGAATGGAACAAACTGTCTCTGGACTATGGACTGGGATCTCTGAAACTGTGAGCCCCAAATAAAGTTTTCCTCTGTAAAATTGTTCTTGTCAGGTCTTTTGGTCAAAGCAGTGAAAAAGCTCTCTAAAATAGACACAATAATTTATAGTTGTGTGCTCTTAAGAAAGTTATTTAACTCATTGACTTCATTTTTATCTGTAAAATGGATTGTGAGATTTTAATGAGGTGGCTATTGTTTAATTCTTATTAACGCCAGTGTACCAATTGAGTCACACCCATTGCATAATTATTCTTCATAGCATGCAACATTACTTGACATTTTATTTTCCACTATCTCATTCAATGAATTAACATATTTAATACCTACTTTGACTTTATTAGGCATTATTGTCTCTTTAAATATAAAGAAATATAAAATCAGGTGTACAATATATTTTTCAAAATGACAGAATTGGTAAATAGGAGAGATGGGATTCAAACACATGACTGAATGATTCTGAAGCAATACATTTAACCTTCATGCTCTTTATCTCTACCAAATGGTATGGTAAAGCTGACCTTTGGTTGCCTATGTGAAATCTGTCCCATGATCCTTTTCCCAAGTTTTATTGGAACTTCTGGCATGCCTATCTAGTAACAAAGTCCTCTATTCCGTTTTTTTCCTACCCCTGTCCCCATGTTGCCAGCTTGGGATATTTTTTCCGTTCTAGAACATCACTGTAATTAGAAGGCTCATGTCACACAAGTTGAAGATTTGGGATCAGGGTGGACAATGATTTCAGTACCAAGAATAACCTAAATGACTGTCTTTCAAAATTTGGCTGGAGCACCTGGAATTAAAATTCATTCCACTGGGTGGGGACCTTTAACTAGTTTTCATATGATTTGCTGTATCACTGGTGGTATTTCTCCCAGCATAGACCTGAATAAGTTTTAGATGACTGAGGGAAAGATGCAAAAATGGAAAAATAAGTTTGATAAAACCTAGGAATGTTCTTAGTACCAGGGAGGTCTGAATCATCAGAAAGTTCAATAAAAATAATGAAGAATTTCGATGGTGGTGTGTGTAACAACAGAAACATATTTACATCTTGAAAATCAGAAGGAAATATAATGTAGTTGAGTTTAGACTTGAGTAGTTTATCTGCATGAGTATTTCACTAGATTCTAAAGGCATGACTTTGTTATATATATATATATATATATATATATATATAGAGAGAGAGAGAGAGAGAGAGAGAGAGAGAGAGAGAGATCTATATCTCTATAAAGAGCCTTACGGTCAATGGTATGTGTCTAATTTTGACAATGGGAAGAGAAACAGGGCAATGAGGCTTGAAACTGTATATAACAGAAAACCCACTGCTTTATATTTTGCTGAAGGGTAGGAAACATTGGGAATGGGCATGGTTTTAAACTGTTCAGTGGATGTAAGTCCACTGGTTACTGTTTTGCAAGAATTAAGGGAAGGCTCCTGAATGTCCAGTACTGGGATGAGGAGCCTGTAGTCTAGATAGCATCAATGCATGTGATATTGGAAAGCTACATGCTCCTAAAACTTCCCCAAACTACTCACACCCCAGAAACTATGTCTAAAATTCAAAACATTGAGTTTTTAAGGTGAAAAATTCATTCTGTATTATACAACACTCATCTCTGATGTACATTTTAAGGGGCTTTTGTTTCAAACCAATCATTAATCTTTTTTCCTGTTTTTTTTATTGCCTCATTTTTATTGGTGCATTATGGTTGTACATATTGATGAGATTTGTTGTTACATATTTGTATATGCACATAATATAAAAGTATAATTTGGCCAATATCATTCCCAAGCATTTTCCTTATTCTTCACTGCCTCCCACTCCTGGGTCCCTTTCTCTACATACTTTCCTTTGGTTTTCATAAGATACACCACACTTTTTTCTTTTTCCTCTATAACTTCTGCATGTAAAAGAAAATATATGACCTTTAACCTTCTGAGTTTGACTTATTTCACTTAAAATGATACTCTCAAGTTACATCAATTTTCCTGCAAATGGCATAATTTGATATTGCATTATAGCTGAATAAAATCCACCACATTTTCTTTATCCATTCATCTGGTGATAGACACTTAGGCTGGGTCCATAGTCTAGCTACTGTGAATTGTGCTGCTATAATACAGTATTTCCACAAGATCTCTCTTAAAGGTGCTGAGTATAAGGTATATGAACTAGAAAAAAAAATTGAGAAATATCTGTTAAAGAATGGGCAGCATCTGCCACCTATCCAATAATGGACAAAGACTGGATCTTGAATAGCATAATAGTTGCAGGAGAGTGACTTGATTTCTGGCTTATAAATGCTTTATCTACCTGTATCTGGTTTGAATGTGGATATGCCTTTACCTCTAGAAGCTCAAGGAGACAGAACTTAGCTTTATACCAAAAATAAATTTCAAACTCAGAATAACAGATTAAAGAAGGTTACAGTTTCCTTGATACCTTCTCAGTTTAGATATGAAGTCAATGTCCCCTTTACATCTAGGTATGTTATAAGATGCTTCAGTTGACAGAATATGATGAAAGCATTCCTATGCCAGTTTCAGGAGCTAGGCCCTAAGAGACTGACAGCTTCCAATTCATGTCTCTTAAATACTTTCTAGAGACCCTGAACTGTCATGTAAGAAATCTAATTAGACTGAGATCACCATATTGAAAAGACTACATATAGGCAATCTAGTTTACCATTCCAGCTGAGCCCAGTGTTCTAGCATTCCCTGACATGGAACCAGATAAATAAAATCATCTCAGCCCCTCTAGACATAGCTCAGCTAAATGTCACCAGATGATCTCAGTCAATATCAAGTATAGAAGAATAAATTCCCAGCCAGACCCTATTTGAATCCCAATCAATAAAAATCACAAACTATAATAAATTGGTTGTGTTGTAAGCTGCAATGTTTTAGGGAGTAGTTTGGTACACACCAATATATAACTAGAAAATTCAGTGATATGAAAAGATGAACTGCGCTGCCTTTGGTCCCTGAAAGTGATGAGATTCCTGTCAATAGAAAAGTCAGGCAGGGTTTAGATAGCTACTGGAAGAAATGTTTAAGAAGGGATCTAAGAAACAGGAAAATACTGGTTTACTAGGTTATTAGGTTCTAAACATGAATTCCTCTTGGACTCTCCTATAATGTTTGTTAGAAGGCAGCTTTGTATTTCCCTATATTTTCTTCCATAGAAGAAAATAAACAGTATGATTTTTTGTTTGTTCTTTTACTTGCTTGCTTTATGTAATTGGCTCATGTGATTGAGAAGACTTGACCAGTCCATAATCTGCTGCAGGAGGCTGTTAGACTTGATAATAAGGAAAGAGTTGCAGTTTCAGTCCAGATGCATTGTTCTGTGGAACCCAGAAGGGCCAATGTTGCAGATGAAATCCTAAGAACTGACCGCTAAGATGACATCCAATGCAGTCTACCAGAGATTTTCCTCTTGTGTAAAAAGTCAGCTTTTTGTGTTATTCAAGCCTTCAACTGATTGGGTGAGGCTCACCCACATTATGGATAACAATTTTCCTTACTCAAAGTCAATCAATATAAATGTAAATGTTATTCAAAATATCCTCACAAAATATCAAAAATAATGTTTAACCAAATATCTGAGCAAAGTGGCCTGAGCAAAGTTGACACATAAAATTAAACATCATTTTTTTTTCTTCTCTCCACAAATTCTAATTCAGTAGGCATGGAATTGACCCTCACAATCTGTATTTTTGTGGTGCTGAGGATTCAAGCATTCTATCACTGAGATACATCTCTAGCCCAGTAATATGTATTTTTAACAAGCTCATCAGATGATTCTGATCTTAACCATGTTTGGCAAACAGTGCAGAAAAATAACTCTAAAATCTCTCACAACCCTGAGTCCACGAATGTATAAAAATTTAGTGCAGAAGTCCCAGCAGCTCAGGAGGCTGAGGCAGGAGGATTGTGAGTTCAAAGCAAGCCTCAGCAAAAGTGAGGCCTGAGCAACTCAGTGAGATCCTGTCTATAAATAAAACACAAAATAGGGTTGGGGATGTGACTCAGTGGTGGAGTGCTCCTGAGTTCAAACCCCAGTAGCCTCCCCAAAAAGTTAGTGCAGAAGTAATCTGGTTCTATTTCACTGCCATTCTTACCAGGTCCTTGCTTGGTACTGGGCTATTGCTACAAAATGTCGATACATGCTCAATCCTGGAGAAAATCCTCCAGGGACTCTCAATTCCTGTGACTTCATTCTCCACAGCCAGCATTTCAGACTGACATCCAGGCCAACTGCTCACTTCTTTAGCCAATTCTTCAGACCTGGGACCCAAGCTGAGGAACTTGAGACTTTACTGTGAAGAAGTTATTTCACACATTCCTCTGTTTATAGAGAAAACTGCATTTTATCTCTCAGAGAAGAATAAGCATATAGTCTCCATCCAATGATAAATATGACTTTCTGTTAACTCAAACCATGATGGCCTGTGCAATTAGTCTTCTATCCTGAATAACCACTGAATGTCTTTCTTGAACCTTCCTATTCGTGGAATTGGAGATAATAGTTAAAATAGCAATTTAAATTGTCACATTGTTAGAGCTCAATAAACATTCAACAAAAAAGCTAACACTTCTTATACATTTGCTCTATGGTAAGGAGTCTCAGAATTTACTTAACATAATAGTCCTATGATACATGTACTCATCACTCCCATTTCTCATTTTAGGAAAGTGACTCACGAATAAGCAATGTAATTTTCCATTGTCACACAGTAATCAAGTGGTGAAATTGTGATGTGCATTCAGGCAATGAAGCTCAGAAGTCTGTGTTTTAAGTTTAAGCCTATTCTGGCTTCAGGATGCTCACTTCTGAAGGTAGATCTCCATAAGGAATTAACCAGGCTCAAATGGTTTCTATCAGCTTTATTTCACCAGTTCTAAGCCCATCTTGTTATAGATTTCTTAGGCACCCCTACTAACCAGAAGACCATAGGCTTTTTAATGCTAAAGTAGTCTAGTCCAGTGACATCAAGCCAGAATGACTATTAGAATGAAATAGGTTAAAATGATGGTTCCTGGACCCTAAGCATCCAGAATATTTGTAAGATGGTGATTGGGAGCTTGTATTTTTAGCAAGCTATTCTGATGATCTCTAATGTTTAGGAAATGACATATTCAATGTTCTCTACTTTAATCCTCTGTAAAATATTCCTACTGCATTATTTTTGCAGTGCTGGGGACTGAACTCAGGACCTTATGCTTGCATACTACTGCGTTTCATTTCAGCTCCTGTTTATGCCTTCTGCTTTTTACCACTCCCGCACCCCGGCAACACACATGTGATCTTACAAACACACCACACACCTGGGTAATTTGAGATCAGCAATGCTAGAAGCATTGCTATTTATTAATAATCTGAAATCTCCCTCTTTATAACATTTACATTGTTAGTCCTGATTCTTCCATCAAAAGTCGGAGTTAACAGGTAATGCATACATCTTCAATTAAACAGTTCTCTCTCTCTCTGACAAGAAGAAGGAGAGGTGGCGAGAGAGAGGGAGGGAGGGAGGGAGGGAGAGAGAGAGAGAGAGAGAGAGAGAGAGAGGTAGAGAGAGAGAAAACTATATATGTACAGAACTATTATAGAACTATTTAACTTTCACTGTTGTGGTTGCAGTACTGGGGATCAAAACCAGGGTTCTGTGCATGATAGACTAACACTATATCACTTAGTTACCATACACCCAGACCAATCCTCTATGTATTTGAGGAGTGCAAACAAATTTCCATTAAGTGTTCTGTTATCTGGGGATGGATATTCTCAGTTATTCAGTGCTTCTCATAGAAAAGATTTAACTTCCTGAATTCTTCTCATCTCCTCTAGGCATGTTACATCTTATAGTTTGGCCCCACTTAGAATATGAGATCCTGATCAAAACAAAATAATTCAGATACAGTTTTACCATTGGTAGAAACTGTTTCCTCCCACATTCTGGATATTCTATACCTATATATAAGCCTAAAGTGGTGTTCATGTTTGGAGCATCCCTCTGCATTCATAACAGTTTGCAAATATCTTCCACCTCTTTTATGCCTTTTTCTCATTAAGATTTAAGTGTTGTGGGGCACCATGGAACATGCCTGCAATCCCAGCAATTTAAGAGGCTGGGGCTGGAAGATTGCGAGTTCAAAACCAGCCTCAGCAACTTAGTGAGGTCTTAAGCAACTCAGTGAGATCTTGTCTCTAAGTAAAATACAAGAAAAAGGGCTGGGAATGTGGCTCAAAGGTTAAGCACCCCCGGGTTCAGTCCCTGGTGCCAAGAAAAAAAAAGGAAACAAAAAAAAAGACATAAGTGTCATCTTCATATGTAAAAATGTTGTACGATGAATAATGATCCTCCAGTGATGTCTATATCCTGATTTCCTGAAACTTTGAATGGTATCTTATATGGCAAAAGGCATTTTATTAATTTAAGGATCTTAAAATTGGAAGATTATCCTGGATTACCTGGATAGTCTCACTAATCACAAGGAAAAGGCAAGAGTATTTGGAGGAGAGAAATTTTAAGATTCTACCCTGTTGACTTTGAAGATGAAAGAGGGTGACACATGCCAAGAAATGTAGATAACCTCTTAAAACTAGAAAAGGCAAGAAAACAGTTTCTACCATGGAACCTCCAGAAAGTAACTGAGCAGTGAGATTTCTGTCAAATTTCTGATTTCTAGAATCATAAGATAATACATTTCATTATTTAAGCCACTATGTTTGTTGTAAATTGTAATAGTAGTAACAGGAAAGTAATAAATATCAACTATTTTATAGAATTTTAGAATGACTGAGATTGAAGAATAGATCATCCAGTTCAACCAGTGGGAACACAGAGACTCAGAGAATGACATACTTACCCAAAGTCACAGAACAAGTTATTGGGAGGCCTGGGACTAGAATCACCTTCGACATTTTTGGCTGGGGCAATTTACCCCATCCATTTTATTATATAAGTACCTACTTATCATGGAAAAGAACAGAGCTTAAAGGGCCCTTATAGAGAAATATGAAATTGAAAATCCAACACTTTCAGAGAATGAATCTGTGGTAAGGGTACGGAGTAGAACTAGAAAGGGGCGCAGAATGAGTCAGTGCCAAAGCCAAGTATATGACCCAGGTCTTTAGATTTTTCTGTCTCTCTAATACACTGTGTTGTTGTCACTTGCCTTTGGACACATTTCTCTTCTCGTTTCCTTTAACTATTTGCAGCCACTTTCCCACTCCAGCTCCCCATGAAGCTGAGTTAGTGATAGGAGTTGATTAAGAGCAGAAATCACTCATGGTTTCTATGCCAACACAACTTTTCTACAGTGGCAGGGAATTTGACAGTTCAACATATTTCACTTTGTAGTCAACATTTGTAAAAATCCATTTTGTGCTGGTTGTGTTCAATAGGAAATTAAAAATTTTTTTTAAACCCCAAAGTTTATTTTTCGTCACATTTTGTCTGTAAGAAATGAATGTGATAATGGTACTGTTTCCTCCTTTTCTATACTACTGACTCCTTCAGAAATGGAGGAAACCTAAGGTAGTGGGGAATGATAAGCATTTTTAGATAATGTAGAGATGGAGAAAGAGGGCAGAGCTGTCAGGATTGCTACTCAGATCCTGAATTGAAACAGACCTAGGTTCATGGTACTGTTTGTAATTTTGGTGATGGTATTGTTTTAATATTTCAGGAATGAAGTTTAGGATATCCAGAGAAAACTGGTGATGGAAGCCACCTAATTATTCTCTGAGATCAAGTAAATGCTGAGTTCTCTGGGCTTGGTAGACATCTGGACTCACTAGATATTTGTTCCAATGATTGGCCCAGAATTAGACAATATAGTAGATAGTAGATAAACAGAACTCTGGCATGGTGACCAGAAACTCTAGGTTCTAGTCTCATATATGCTATTGACTTTCTTGATGATCATGACCAAATTTCTACCTTTCTTAGGCTTCAATGACCTCATCAATAAAACAGAAGAAAAGATTTGGTGATTAGTTCATTCACTCAATTATTCTAGCTTTAACACCTGATACCACACCCTGGTTGATAATATATAGGCAATGAGAAACCCATTGACAGGTCAGTGAAATGGTCATGTTTAGATTTTCAAGATAGATCACTCAGTGATATGTGTCAAATGGTCTGAAATGGGAGAAAAGGGAATAGCGAGACTTTTAGTATGTTGGTGCAGTGTGCCATGGCCTTTGAGGAAGTTGATGCAATGTACCATAACGATGAGTTCTTGAACTAGAGCAAAAGCAGCACCACAAAATAGTCTTCTAAAAACCATTTAAACTCTTTAAATCATGTCAGCACCGGACCATGCTTTTGATTCTCCAAGAGGTATTTTCAGATTGTGTTGACCTCATTGTATATAACTCATATATTACCATATCACTTTTGCACATTTAAAAAAATCACAGCAGTGATGTGACACACACTGAGAGGTCTGGTCTCAGGAGTGTGAAAAGCACGGAGCACTTCAGCTTGCAGCCAGCTGTCATCCTGGCTTCTACTCAGAGGAAGCCAAAAAGTACCGCACTTCAAAAAGGTTTTTTTTTCCGTTTTTTTTTTTTTTTTTTTTTTTTTTTTTCCAGAATGACAGTGTGTGCAGGGTTGGTGGAGTGGGAGTAGTGAGGAGAACTTCAAAGTTACTACAATTATTGTCCATGTGAATGAATACTGAGTCCCATTTTCCACACCAATATTTACTTTTGTCTATGCTCTACCTCAGGGCTATGATGTAGTGGTACATTTTAAAATTTATTTTTTAAGATTTTAAACATTTCTCCTTATTGTTTAAAAATGCATTTTCATTGTAGAAAATTTAGAAATAAAGAATGCTAAGCATTTATAACAAAATTTATTGAATGCTCTCATAATGTGACACTGTGCTAAGCAAATTTCATGCATTATCTAATGTAATCCCATAACAGTCCGGTGAGGTAGATACTCTTAAGTTCTCTTTTTTTAGATTAGAAAACTGGTCAAGCTCATAATGCTAATACATGAATGATTAGATTGTGAGACTCATTTTACCTGACTCTAAAATTTCTGGTTTTGATGTACTTTTTAATTTAAAAACACATAGATAAAACCCACTTACTATCATAGTATCCATAGCCTAGCATTCTTAATTTTCCGGCATATTAAAATATATACATTTGAGAGACAGCAGACTTTAAAGGAAAGGTAAATTCCTACCTGTCAATTTGATAAATGAAATTGTAATGTGTGTGGAATTACTCTAGTGGGTGATCACTTATTATTAAAGTAAATAAGTAATTTCAGAAAATATGAAAATAAACATGAAAAATATAAATTCCATTATTTGAACTAACCCCTGTAGTATTTGGGCACAGTGACATTCTTTTAAAAACATGGATTTGTAAAAAAAAATGAAATGTGTGCTTGTTAATATATTTATAATCAGAATTTGTTTATTTTAAGAGCTTCTCCTTACGCCATAAACTTTTTAGCTTTTTTTAAAAAAACAAATTCAATTAAATATGCTATTGTTAGAGATTTATATTATTTTCCATTTTCTAGCATCTTAATGCCACAGTGGATATTGTTTTGTACCCAGACATATTATGTCCATAGAATTTCATGAATATTTATAATTTTCTAATAATTAATCATAGAGTTCTAGATGCTAAAACACAAAGGTATTTAAAGCAATGGTGTCCATACTTTATCTTCTGAGATTGAATTGACTGTAAGGAAGCCATCGCTGCAAAATGTCTTTAACATGTTGTCATTGATGTCCTGATTGCTACAGACAAGAACTTATTGATAGAATTTTTTTTAGTTTTTTTAAATTTAATTTTGATTAATTGAACACAAATGGAGTGCAGCTATTGTTTCTCTGGTTGTACAAAAACATAGAGTCACACCATCTGTGCATTCATACATGTACACAGGGCAATGATGTCTGTCACACATTCTGTTACTATACTTACCCTCCCACCCCGATCCCACCCCTCCCTTCCCTCTGTGCTATCCATCCTTCCTCCATTCTTGCCCCCTTCCATCCCACATTATGCATCATCATTCACTTATCAGAGAGACCATTCGGCCTTTGGATTTTTGAGATTGGCTAATCTCACTTAGCATAATAGTCTCCAACATCATCCATTTACCTACAAATGCCATAATTTTATTCTTCTTTATGGTTGAGTAATATCCCATTGTGTATATATACCACCGTTTCTTTATCCATACATCTATTGAAGGGCATCTAGGTTGGTTCCACAATCTACCTATTGTGAATTGAGCAGCTATGAACATTGATGTGGCTGCATCACTGTAATAATCTGATTTTAAGTCCTTTGGGTATAGGCCAAGGAGTGGGATAGCTGGGTCAAATGGTGGATCCATTCCAAGTTTTCTAAGGAATCTCCACACTGCTCTCCAGAGTGGCTGCACCAACTTGCACTCCCACCAGCAATGGATGAGTGTACCCTTTTCCCCACATCCTCGCCAACACCTGTTGTTGCCTGTATTCTTAATAAAAGACATTTTGGCTGGGCCCAGTGTTGCATGCCCAGAGGCTCCGGAGGCTGAGGAAGGAGGATCACAAGTTCAAAACCAGCTTCAGCAACTTGGCAAGGCCTTAAGCAACTTAGCAAGACCTTATCTCAAAATTAAGAAAAAATAAGAAAGAGCTAGAGATGTGGTTTAATGGTTAAATGCCTCTGGGTTCAATCCCTAGTTAGAAAGAGAGAGAGAGAGAGAGAGAGAGAGAGAGAGAGAGAGAGAGAAATATTAAGAAACTGTCCTTGGGTACTCTGACAAGGCATTTTAATATTTTCAAAATAAATTTGAAAGAAGTTCACAAGATCCAAAATATTCCCATTATTCATAAATGAAGCAAATATGATAAACATCTTTAAAAATATAAAATAAATCCCCATGGCAGAACCTGAACAACTGTTCCCTATAATTGGTTCTTCTCTTCTTTCAAGCACATATCTATTTCCCAGCTTCTGCTTCTTTTGCAGTTAAATTGTGGCCAAAAGACTGAGTTTTAAGAAAATGTGAATTAAAATGGTTGGTGCTGTATCCGGACCTTACCTCAAATATCTTCCACATTTTCTCTTGCCACTATTTTGATACATATGGTCACAATAACTTGGGAAGTTATAAATTGAAGATGGTAGAGCTGAATACAGAGAGAGTTGAGGTCTCTAAATCATTACTTGGAGGAAAGCCATTCACTAACACCAACACCCATTTTGCATATTTTTGGAATAAGTAATAAATTTCTACTATGTTTGAGTCATTAAACATTTGAGGCTTGTTTGTTACTTAGATACCATTGCCTTAACTAATATATGATCTTCAATACAATGCATTAACAATTCTTATAATGCAAAAATATTAACAAAAAGTTAATAAGTCGTGTTAAAGGCTGAAAAATATTCAAATTGAGGTAGAATTTTAGTTGGAAAAATCATTAGATAAATTTGTCTGGTACTGAAACCAACTGTGCATGGTGGGGAAGTAGGAAAATTCCCCACTCACTTTATAAAGAGAAACAAATTTATTTAAGAGGATTTAAAATGGAAAAATTTCAATTTAATATCTAGATCAAAATGTTTCAAATATATTTAAATTCTATCTTCCAGAGAAGTAAAGGGGAATCAGAAGGAAGGAAGAAGTCAAGGAATGGGGAAGATGTAAGAGACAAATACAGAGAGATTGGAATGGAGACAGACATGTAATGAGTGAAATGTCTATTCTAATCATCATGCCACTTTAGCCTGCGTTTGCCCACAGAAGGCCTTTTCTAAGATTTTCCTTGGCTTCAGCCTCCTGTTTGGAAATGGAGCCAGAAGTCTTTCACCATAGTTTGTTCCCATGAGATCTTGGCATCACAGTCACAGCTAATTAGATCCAGAATTTGAGCCACTTGAAGCATAGGTACTCATTCACATGCTATTCATGGGCAATGACATAATCTGATAGAACTTCATCTAATCCAGGTATTTTAGCCCTGGTTTATAGCTGATAAACCACTGAGATCTTATTCTTGGGATGTCTGAATATAAGATATTTGGAATGTCAGTTAGGGAATAGTATCAAGATTGGTAGAAATTAGAAACAGAGCCAGCATGTGGCAGAATACAAGTTCAGAAACAAAGTACATCACTGAGTCATCTTCTATCCTGAAAAATGGGGTGTTTCCTATTCTACTTTATACCTCCATATGTCCTTAAAATAGCTTTCAATTACCTGAGGTAAGGCAAACATATCTCTATGCCTTGCTAACCAAAACAACTACTAAAATATCCATTGCAGCATTTGAAAATGCTAACTGATCTTTAGAGTGAAATCTGGGTTTTGTAACTTGGACTGTTATATAGTGTAAACAACATGATTTATATGTAATACTTCCCTAAAAATGAAATGGATGTCAATGAAAAGATGAGTTTATGCTTCATGTGTGCCATATTCCATACGATAGCAACTCCCAAAAGTTATCTCCAAGTAGCTCGCCTTCCTTGAACTTTAGACTTATATATAAAATCACCTACTTTACAACTCAATTCACATGTACATTAAACATCCCTGACTTAGTATATCTTGAACTGAATTCAAATCTATTCTACCCAAAATTATTCCTACCACAACATCCCCCATCTCAATTAATGGCAACTGCATACTTCAAGTTGCTTAAAACAAAATCCTGGAAGCCATGATTCCTCTCACATCAACCACAGTTAATCTGCCAGTAGGTCCTATATTCTTAATTTCAAAATATATGCAGAATCTGACCATCTCTAACCACCTCCAGTGCTACCAACCTGGTTCAAGTCACCATTGTCTTTCACATGAATTTATGCAGTAGTCCCCTTATTAATGTCCAAATTTTGACACTTTTCCTTTTCCAATATAATTCTTTGGAGAGTAGCCAGTAGATAAGATGGTCTAGAAGTATGTCGATATTTCTCCTGGTTAAATACAAAAATCAACACTGGAAATAAAGTTAGAGACAACCAAAAGAGAACTTGGATAAATGGAAAGAGGAAGCAACCTTGTTAGCAAACTTAGGAGTGAAGGAACAGCATTGAATCATGGTATTTTATGATATGTCCTTATCCAATAGAAGAAGACAACCCAGTCCAAGTGTTACGAGCTTCAATATAGCAAGAGATGGAAACCTAGATACAGTCATTTGTCTCCCCAATCAAATAGGAACTACACCAATAATGCTTTGAGAGTTTGGTAGCACTAGCAACAGGAAATTATGAGGACTTTTGATGACAATGTGTGCCAAAGAGAAAGGATTTCCTTTCCCACCAGGCTTGAACTTTCCCCTCCTCTGCCAGGAGACACCACACAATTGGGAGGCACTGACATGACACCTCTCAATGCAACTGGTCTAGCCTAGGAAGTTTTCTTTCTCCCTGAGGTCCACAGACCCCTCACCCTCAAACTAGATGTTCTAGGTGTGCTAACCTGGAGAAAGTATATTCTTCCTCTTACCACCAACAGAAATCAGCAGGAGTTTTCAGTACCAATAAATAAAACATACCAAAATAAAGCCATAAAGGTCCTGGAAATTGAATTATCATGGGAATCAGTCCACAAAAGTAGGCCGGGATTTGTGGGCTAAACCTAAATGGGGTGACTGCATGCTACAAATGATTTATGTAGAACCCAGAGGTTCCTAACATAATGGGAAAAATACACAGGTTGCAATAAAGATTCTTGGTCATACCAATAATTAGGAAAATAAAAATTGAATGAGAAAAAATAAGCTGACATCAATATCAAAATAATCAGATGTTGGAATTATCTGAGAGGAATTTTGAAGCAGCTGTCATAAAGATGCTTTGAAGCATTTGATCCTATGATCAAATCCAATATATCATGAAATTTATGAAAAAATAGAAAAAATCTCAATGAAGAAACAGAAGTTATAAAAATGAACCTAATAAAAATTGTTGACTAAAAGATATAATAAATTAAACGCCAGTTGGATGATGAACTTATAGTAAAACAAGAGGAAATAAGAACATGGAATTGGTAAACTTTGCAACATAATAATAGAATTTACCCAATATGAAGAACAGACAGAAGACAAAAATAGACTGAAAATATTGAACATAGCATCAGGAACCCATAGGACATTAACATATTGTTCAATATTTGTATCACTAAAGCCTAAGAAAGAGAGAAAAAAGAGAATGGAACTGAGAGAGTATTCAAAGAAATAATACCAGAAAATTGGTAAAATACAATCAAATTTAAGAGATTTAGGTGACCTCAAGGAAATGTACAACAAGGCACAAAAATTAAACTTCTGAAAAGTAAAGGCAACAAAAAGTCTCAAAGGTAGTAAAAGAATCAACTCCTGATGTATAGAGGAGCATCAATTAGATTGATTAAATTTCTTATCAAAGTTCTCAATAAAACATGTGGCATAACAAGTTCTGAAGTAAATTAGCTTTAAAAAAATTCTATATATGACAAAACTATCCCTTGGGAATAAAGAAAGACATTTTTGAATAAAGGGAAACTAAACGAGTTTGCTGCTAGTAGACTTACCCTTAAACTATGACAAAAGGAAGTTCTTAAAACAGAAAGATAAAATAGAAGAAATCTTACATAATCAGAAAAAAGGAAAACAAAAATAACATAAATATAGGTATAGACAATGGACTATAATTCTCTTTATGAATTTTGAAAATCACACCTGATGACTGAAACAAAATTATAACACCATTTGATTCTCAAAACCCCACATAACCTTGAGCCCCTGCCCCATTATCTCTTATCCTGCTCCCATTGCCTTCCTACCACTGTTCATGATATTCACTTAGTCCAGTCACATTGGCCTCCTTGCTTTTTTCTCACATATAATCAGGCATGCTCCTGTCTTATGACCTTGGAACTCACAGTCCTTCTGCTTGGAATGCTCTCCCTTTAAACTTTCACATGGACTTTGCTCAAAAGTTCCCTACACAGTGAGGCTTTTCTGAACATTTTCTTTAAAATTAATCTCCTATTGACAGTACTCGCTATCCTAATTTCATGCTTTTTGATTTACTTGCAAGAACGACATCTCCATGAACACAGAGATTATTGTTTTCTTCACATTTGTATCCCAAATGCCTAAAGTAGTGAGTTACAAAGAGTAGAGACTTATAGGTTTGCATAAATGAATAAATTAGCAAATTCAAGACATATTTTTCTCTTGGGTACTCTGAGAATGACATAATGTCACATTTTGAATAGCATGCAGATCACCACTTTATTTTAGGCTAAGAGATAAATCATCAAAGTCTAGAGGGTATAAGCAAATGAAGAAAATTTAAAATATAAATATTTCTCAATTCATGAACTTTTCACTTTCTAACCTGATGATTTAATCACCTATGTATTGAGCACCTACTATACATTATTTTATATAGAAAGGCCATTTAAAATTTGCAGAAAACTTTAAATTAAACATTGTCATTTTCTTTATTCTAAGATGCAACACATTGAAAATTGCCCTATTAATTTAATAAACATTTGTTAGAAAGAAAAAGAAAGTTAAGAAGGCCAGGAACCCACAATAAATATACATATAGATTGTCGGATGTTTTTCAATTTCAGAAAATTAATAAGATTCTAACATTTGAAGCAATATGTTATTAGTTCTCTTTCGTAGTTGAAGAAACTGAATATCAGAAAGGTTAAGTAACTTGTTTTAAGTCAAATAGCATTATAAAGTATGATTTAAATACAGTTCTACTTGGTTCCAAAGCCTGTACTGTATCCATTATACTTACTTTGTCTCTGCTGAAAGGATATCACTTTAAAAAGCTTGATTTAGGATACATGAAATAGAAAGGTAGGACATAGCTCATGTCACTGTATTCATACCTGATATAAGGTGTTTAGCTATTATAATAGGGATAATAGGTGGATCTTTAACAGAGGATTAGCATAATCAGATTTTTATTCTTAGACTACTCTGACTATCATGTGGAAGATGGACTGGACTGAAATCAGGCACACCACCAGAAAGTGGTTAAAGAATTGCAGGATAGAAGTGATAATATCTAAGTTAAGACAATGTTAGAGTGACAGAAAAAGAGATGGATTTGTGAAGGAATCACTATCTACAAGACTTGACTATTGACTGATTGGGTATAAGTGGGATTGGAGAAGTGTGAAGGAAGAGTGGCAGTTAACAACTTAGATCTAGAAGTCTCCTGACTCTTGTCCAGTGCTCTTACCATTTCTCTAAGTTATTTACTTTTCCCTGCTGCTGCTATTAGTTTGTGCTGGAACTCTTCCATGGCACAGGAGCCTGCTCTTTTAGTGGAGTATCCTGTGTATCCTGCTCGTCTCCATTATACTAAGGGGCTCTAACTGAGAGTACAACTTCTATCTTTCCTTTATGTCCAGAGATGCTCATTTATAGAATCATTCCTGGAGGTTGGCCATTCCCTACACAGGAGCTCCTATGGCCCTTGGGTGGCCTGGGCATGGGCACAGGAATTGAGGAAGGTGCCTAGAGCCCTCTGTTGTTTAATGGCACAGTTCTCTGGGATTCACTTCTGTGTCTCCGTGGGAAATCTTCGCAAATACTATGTTTCCAGCCACCCTAGGGGCTTTGCCCAAACAGAGAGTGCTCTTGGCTGAGCCTGCACTCCTTCCATTTCTAAACTTTGTGTATTTCAAGGGAAATCTGATCTGGACCCTTCTGATTCATTTACACTTAAATCATCCAAGGGCTCTGTTGTAAGAGTGAACTCAGCTCCAAAAATGTCTTATAAGCTTTGGTTATAAAACTCCCTAAGATTTTGTGAGCTAGAATTTTTTTTTACTCCCCTTTTCTTTGAAACAAGATGTTGTGACTTTGCCAAGAGTAAATGGATTTCTAACCTCAAAGGGGTCATGTTTGGTTCAAGAGTCAGAAATCATGAAGCTCAAAGGCCCAAATGCATTCTTCAAGATTTGGCAATAATGAACCCCAGGAGGATGGGATAAAATGATAAATCTAGGAGAAGCTGGGTGAGGGGTGACAGGAAGCATTCATTCTATCCTTTAGGCTCAATGCCCAAAAGCCTTAGGATTTCTGTCCTTTAACTGGGAAATGGGACCATGAGACAGCACACTTCTATAAGGCACCAGCAAAATTGGACAGAGAAACAATTCCCATTTTGAAAAAGTGCCTGAAAATGTAGATCGTTTTTCACAATCTTTGCTCTCACTTACTTCTGCAACAGCTTTGTGAGCTAGGAATAATCTTCCCCATTTTCCAGGGGAACCAAATGAGTCTAAATAGAGGTGAAGTGACATATTAAAGGCCCTAACATTGAACCTATAGTAAAGTTAGGAATTGTTTTTAATTAACTAACATTGCATTTGTATGGAACAAATAAGAGAAATAAGAGGTGGCAACTTAATGGGTGTGCTGGCACACACCTGTAATCCTAGCGATAATAGGTGGATCATATACAGAGGATTAGTCTCATCAGATTTGTATTCTTAGGCTACTCTAATTTTTGTGTGGAAGATGGACTAGAGAAGAAAGACTGAACTCTTTTGTATGGAAGACAAAAGAGGCAGGAGGATCCCAAGTCCAAGGCCAGCATCAGCAAATTAGCCAGATCCTGTCTCAAAAATAGGTAGGAGATGGGGATGTAGCCTACAAGTAAAATGCCCCTGGGTTCAATCCCCAATGTACCCTCCAAAACAAAAACAGAAACAAAAACAAAAGCAAAAACAAAAACAACAACAGGGTTCCTATCCAGGCAGGTTCTCCTTGAAGCTTCCCTTCTAAGAGTTGTTCCTTGTCCTAATGGAGGCCCATGGAAAGATAATTCATGCATCTTTTAAAGAATATCTAACATTTTACCTTTGTTGTCTGTGTATTTATCTTAAAATATTCCTAATCATTATTCTTCACACTTGACAGAAATATCTCAAAGACTGAAATGTGTACTACTCATTTTTTGGGCCCAGTGTGTAGTTCAGTGTCAGGCACAGGATGGGGTAATCTCTTAATTATTGTTGAATAGGTACATGTGTGGAGGGTGGATCTGAGAGCATGTACAGGCATGTATGCATGTGTGTGAATGTTTAGGTATGGAGATACATGCATTTTAGAGGCATATATATCTTTATGGGGTTAAGTAGTATTGATGTGTCTATGTGTGTATTGGGAAGGTGTAATTCTGTCAGTGGTTTAGAAGTGAGGTCTGTCTAAAGTTTACTCTGGAACTACATAGAAAAGGAGATTGTGCTGGTTGAAATAATTCTTTGACAAATTCAGTAGCTTTTATGGCTACTGCTCAGTCCTAAAGTTTATGAAGTCCAAACCAAAAGTCATTTTAAAGTCTTTTCTGATAGTGTACCACAAAAGAATGGGTCAGAAAGCCAGGAATCAGAAAAATGAAGTTAGGAATGTTCACAATTGAAGCCCTCGACTTCCCTTTTCTGTGGTCTTTCATGCCTTTTCTCTCCACACCCAGTCTCTAGTGCCCTCAAGTTAGGACAGGTCTCCTTTGAAGAAGGAAGATGTCTGTAAAGTAGGGTTGGGAAAGAGAACCTAGGCCTTCCTTCCAGAACTGAAGACTTCCAGGTTCTTGGCTGTTGTGAAATTCCTACTGCCACCATTCATGTAATCCAGGAGCATTGAGAGATTTTCTAAAACCTCTGAACTCCAGTATATACACAAATTGGCCTGGAAGATGAAATCCATTGAACAGAAATTCCCTTCTTTTTGCATCACTAAATCTATAAATGTATTAATATTTGGACCTAGTTTTTACACCTTTCCTTCTATTTCAATGAAGGGAGGGGTTCTTCTCTTATCTAAGACCAGTTTTTTTTTAATCTACATTTTAGATCTCAAACCCTCTTATTTTATCAATGGCATCATTTCAATTTCCATTCTTGTCCCTCCCACATATTCTTTTCTAATGGATCATCCTACAAACATGCTCTATTATCTCTCTCTTACAAAAACATTCTTCCTTGATCTCACAGTCCCCTTTATCTACCTCTGCAGCTGTTTTGATGTTCCACTTGATGAAATTTTTTAAAGGGTCATTTAGAAATACTCTCCTTTTTTCATCTGTAAGTCACTCCAAACTGGATTCTGTTAAAAAGTACTTAGTCACAAAGAATGAAATTGTGGCATTTGCTGCTAAATGGATGGAATTGGAGAACATCATGCTAATTAAAACAAATCAGACTCAGAAAGTCAATTGTTGATTTTTTCTCATATATGGTAGTTAGACAAAAATAAGGCAAAAAGGGGAAGTAATCTCATGAAAATAAAAGAGAGATCAGTGGAATTGAGGATCAGTGGATTGAGGGGGAGAGAGGAAGGACAGAAAAATGGAAAAACATTGGAATGAATCAGATAAAACTTTCCTATGTACATACTTGAATATACCATAGTGAACTTCACCTTTATGCTATCATAATGCATTAATTTTAAAAATATATAAATAAATAGAAGAAAGAAAAAATTAAATTAGAGTACCCAATGTAGGAGAGCTGAACAATTTTCTGTGTTGCCTAATCATATACTTCCATGTAATATAGGAAATTTATTTAACATTCTGGTAGAAATAACTAGCCTAATGCAAAATGGGAACTTTCTGTAATGTTCCTATTTTTTTACTGGAGTAGAACAGAGATTTTGAATATGCATTCTTCAAGAGGCTTTTGTTAAACACGTTTATCCATTTTGTTAAATGCTTTTTTATGAGTTTGGGGGATTGCATAGAATCCTGGCTCTGCCAACTTAGTTTGGCCAAACTATTCACCTCTCTTGGTCATATTTTCTTCATCTCCTATGTGGCAAAAAAGATCACCGTAATAATGAAATTATGTAACATGTGAAACACTTTATATGTTGATAAAAATAAATGAAACCTGCTTATGATAAATACTCTTATGCAGATCACCAGTGATCTTCATGTTGACAAGTCCCAAGGATATTTTTCTGATATCAAATTTTCTCTCCCAACTTTTAAATGTTGATCACTTTATTTTCTAAAATTACATTGTGATAGAACACTTAATTTAAGTTTACAATATATTATTGTTTACTATAAGTACAATGTTGTCCGGAAGATCTTTGGAGCTTATTCATCTTGCTAAACTGAAACTTTAACTTTATGCTTGTTGATTAATAACTTCCTGTTTCTGCCCCCAACACCTGGTGACCACCATTCTATTATGATTATTTTAGATAAATCCAATAAATGGAATCATGCTATATCTGTGGAACTGGTTTTTCATTTAGCATAATGTTCACAAGATTCATCAATACTGTTGCATATTTCACAATTAATTTCTTCTCTACAGGGTAAATAGCAATACATTATACATATAGACCACCTTTTTTTAGAGTCTATTCAAAAACATATTGGTTATTTCCATTGGCAATTGTGAATAGTACTGAAGTGAAATAGGAGTGGTATTATCTATTTAAAATCCTGATTTGAATTACTTCAGATAAAAACATGCATAAGTGGAATTAGATTCTTTTGTATCAGGGATTGAACCCAGGGGCAATTAACCACTGAACCACATTAACCAGTCCTTTTTAATTTTTTAAATTTTGGGGCAGGATCTTGCTAAATTGCTCAAGGCCTCACTAAGTTGCTGAGGCTGACCTTGAACTTGCAATCCTCTTGTTTCAGTCTACCAAGCCACTGGAATTATATGAGTCCACTTCTCGTGTTTCTTCATCCTCTCTCCATAGTTGATGCTTTCCAGTATCATGGTTTCAATATTCATCTGTATTTGCAACTCACAAATACATATCTGAAAATTTAACATTTCCCTGAGCTCCATATTTACATATTTCACTACCTACTTGTCACCTAAACATAGATATCTCAAAGACATTTCATATACAAACATGACAAAATAGAACTTTCAATCCCCTCCCTTAAATCTGTTCTTCAAAGTTCTCCTCATCACAGTAAATAGCAGATATCCATCCATTTGCTTAAGCTGAAAAAGGAAATTTTATTCTTTAATGCTCTCTTTTCCTCATCTCAAACATCCAGCTCATTAGTGTTGCCTATTAATTATTCCTCCAAATATAAAGTTCAAATCAGTCCAATTCTCTGTGTATTCATCTTCATTATATCTTTGATCTGTATTAGTACAATGACTTTCATTCATCTTTTAGTCTGGCCAACTCCTCCCCCAAAAAATCCACTCTTAACATAGTAGATGTAAAACAGACATCAGACTTTTGTGTAAAACACTTCAAAATATGTAAGCCCATTCAAAGTTAAATCAAAATTCCCCAAGCTGATGCATTGGAAATTAATCTGGAAATTAATCTTGATATTTATATATTAATGGTACCTGGAGGTGAGACCTTTGGAAGCAGTTAGGATTATATGATGTCATGAGGGTTGGAATTCCATGATAGAACTGATGGATCTATAAGAAAAGTAAGAGACTGGAACTAGCACACACTTGCTGTCTTATCATATGTTGTGGTTTAGATACGAGGTGTCCCCCAAAATCTCATATATGAGGAAATGAAAGAATATTCAGAGATAAAATGATTAGATTGTAAGAGGTATAACCTAATCAGTGGATGAATTCATTGATATGGATTACTGGCATGGTAACTGCATGCAGGCAGGGTGTGGTTGGAGGAAGCAGGTTACTTGGGGCATGCCTTTTGGAGTAATATTTTGTCCCTGGTAAGCAGAGCTCCCTATCTACTTACTGGTTGTCATGTCCTGAGCTGTTTCTTCTACCCCGCCCTTCTGTCATGAGGTTCTGCTTTACCTTCTGGATCTATGGAGTTGACCAACAGTGGACTGAATCTCTGAAAGTTTGAGCCAAAATAAACTTTTTCTCCTCTAAATTGTTCTTGTTGGGTCTTTTGGTCACAGACATGCAAAGCTAACTAAAACATTATGCCCACTACCGTGTTATCATAGAGCAGGAAAGTCCTCAGCAGAGGCCAGCACCATGCTTTTCAATTTCTCAGTATCCAGAGTCACAAACTAAGTGAATTTCTATTCTTTCTAAAATTTTAATTGGCACAGAACAATTGTATATATTTGTGAATTACAATATACTGTTTTGATATATTTAGACACTGCAATAATCAAATCATATCATATTTCAACACACATTTGTGCACTATTTAATGATCAAATAGCATATACCTCACTTCAAACATCTATCATTTTTTTGTGGTAACATTATAAGATTCAAAATCCTCTCTTCCAGCTATGTTGCTTATGTTTTCCTTTAAATATTTCATTATTTATAAAACATAATATACATGACAAAGATGTGAGAAGAGCAACATAAATTCACACATTACAAATAATATTTTAAAATATTTTCATTTGTGTATTATAGTTCTACATAATAGTGGGGTTCATTTTGACATAATCATACGTATGTCAAATATAATTTGCTTCATTTCAGTCCCCATTTCTTCCTCTTTCCCTTCCTTCCTCCATACTCCTGTTCTCCTTTCTCTTTTATACTGGTCATCTTTCTTTTTATTTATTTATTTTTAATTGATGCTTCATAGATAGATGTGAACTTAAATTCAGTGTGGTATATTCATATGTGTACATAGCATAATTTGGTCAATTTCATTCCATAGTTCCTCTTTTCTTCCATTCATCCTCCTTCCCCTTCTATGACCGTCTTCTTCTCCCTTGTATTTTTATTGGATATCTTTCCCCCTTTTTTCTTATGTTGTTCTAGTTTCCTCATATGAGAGAAAAATTTGAACCTGACTTTCTGAGTCTGGCTTATTTTATTTACCATGATGTTCTCCACTTCCATCCATTTCTCAGCAAATGCCATAATATCATTCATTTTTATGGCTGAGTAAAATTCCTTTATGTTGTATATCCACATTTTCTTTATGCATTCATCTGTTGAAGGACACCTGGTCTGATTCCATAACTTGGCTCTTTGAACTGCACTGCCATAAACTTTTATGTACCTGTACCATTATAGTATGCTGATTTTCATTCTTTTGTATAAATACCAATGAGTGGTATAGCTGGGTAATATGGTGGTTCCATTCCTAGGCTTGAGGAATAATGCTGTCCAATGTGGTTGTACTAATTTGATGCCCCTCCAACAATGTATGAGTGTACCTTTTTCTGCACATCCTCACAACACTTATCATTATTTGTATTTTTATTTTTAATTAGAGCTTTATAGTTACACATAGTAGTTGAGTTCATCCTGACAAACTCATACATGCATGAAATTTGATATTAGTTTGTGATCTCTCACATTTCCCTCCCCCTTTAACTCTGATGTCCCCTCCCTCCCCTATTATCCTTCCTCTAGTCCACTAGATTTCCTTTTGCTCATTTATTTATTTATATTTTATTGGGTTTTGTAGTATATTTATATATGTACATAACATGAACTTTAATAATTCATTCTGCATTACCTCCCCACTCATCCCTCCACTCTGACTCCTGGTTTCTTTCTTTTACATTACCAATCTTCCCTTTATCTTTATGATATCTTCTTGTTCTATCCCCCTTTCCTTTACTTTGCTCTTGCTTTCACATATGAGAGAAAACTTTCGACTTATGAGTTTGTGAGTTTGGCTTCTTTCTATTTTAGTGTTTTAGGCAGTTGTTTTTGTTTGTTTTGTTTTGTTTTGTTTCTTTTCTTTTTGCTGCTATGACTAAAAGACCTGACAAGAACAGTTTTAGAGGGGGGAAAGTTTATTTTAGGAACTCATGGTTTAAGCAACCTCAGTTCATAGATGGCTGACTCCCTTCCTCCAACTTGAAGTGAGGTAGAACATCATGGTGGAAGCTTGTGATGAAAGGAAGAAGTTCACATGATGATCAGAAAGCAGAGAGAGAAACTCCACTTTCCAGATGCAAAATAAATAACAGAAGTCACACTCCCAGTGCCCACCTCCTACATCCATACCGTACATGCCCTGAGATACCACTCAGTTAATCCCATTAGGGGATTAATTCACTGATATGGTTAAGGCTCTCATAACCCCATCATTTCTCCTCTAAACCTTCTTACATTGTCTCATATGTGAGCTTTTGGGGAAAACTTACCTAATATTCTCAGTTCCATCCACTTGCTGGAAAATGCCATTATTTCATTTTTTATGGCTAAGTGGAACTCCATTCTGTGTGTGTGTGTGTGTATACACACACATACATATGTACTATGTAATCTACACATATGTATATACTGTACTATATATAAGTATAAATAGTATACTATACATCCTTATGTGGATATATATATATATCACAATTCCTTAATCAGTTCTTCTATTGGCAGCCTCCATTGTTGATTCCATAATGTAGCTATTGTGAATTGTACTGTTATAAATTTTGAGGTGACTGTCTTGCTATAGTGGGCCAATTTTAGATCTTTTGGAAAAAAAAACAAGGATCGGGTAGCTGAGTCATATGGTGATTTAATTCCTAGTTTTTTGAGGAATCTCCATACTGCTTTCCAGAGTAGTCATACTTGTCTACAGTCCCATCAACAATGTACCAGTGTTCCTTTTTTCCCCCACAACCTTGTTGGCATTTATTTTTGTTCATATTCTTGATCATAGCCATTCTGACTGGTGTAAGACGAAATCTTAGTGTGGTTTTGATTTGCATTTCCCTGATTCCTAGAGATGTTGAAAAACTTTTTACATACTTCTTGGCCATTTTTTCTTCTTTTGAGAAGTTTTTGTTAATTTCTTTTCCTCATTTATTATGCTATTTATTTATTTGTTGTTTGATGTTAAGTTTTTTGAGTTCTTATATATTCGGATATTAATCCCCTATTGGAGGAGTAGATGCCCACAATTCTCTCACATTATGTAAGATCTCTCTTCATGCTCTTCATTGTTTTGTTTGTTGTGTTGAAGTTTTTTAACTTAGTGCCATTAACTTTACTGATTTTGGTTTTATTTCTTGTGCTTTAAGAATCTGGTTATGGAAACTGGTTTCTGTGCCAACATGTTGGAAGCATTGGACCTACATTTTCTTCTTTCTAATAATTTCCTGTGCTGTGCAGAATGTGTTTTGGTTTGACACCATCCTATTTCTTAATTCTTGGTTTTACTTCTTGCCCTTTGGGGTTCCTATTAAGGAAGGGCTTACCCTATGTTTACTTTTTGCCTTTTGGGGCTCTTGTTAAGGAAGTGTTTACCCTATGTTTTCTTCTAGCAGTTGCAAGGTTTCTGGTATAATTTCTTTCTCTGATCCATTTCTATTTGAGTTTAAAGCAGGATGAGAGATTGGGGTCTAACTTCAGTTTTGTATATATGCTATCTAATTTTCCCAGAATAATTTGTTAAAAAGGCTGTCTTCCAGCCAGGCATGGTGGTGCATGCCTGTAATTCCAGTGGCTTGTGATGGAGAGGTAGGAGGATTGCAATTTAAAAACCAACTTCAGCAGTTGAGCAAGGCCCTAAGCAACTTAAGTGAGATCCTGTCTCTAACTAACATATTTGTCAAAATGGCCTGGGGATGTGGCTCAGGGGTTAAGCACCCATGGGTTCAATCCCTTGTACTAAAAAAATGAAAAAATGAAAAAATAAATAAAAAGGCAGTCTTCTCTCCAAATTATAGTTTTGGCATTTTTGTCAAATATCACATCCATCAGGTGTATTTGTCTCTTTGTCTTCTATTTTGTTTTATTGGCCTTCCTATTTTGATGTTAATACCATGCTATTTTTATTACTATAACTCTGTAGTATAATTTTAGTCAGGTTTTGTGATGCCTTCTGCTTCACCTTTCTTGTTAAATACTTCTTTGTCTAGTCAGGGTCTCTTATTCTTCCAAATAATTTTAAAATTGTTTTTTCTGAATTTTCTGAAGAATGCCATTGGTATTTTGATGTAATTGCCTTAAATACGTATATTGCTTTTGGTAGTATGGCCATTTTGACAATATTATTTATGCCTAGTCAAGAACATGGAATGCCTTTCCATTTTAAGTTCTTCCATTTCTTTCTACATTGTTCTATAATTTTCATTGTAGAGCTCTTTTATCTTCTTGATTAGATTAATTCCCAAGTATTTTATTGTTTGTGGTTATGGTAAATGGGATGGTTGTCTTGATTTCTTCCTCAACTGAATCACTCTTGGAATATAGGAAAGATATTGATTTATGGGTATTGATCTTGTATACTGCTACTTTGCTGAACTCAGTTATGAGCTATTGAAGTCTTCTCGTGGAGTTTTTTTTTTTGGTATTTTAGATGTAGAATTATGTCATTGACAAACGAGATATTTTAAGTTCCTCGTTTCCTATTTTTGTATGTCTGATTTCCTTTCTTGCCTGATCACTCTGGCTAATGTGTTGAGGACGATAATGGAATTGGAGTGGTGAGAGTGGACAGCTTTGTCTTGTTCCTAATTTTAAAGGAAATATTTTAATTTTTCTACATTTAGTATGATGGTGACATTGGGTTTTTGTTTTTTTATAAATGACCTTTACGATTATGAGGTAAATTTTTTTTTCAATCCCTAGCTTCTTCAGCATTTTTATCATGAAAAGGTCCTGGATTTTATGGAAAAAAAATTTCTGCATCTATTGGAATTATCATGTGATTTTTGTCTTTGATTCTGTTTAACTGGTGAATTATATTTATTGATTTGCATATGTTGAACTAACCTTGCATCCGTGGAATAAAACACACTTCATCTTGGTGTATTACCTTTTTGATTTTGTTCTGAATGCAGTTCATCAGGGGCACTGGTCTGTAGTTTTCTTCCCTTGATGAATTTTTGTCTGGTTTTGGTATCAGGGTTGTACTGGTGTCATAAAATGATATTTTACTTGGGAGTGGGAGTGTTCTTTTTTCTTCAATTTCATGGAATAATTTAAGAAAGACTGGTGTTAGTTCTTCTGTAAAGGTTTGGTAAAACTCTGCTGAGAATCCATGTGGTCCTGGGTTTTTCTGTTTTGGAAAAATTTTATTTGTGGCTTTGATATTATTACCTCAAACAACATATTGATTTGGCTTTATTTTGCCTAACAAGAACTAAGAAATTTGCATTGTATTGGGAAATTTTGCAGTTTAAATCCAGTGAGGATATAGGCCAAGGAGTGGAATAGCTGGGTCAAATGCTGGTTCCGTTCTGAGTTTTCTAAGTATTCTCCATACGGCTTTCCAGAGTGGCTGCACTAATTTGCAACCCCACCAGCATTGTATGAGTGTACCATTTCTGCCACATCCTTGCTAACACCTATTGTTGCTTGTATTATTGATAATAGACATTCTAATTGGGGGAGATGATGTCTTAGGGTAGTTTTGATTTGCATTTCTAGAGATGGTGAACATTTTTTCATATATCTGTTGATTGCTTGTAGATCCTCTTCTGTGAAGTGTCTGCTCATTTCCTTAGTCCACTTATTGATTGGGTTATTTGTATTCTTGGTGTAAAATTTTTTGAGTTCTTTATAAATTCTGGAGATTAGTGCTCTATCTGAAGTGTGTGTGGCAAAGATTTTCTCCCACTCTGAAGACTCTCTCTTCACATTGATGATTGTTTCCTTTGCTGAGAAAAAGCTTTTTAGTTTGAATCTATCCCAATTATTGATTCCTGCTTTTATTTCTTGTGATTTGGGAATCATGTTAAGGAAGTCTGGTCCTAAGCTACTTTTTCTTCTATTAGGTGCAGGGTCTCTAGTCTAATTCCTAGGTCCTTGATTCATTTTGAGTTGAGTTTTGTGCAAAGAGAGAGGTGTATAGTTTCATCTTGCTGCATATGGATTTCCAGTTTTCCTGGCACCATTTGTTGAAGAGGCTATCTTTTCTCCATTGCATGTTTTTGGCTACATTGTCAAGTATGAGACAACTGTATTTATGTGGGTTTGTCTCTGAGTCCTCTATTCTGTACCATTGCTCTACCTGCCTATTTGGTGCCAATACCATGTTACTATTGCTCTGTAATATAGTTGAAGGTCTGGTATTGTGATACCAACTGCATCGCTTTTCCTGTTAAGGATTGCTTTAGCTGTTCTGGGTCTCTTATTCTTCCAAATGAAATTCATAATTGCTTTCTCTATTTCTGTCAGGAATGTCATTGGGATTTTGATTGGAATTGCATTGAATTTGTATAGCACTTTTGGTAGTATGGTCATTTTGATAATATTAATTCTGTCTACCCAAGAACATGGGAGATCTTTCCATCTTCTGAAGTTTTTTCAAATTTCTTTCTTCAGTGTTCTGTAGTTCTCATTATAGAGGTCTTTCACTTCTTTTGTTAAATTGACTCCCAGGTATTTTTTTTAGGTTATTCTGCTTTTTTTTTTTTGGGGGGGGGGTACTGGGGATTGAACCCAGGGGCACTCGGTCACTGAGCCACATCCCAACCCTATTTTGTACTTTATTTAGGGACAAGGTCTCACTGAGTTGCTTAGGGCCTTGCTAAGTTGCTGAGGCTGGCTTTGAACTTGCGATCCTCCTGCCTCAGCCTTCTAAGTGCTGGGATTACAGGCATGCGCCACCTAGCCTGGCTGAGGCTATTGTGAATGGGGTAGTTTTCCTAATTTCTCTTTCAGAGGATTCATCACTTATGAATAAGAATTCATTAGATTTATGAGTGTTAATTTTATATTCTGCTACATTGCTGAGTTTGTTTATGAGTTCTAGAAGTATTCTGGTTGAATATTTCAGCTCCTGTAAATATAGAATCATATCATCTGCAAATGGTGATAGTTTAAATTCTTCTTTTCCTATTTGTATCCCTTTTATTTCTTTGGTCTGTCTAATTGCTCTGGCTAGAATTTCAAGGACAATGTTGAACAGAAGTGGTGAAAGAGGGCATCCCTGCCTAGTTCCAGTTTTTAGAGGGAATGCTTTCAATGTTTCTCCATTTAGAATGATGTTGGCTGTGGGGTTAGCATAGATACTTTTTATGATGTTGAGGTATGTTCCTACTATCCCTAATTTTTCTCGTGCTTTAAGCATGAAGGGGTGCTGTATTTTATCAAATACTTTTTCTGCATCTATTTAAATAATGTGATTGTTAACTTTAAGCCTGTTGATGTGGTGAATTACATTTATAGATTTCCGGATGTTGAACCAACCTTGCATCCCTGGGATGAAACCCACTTGATCATGGTGCACTATCTATTTAATATGTTTTTGTATGCAATTTGATAAAATTTTGTGAAGAATTTTTGCATCGATATTTACTAGGGATATTGGTCTGAAATTTTCTTTCCTTGATGTGTCTTTGTCTGGCTTTGGTATTGGGGTGATATTGGCTTCGTAGAATGAGTTTGGAAGGGTTCCCTCCTCTTCTATCTCATGAAATACTTTGAGGAGTATTGGAATGAGTTCTTCTTTAAAGGTCTTGTAGAACTCAGCTGAAAATACATCTGGCCCTGGAATTTTCTTGGTAGGTAGGCTCTTGAAGGCTTCTTTTATTTCCTTGCTTGAAATTGATCTATTTAAGTTGTGTATGTCCTCCAGATTCAGTTTGGGCGGATCATATGTCTCTAGAAACCTGTCAATGTCTTCAAACTTTTCTATTTTTTTGGAGTATAGATTTTCAAAATAGTTTCTAATTTTGTTTTGTATTTTAGTAGTGTCCATAGTGATAGTTCCTTTTTCATCTCAAATTTTAGTAATTTGAGTTTTTTCTCTTCTTCTCTTCATTAGTGTGGCTAAGCATTAATCAATTTTATTTTTTCAAGGAACCAACTTTTTGTTTTGTCAATTTTTAGTAGTTTTTTTTTGTTTCAATTTCATTGTTTTCAACTCTGATTTAATTATTTCCTGTCTTCTACTACTTCTGGTGTTAACCTGTTCTTTTTCTAGGGCTTTGACCTGTAATGTGAGGTCATTTATTTGTTGACTTCTCATTCTTTTATTGAATGAGCTCTATACAATAGATTTTCCTCTTAGTACTGCTCTCATGATGTCCCAGAGATTTTGATATGTTGTACTGTTGTTCTCATTTACCTCTATGAATTTTTTAATGTCCCCCCTGATGTTTTCTATTATCCATTCATTGTTCCATAGTGTATTATTTAACCTCCAATTGTTGGAGTAGTTTCTGTTTTGTGTTTCATAACTGATTTCTAATTTCATTCCATTATGATTTGATAGAATGCAAGGTTCTCTCTATGTTTTTGTATTTGCTAAGAGTAGCTTTGTGGCATAACATATGGTCTATTTTAGAGAAGGATCCATGTGCTGCTGAGAAGAAAGTGCATTCACTTTTTGATGGATGGAATATTCTATATGTGTCTGTTAACTCTAATATATTGATTATGCTATTGAGATCTATGGTTTCTTTGCTCAATTTTTGCTTGGAAGATCTGTCCAGCAGTGAGAGAGGAGTGTTAAAGTCCTCCAGTATTATTGTGTTTTGGTCTATTTGGTTCCTGGAATTGAGAAGGATCTGATTGAGGTACATGGATGCACCATTGTTTGGTGCATAAATATTTATGATTTTTATGTCTTGGTGATTTATGCTTCCTTTAAGCAGTATGAAATGTCCTTCTTTATCCCCTCTGACTAACTTTGGCTTGAAGTCTTTTTTATCTGATATGAGGATGGAAACCCTTGCTTTTTTACTGAGTCTGTGTGCATGGTATGTTTTTCCCCAACCTTTTACCTTTAGTCTGTTCTTATCTTTTTCTATGAGATGAGTCTCTTGAAGGCAGCATATTGTTGGGTCTCTTTTTAATCCAATCTGCCAGTCCATGTCTTTTGATTGATGAGTTTAGGCCATTTACATTCAGGGTTATTATTGAGATATGACTTGTATTTCCTGCCATTTTGGCTTTTTTTGAGCTTTTAACAATTTTGTTTCTCCTTTGATTGGCTATTTCTTTAGTGTAATTCCTCCCCTTGTTGACTAACATTGTTATTTTTCATTTCTTCCTCTTAGAATATTTTGCTGAGAATGTTCTGTAGGGCAGGCTTTCTATTTGTGAATTCTTTTAGCTTTTGTTTATCATGGAAGGATTTTATTTCATCATCAAATCTGAAGGTAAGTTTTCCTGGGTATAAGATTCTTGGTTGGCATCCATTTTCTTTCAGAGCTTGAAATATGTTGTTCCAGGCCCTTCTTGCTTTTAGGGTCTGGGCTGAGAAATCTGTTGATATCCATATTGGTTTCCCCCTGTAGGTAATCTGATGCTTTTCTCTCACAGCCTTTAAAATTCTATCTTTGTTTTGTATGTTAGGTATTTTCATTATAATGTGCCTTGGTGTGGATCTGTTGTAACTCTGTGGGTTTGGTGTCCTGTAAGCCTCTGGTACTTGATTTTCCATCTCCTTTATCATATTTGGGAAATTTTCTGATAATATTTGATTGAACAGATTATCCATTCCCTTGGTTTGTGTCTCTGTGCCTTCTTTAATCCCAGTAATTTTTAAATTTGGTCTTTTCATGATGTCCCATATTTCTTGCAGGTTCCATTCATGATTCCTTACCCTCTTCTCTGTTTGTTCAACTTTGTTTTCAAGATTAAATATTTTGTCTTCATTGTCTGAGGTTCTGTCTTCCAAGTGATCTATTCTGTTAATTATGCTTTCTATTGAGTTTTTAACTTGGTTTATTGTTTCCTTCATTTCCTTGTTTCCTTCAAGGATTTCTGTTTTTTTTTTTCAGACCTTCTCTCTCTTTATTGAAATGATTTTTTGCTTCCTGCAGTGGCTCTATTAACTGATTATTTATAGCCTGAATTTGCTCTCTCGTCACATCATTCTCTTCTCGGATCATTTTAATTATGAACATTCTGAATTCCCTTTCTGACATTTCTTCTACTATGCTGTCTTTGGGTTCTCTTGATATATCATCTAGGTTTATTTGGGACACTTTCTTCCTGTGTTTTCTCATGTTGCTTGTGTATCTTCCCCTCCAGTAGTGCAAATCAGAGGGATTGCAGTTTCCCTGTAAAGACTTATAGTGTCCCTGCAGATTTCCAATACTTCACCTTGAATAGATTATTATTAGCAGTACCCCATATAAACAATATGTGTCTTTAAGCCATATAGAACCTATTTAGATATTAACTGTGCTATAATATACATAAATGAGTTCAAATCATCTACTGCATAATCAATATGTTTGCAATAATGACCACAATTTCAAATAGTGGAAAAAGAAGATGCTGAAAGGTTTAGAATATAATGCTAATGAGATAGGAAGTGAGTCTATAGAGTTACTATGTCGTAGGAATACTGAGAGTGGAATTAAAGGAAATAAGTTTTTATCATGAGAAAAGAGAATGATTCGTCAAGGACACAGCTACATTAGAGGGTGATAGAATGATAAGGATATTAATAACAAAGAAGTGGGAATATAATAAGTATATTAGGAATACTTGTAATGTTACTATTTAGACAAAAGAAAAAGAGAAAGAAATTTCTGCCGTAAAATTACATTGTACTATTCAAACCTCCTATTGTTCAGTAGTCTGATGCCTGTCAGGTACTTGGTAATGCTGTGTCCCAAGATGGGTGCTGTCCCACTGTCTCCAGGTCAGGGATAATCAATGTTTGTGTGCAAAGGGAACCTGTTGTTGTTAGATGGTCAGCAACAGCATGGGTGCCGGCCTGAGACTAGACCAGGTACAGGGTGCAGGCCTGGGCTTGGAGCTGGATATGTTGGCCCGATGGCTTGGTGGGTATGTGTTCACAGCTGGGGATGCCTGGGGGTCAGGCCTGAACCTGGCCCGGTGTTGGTTCTGGAGCGGCTGTTGGGGGTCCCACACTCACTGGCTGGCTGGTGCCTGAGCCCAGGCCCGAGCCAGACCAGCAATGGTGACTCCGGAGTGGCTGCTGGGGTCCCGAGCTTGCTGGCTGGATGCTGACCCAGCTCAGGTCCAAGCCCGAGCCTGGTTGTTGATTCTGGAGTGGCTGCTGGGGTTCCACACTCCCAGTTGGTAGCTGCTTGCGGCCCGGCACGAGCAGGGCCCAGTGGAGTTGGTTCCGGAGCGGCAACTGGGAACCTCTTAGATGTAATTTTAATATAAAATCTCATTGAGAGCGATATTCCTGCTGTTTGAATCCTGACCAAGTACGAATCCACGGAGCAATTAGGAATGCAGCCTTCCTCTAGCCTGCCATCTTGAATCCTCCTACCTTTTGGATTTTAAGTTGGAGGAAGTTATTTGAGCCATTTAAGCAATTGGAACAAGGTATACTGAACAACAGTAACAGATTCAGTATTCAAGGACCTGGCTAATAAATCATAATGACAAGAAGAAAAAAAATTAAAAAATATCATTTTCCATTTCCGTGTGCTACTTTTGAATTTTAAGCAGAGCACACATTTAAAAAGAGGATGGTTGAGCACTTGTAAAATCCAAGAATTTTTTCTTTCTTTTTCTTTTTTTAAAATTTTGATTCATTGTACACAAATGGAGTACAATTATTACTTTTCTGGTTGTACACAAGATGGAATCATACAATTTGTGTATTCATACATGTACATAAGGTAACGATGTTTGTCTCATTCCATTCTTTCCTTCCCTGCCCCTCCCGACCCCTCATTTTAGTCTACATAATCCATCCTTCATCCATTCTTCCCTTACCTCCTCCCACCCCTGTTATGTATCATCAACTAATTATCAGAGAAATCGTTCTGCCTTTGGCTTTTTGGGACTGGCTTATTTCACATAGCATGATATTCTCCAACTCCTTTCATTTACCTGAAAATGTCATGATTTTATTATTCTTCACGGCTGAATAATATTCCATTGTGTATATATATCACCATTTCTTTATCCATTCATCTATTGAAGGGCATCTAGGTTGGTTCCACAATCTAGCTAATGTGAATTGGGCTGCTATAAACATTGATGTGACTGCATCACTGTAGTATGCTGATTTTAAGTCCTTTGGGTATAGGCCAAGGAGTGGGATAGCTCAGTCAAATGGTGGAGCCATTCCAAGTTTTCTAAGGAATCTCCACACTGCTTTCCAGAGTGGCTGCACCAATTTGCAACCCACCAGCAATGGAAGAGTGTACCTTTTCCCACACATCCTGGTCAACACCTATTGTTGCTTGTATTCTTGATAATGGACATTCTAATTGTGCTGAAATGAAGTCTTAGGGTAGTTTTGATTTGCATTTCTCTTATTACTAGAGATGTTGAACATTTTTTTCATATATCTGTTGATTGCTTGTAGATCCTCTTCTGTGAAGTGCCTGCTCATTTCCTTAGCACATTTATTGACTGGGTTATTTGTATTCTTGGTGTAAAATTTTTTGAGTTTTTTATAAATTCTGGAGATTAGTGCTCTATCTGAAGTGTGTGTAGCAAAGATTTTCTCCCACTCTGTAGGCTCTTTCTTCACATTGCTAATTGTTTCTTTTGCTGAGAAAAAGCTTTTTAGTTTGACTCTATCCCAGTTGTTGATTCTTGCTTTTATTTCTTGAGATTTGGGAGTCATGTTAAGGAAGTCTGGTCCTAAGCTGATATGATAAAGATTTGGACCTAATTTTTCTTCTATTATGTGCAGTGTCTCTCTCTAATTCCTAGGTCCTTGATCCATTCTTTTTATTTTTACAAACTTCATTTTGATTCATTGTGCACATACACGATACAAATTTTCATTTCTATGGTTGTGCATGATGTGCATTCATATCATTCTTGTTAATCACACATATACATAAGGTAATTTTGTCTGTCTCATTCCACCATTTTTCATACCCCCACCCCCTCCCTCTCCTTTCCCTCTACATAATCTAAAAATCCCCCATTCCTCTCTCACCCCCCCCCCCCCCCAACTAGATTCTATATCATCATCCATTTACCATGGAAAACATTCAGCCTTTGGTGTTTTGGGCTAAGCTTTTTTCATTTAGCATGGTATTCTCCAATTCCATCCATTTATCTGCAAACACCATAATATTATTCTTCTTTATGACTGAATAGTATTCCATTGTGTATCTATAACACAGTTTCTTTATCCATTTATCTGTTGAAGAGCATCTAGGTTGGTTCCACAGTCTAGCTATTGTGAATTGAGCTGCTATAAACATCAACGTGGCTGTGTTAATGTAGTATGCTAATTTTAAGTCCTCTAGGTATAAACCAAAGAGTGGGATAACTGGGTCAAAATATGGGTCCATTCCAAGTTTTATGAGGAATCTCCACACTGCTTTCCAGAGTGGCTGAACCAATTTGCAACTCCACCAGCAATGTAAAATTGTGCCTTTTTCCCCACAGCCATGCCAACATCTATTATTGTTTGTGTTCTTGATAAAAGTCATTCTAATGGGAGTAAGATGAAATCTTAGAGTTGTTTTAATTTGCATTTCTCTAATTACTAGAGACGTTGAACACTTTTTCATATATTTATTGATCACCTGCTCAGCCTCTTCTGTAAAGTGTCTGTCCAGATCCTTGGCCCATTTATTGATTGAGTTCTTTGAATTTTGGTGGAAAGTTTTGCAATTTCTTTGTAAATTTTGGAGATTAGTATTCTATCTGAAGTGTGCGTGGTAAAGATTTTCTCCCACTCTGTAGGCCCTCTTTTCACATTACTGATTGTATCCTTTGCAGAGAAAAAACTTTTTAGTTTGAGTCCATCCCATTTATTGATTCGTGCTTTGATTTCTTGTGCTTTGGGAGTCTTGTTAAGGAAGTCTGATCCTAAGCCAACATGATGAAGATTTGGGCCTACTTTGTCTTCTATTATGTGCAGGGTCTCTGGTCTAATTCCTAAGTCCTTGATCGATTTTGAATTGAGTTTTGAGCAGGATGAGAGATATAGATTTAATTTCATTTATCTACATATGGATTTCAGTTTTCCCAGCACTATTTTTTGAACAGGCTATCTTTTTTCCATTGTATGTATTTGGCTCCTTTGTCTAGTTTGAGGTAACTCTGTTTTAGTGAGTTTGTCTCTATGTCTTCCATTCTGTATCATTAGTCTGCCTGCCTATTTTGGTGCCAGTTATCATGCTGTTTTTGTTACTATTGCTCTGTAGTACAGTGTAAGGCCTGGTATTGTGATACCCCCTGCTTCACTCTTTCTGCTGAGGATTGTTTTGGCTATTCGAGGTCTCTTATTCTTCCAGATGAAGTTCATGACTGCCTTCTCTATTTCTATGAGGAATGTCATTGGAATTTTAATTGGAATTGCATTAAATCTGTATAAATCCTTTGCTAGAATGGCCATTTTGACAATAATAATTCTGCTTATCCAAGAACATGGGAGATCTTTCTATCTCCTAAAGTTTTCTTTAATTTCTTTCTTTAGTGTTCTGTAGTTTTCATTGTAGAGGTCTTTCACCTCTTTTGTTAGACTGATTCCCAAGTATTTTGTGTTTATTGAGGCTGCTGTGGATGGGGTAGTTTTCCTAACTCTCTTTCAGAGGATTCATCACTTATGAAAAGAAATGCATTAGATTTATGCATATTGATTTTATATTCTGCCACTTTGCTGAATTAATTTATTAGTTCTAGAAGTTTTCTAGTGGAGATTTTTGGGTTATATAAATATAGAATCATGTCATCTGCAAATAGTGACTGCTTGAGTTCTTACTTTACTATTCATATTCCTTTAATTTCTTTGTCTAATTGCTCTGGCTGGTGTTTCAAGCAAGATGTTGAATAGAAGTGGTGAAAGAGGACATCCCTTTCTGGTTCTGGTTTTTAGAGGGAATGCTTTCAGTTCTTCTCCATTTAGAGTGATGTTGGCCATGGGCTTAGCATAGATAGCCTTTACAATATTGAGGTATGTTCCAAGTATCCCTATTTTTTTGAGTGTTTTATGCATGAAGTGGTGCTGCATTTTATCAAAACCCTTTCTCAGTATCTATTGAAATAATCATGTGATTCTTAACTTTGAGTCTATTGATGTGATGAATTACATTTATTGATTTCTGTATGTTGAACCAACCTTGCATCCCTGGGATAAGCCCCACTTGATCATGGTGTACTATCTTTTTAATATGTTTTTGTATGTGATTTTCCAGAATTTTGTTAAGAATTTTTGCATTTATGTTCATCAACGATATTGGTCTAACATTTCCTTTCTTTGATGCGTCCTATACACAACAGTGATGTCATAGAAAAGTAAGTAATCATATTTAAAGTATTCTATGAATTAAATTTACACATATGGAGTGGTCAAAATAGACTTCAGAGTAGAGATGCCATTTTAATTGAGTCTAATGAGAGCATAGGGTTTTGACATGCATAGGAAAGCATTCCATGCAAAGGAAATAGCAATAAAAAAAGAAGGAAAGAAAATGAATTATGTTTGGCAGTTTGGCTGAAGCATAGGAAAATAACATAAAAACTAATAGGTCCCACATATCAGAGAAAACATCAGGCCTTTGGTTTTGTATAACTAATTAGAACAAATTTAAAAATTTTTTGTAAGGGGCTGAGATCATGACTCAGTGGTAGAGCACTTGCCTCCCATGTGTGGGGCACAGAGTTTGATTCTCAGCACCACATTAAATAAATAAATAAATAACATTTGTGCATTCAACAACAGCTAAAATATTTTAAATATTAAAAAATAAATAAAATGATTTTTTTCTATTAAAAAAGGAAATGCCTAACAGTTAATATCTCCATATTAATTTATTTAATACTCATGACAACCCTTTCAGATAGGTACTGTCATTGCTTCTACTTTACAGATGAGAAAATTGAGGCTCAGACATGGTAAGTAACTTACTAAATGTCTCACAGGTAAACAGTGGTGAAATTAGAATCTGAAATAAGGAGGATAGTTCTGTCTAGCATGTCTTTAAAAGATGGTAAATGTCTGCACTTTACTTTGTGTTAGAGTGGCCAATGAGACAGTGTTAAATAATGGATTGTACTGAACTAAGTTAACATTTTGGTAGTTTTCCCTGGTAACTAGATGAGGTTGGATTGGAGGGAGATTGGAAGCAAATTGATCATTAGGAGGTTGTAGTAGTGTGGATAACTACAACCAGGCAAATGAAATAAAAGATGAAAAGAAATAGATGTGCTTGTGAGGCAGTTGTAGATTCAATAGAGACTGATTTTTGAATGATAGATTAAAGATTAATACTGTAAGATCAGCACAGTTGAAGTCTTCAAAGCCTCTGTACTGGAAGTCATTTTTACAGACAGTACTCTGTATTGTCTTCAGACATTTAGGCAAACAAATTGAGAATCCCAGGACAGAACGTGTTTGCACCACTGATAAGAGAGTTTTTCTCCATTTGCTTTCCTATATCCATTATATATACCTTCACTTGCTTTCAAATGCTTATACCCTATCAATATAATATACACTATACATTTGATCTAACATTCACAAAAATACACACACACGCACACACACACACCTATAGAAGCAAAACAAAATTTTTATAAATATACCTTCCATATGTGCTGCATTCTGTTATTTATTTTCTACTTCATTTTCTGTTCTCAACTCAGAAATTTTATTTTTAACCCACTATTGGGCTTCAAAGTACAATGCAATATTTTTAGATATTCCAATGGCAACTACAAAGACTCAGGATTCTTCACTCCAATTTGATCAATCTGCTCTTATTTACATGTTCTAAGGTGTTATGGTTTGGATATAAGCTACCTCTTAACAAACTCACAGGTTATACAATGTCGCATTCTTCCCCTTATTGTGAATTAACATTCACATATCAGAGAAAATATTCAGCATTTGAGTTTTTGGGTTTGGTTTATTTCGCTTAGCATGATATTATCTAAATCCATCCATTTTCCAGCAACTGTCAGGATTTCATTCTTCTTTAAAGCTGAGTAATATTCCATCATATTCATATATATATACATATATGTGTGTCTCTGTGTGTGTGTGTATATATATATATATATATATATATATATATATATATGTATGTATCACAGTTTTTTATCCATTCATCTGTTGCATTCAACATCTAGGTTGGTTCCACAATCTAGCTATTGTGAATTGAGCAGCTATGAACATTAACATGGCTGCATCACTGTAGTAATCTGATTTTAAGTCCTTTGGGTATAGGCCAAGGAGTGGGATAGCTGGGTCAAATGGTTGTTCCATTCCAAGTTTTCTGAGGAATCTCCATACTGCTTTCCAGAGTGGTTGCCCCAATTTGATTTCCAACCCACAATGTATGAGTGTACCTTTTTCCCCACATCCTCAGCCAACATTTATTATTGCTTATATTCTTGATAATTGCCATTCTGATTGGAGTGAGATGAAATCTTAGAGTAGTTTTGATTTGCATTTCTCTAATTGTTAGAGATCTTGAACCTTTTTTTTCATATATTTGCTGATTGTATATCTTCTGTGAAATGTCTGTTCAGTTCCTTAGCCCACTTATTGATTGGGTTATTTGTTTTTTTGCTGGTTTTTGTTTTTATATATCCTAGAAATTAATGCTTTATCTGAGGTGCATGAGATTTCTCCCAATCTGTAGGCTCTCTCTTCACACTATTGATTGCTTCTTTTGCTGAGAAGAAGCTTTTCACTTTGAGTCCAACCCATTTATTGATTTCTTGATTTTACTTCTTGCACTTTCGGGGACTTCTTAAAGAAGTCAGATCCTAGACTAACATGAGGAAGATTTGGGCCAACTTTTTCTTCTATATTCTCAGGGTTCTAGTGCCTAAGTCTTTGATTCACTGTAAGTTGAGTTTCAGGCAGGGTGAGAGATAGGGTTTTAATTTCATTTTGTTACATGTGGCTTTCCATTTTTCTGGCACCATTTGTTGAAGAGGCTATCTTTTCTCCAGTGAATGTTTTGGCACCTTTGTCTAGTATGAAATAACTGTACTTATGTGGGTTTGTCTCTGTGTCCTCTATTCTGTACCATAGGTCTATCTGTCTGCTTTGATGACAAATATCTTGCTGTTTTTATTACTATAACTCCGTAGTATAATTTGAGGTCTGGTATTGTAATGCATCCTGCTTAAATTTGTTGCTAAGGATTCCTTTGGCAATTCTGGGTCTCTTATATTTCCAAATGAATTTCAAGATTGCGTTTTCTAGTTCTATGAAGAATGTCATTGGGATTTTAATAGGATTTGCATTAAATTTGTATAACACTTTTGGTACTTGGGCCATTGTGACAATATTAATTCTGCCTATCCAGGAGCACAGGATATCTCTCCATCTTCTACGGTCTTCTTCAATTTCTTTCTTTAGTGTTCTATAGTATTCATTGTAGAGGTCTTTTTTCACATTTGTTAGATTGATTCCCAAGTATTTTATTTTCTTGAGGCCATTGTGAATGTGGTAAAGTATTATTTCTCTTTTGGTGGGTTCATTATTGATGTAAAGAATGCATTGGATTTATGGGTATTGATTTTATATTCTGGTACTTTGTTGAATTCATGTATTAGTTCTAGAAGATTTTTGGTAGAATTGTTGGGATCTTTAAAATATAGAATCATATCATCAGCAAATAGTGATAGCTTGAGGTCTCCTTTACTTATATGTATACCTTTACTTTCTTTCTTCTGTCTGATTTTCTGGCTAGAGTTTCAAGGACAATGTTGAATAAAAGTGATGAAAGAGGGCATCCTTTTTTCTTTAGTTTTTAGAGGGATGCTTTCACTTTATCTCCACTGAGAATTATTTTGGCCTTTGATTTAGCATGTATGGCCTTTATGATGTTGAGGTATGTTCCTACTATTCCCAGTTTTTCTAGTGTTTTAAACATGAAGGGGTGCTGTATTTTGACAAATGCTTTTCCCGAATCTATTGCAATGATCATATGATTCTTGTTTTTATGTTTATTGATATGATTAATTACATTTACTGATTTACATGTGTTTTTAATTAAATGTTTATTCAATGAAAGGATGTATAAAAACTTACAAATCTGAGAACTTGACTACATATATAATAGGATGGCAGGATATTTAGCTTTTTCTCCTTGCCCCACCCCATCCCAACCCATTTTCCTCTACACCATCCAAAGTTCTTCCATTGTTCTCTTTTCCCCTTCCACCACCCCTCACTCCATTATGTATCATCATACAGTTATCAGAGAAAACATTCAGCCTTTTTGTTTTAGGGCTTGACTTATTTCACTTAGCATGATATTCTCCAACTCCATCAATTTACCTGCAAATGCCATCATTTTTTTCTTCTTTATGGCTGAGTAATATTCCACTGTGTATATATACAATAGTTTCTTTATCCAGCCATCAATTAAAGGGCATATAGGTTGATTCCACAATCTACCTATTGTGAATTGAGCAGCTATGAACATTGATGTGGCTGCATCACTGTGTGTGCTGATTTTAAGTCCTATGGGTATGAACACAGTAGTGGGATAGCTGGAGTAAATGGTGGGTCCATTCCAAGTTTTTTGAGGAATCTCCATACTGCTTTCCAGAGTGACTGCACCAATTTGCAACCCCACCAGCAATGTATGAGTGTGCCTTTTTCCCCACATCCATGCCAACACTTATTCTTGTGTTCTTGATAATCACCATTCTAATTAGAGTTAGATGAAATTTTAGGGTGGTTTTAATTTGCATTTCTCTAATTACTAGAGATGGTGAGCACTTTTCACATATTTGTTGATCACCTATATATTTTATTCTGTGAAGTGTCTGCCCAGTTCCTTACCCCATTTATTGATTGGTTATTTGTATTTTTTGTGTAAAGATTTTTATGTTCTTTATTAATTTTGGAGATCAGTGCTCTGTCTGAAGTATGTGTGTAAAAGATTTTCTCTCACTCTGTAGGCTCTTTTTCCATTATTGATTGTTTCCTTTGCTGAGAAAAAGCTTTTATATTGAATCCATCCCACTTATTGATTCTTGTTTTTATTTCTTGCACTCTGGGGTTCTTCTTAAGGAAGTCTGGTCCTAAGCGAGCATGATGAAGATTCAGGCCTACTTTTTCTTATATTTGATGAAGGGTTTCAGGTCCAATTCCTTGATCCTTGATCCATTTTGAGTTGAGTTTTGTACAGGGTGAGAGATAGGGGTATAATTTCATTTTACTGCATATGGATTTCCAGTGTTGCCAGCACCATTTTTTGAAGAGGTTATCTTTTCTCCATTGTATGTTTTTGGCACCATTATCTAGTATGAGATAAATGTATTTATGTGGGTTTGTCTCTGTGTCTTCTATTCTGTACCATTGGACTTCCTGTCTGTTTTGGTGCCAATACCATGCTGTTTTTGTTACTATTGCTCTATCGTAGAATTTAAGGTCTGGTATGATGATGCATCCTGCATTACTCTTCCTGCCCAGGATTGCTTTGGCTATTCTAGGTATTTCATTCTTCCAGACGAATTTCATGATTGCTTTATGTATTTCTATGAGGAATGTCATTGGGATTTTAATTGGAATTTTGTTAAATGTGTATAGCACCTTTGGAAGTATGGCCATTTTGATAATATTAATTCTGCCTTTCCAAGAACAAGGGAGACCTTTCCATCTTCTAAGGTGTTCCTCAATTTCTTTCTTTAATGTTCTGAAGTTTTCATTGTAGAGGTCTTTCACATTTTTTGTTAGATTGATTCCCAAATATTTTATTTTGTTTGAGGTCATTGTGAATGGAGTTGTTTTCCTCATTTCTCTTTCAGATGATTCATAGCTTATGTATATAAATGCATTAGATTTATGTGTGTTGATTTTATATCCTGTTATTATGCTGAATTCATTTCTTGAGTATTATAAGTTTTCTGTTGGATTTTTTGGATTCTATAAAAATAGAATCATGTCATTGGCAAATAGTGATAGCTTGAGTTCTTCTTTTTCCTTTTCATATTCCTAGCGTTTCTCTGGTCTGTCTAATTTCTATGGCTAGTATTTCAATCACAATATTGAATAGAATTGGTGATAATAAGCTTCCTTGCCTTGTTACAGTTTTTAAAGGGAATGCTTTAATTTTTTTTCTCCATTGAGAATGATGTTGGCCATGGGTTTACCATAGATAGCCTTTACAAGGTTGAGTTATGTTCCTACTATCCCTATTTTTTCTAGAGTCTAGAGCATGAAGGGTGTTGTATTTTTCAAATACTTTCTCTGCATCTATTGAAATAATCATATGATTCTTAACCTTATGTCTATTGATGTGATGAACTGCATTTATTGATTTCTGGATGTTGAGGCAACCTTGCAACCCTGGCATAAACCCCAATTGATTGTGGTGCACTACCTTCTTAATATGTTTTCATATGCAATTTGACAGAATTTTGTTAATAATTTTTGCTTCTATATTCATCAGAGATATTGGTCTAAAATTTTCTTTCTGAGATGTGTCTTTGTCTGGTTTTGGTGTCAAGGTGATACTAGCTTCATAGAATGAATTTGGAGGGGTTCCCTCCTTTTCTGTTTCATGAAATACTTTCTGGAGTATTGGTATAAGTTCTTCATTGAAGGTCTTGTAGAACTCAGCTGAGAATCCATCTGGTCCAAGACGCTCCTTTGTTGGTAGGCTTTTTTTAAAAAAAATAATCTATTTTGATTCATTGTACACAAATGGAGTACAGTTGTTGTTTCTCTGGTTGTACACGAAGTAGAGACACACCGTTTGTGTAATCATACATGTACATAGGGTAATGATGATTGTTGCATTCTGTACTTATTTTTATCCCCCCATCCCATTCCAACCCCTCTTTTCCCTCTATGCAATCCATCCTTCCTCCATTCTTGCCTCCCTTCCAACCTGCATTATCCATCATCATCCGCTTATCAGAGAGATCATTTGACCTTTGGTTTTTTGGGATTGGCTAATCTCACTTAGCATGACAGTTGCCAACTTCATCAATTTACCTGCAAATGCCATAATTTTATTCTTTTTTATGGCTGGGTAATATTCCATTGTGTATATATTCCACAGTTTCTTTATCCATTCAACTATTGAAGGGCATCTAGGTTGGTTCCACAATCTAGCTATTGTAATTTACATTGATGTAGCTGCATCACTGTACTATACTGATTTTAAGTCATTTGGGTATAGGCCAAGGTGTGGGATAGCTGGGTCAAATGGTGGATCCATTGCAAGTTTTCTGAGGAATCTCCACACTGCTTTCCAGAGGGGTTGCACTAATTTGCAACCCCACCAGCAAAATATGAGTGTTCCTTTGTCCCCACATCCTCTGGTTGGTAGGCTTTTGATGGCTTCTTCTATTTCATAGCTTGAAATTGATCTGTTTAAATTGTGTATGTCCTCCTTGATCAGTTTGGGAGGATCATATGTCTCTAGAAATTTGTCAATGTCTTTGGGATTTTCTATTTTGCTGGAGTATAGATTTTCAAAGTTGGTTCTAATTATGTTTGTATTTTAATGATGTCCATTGTGATTTTCATTTTCATCACAAATTTTAGTAATTTGAGTTTTTTCTCTCCTCTTTTTTAGTGTGGCTAAGTGTTTATTTTGTTTGCTTTTTAAAAGAACCAACTTTTTTTTATTTACTTATTGATTCATTGAACACAAATGGAGTACAGCTATTGTTTCACTGGTTGTACACAAAATAGAGTCACACCATCTGTGCATTCATGCATGTACAGGTGGGAGGTAAAAATAAGAACCAACTTTTTGATTTGTCAATTCTTTGAATTGTTTCCTTTGTTTCAATTTCATTGATTTCAGGTCAGATTTTAATTATTTCCTGTCTTCTACTGCTTTTGGTTTTGTTCTATTCTTCTTTTTTTAGGCCTTTGAGAGTTAATGTTAGGTCACTTTGTTGTTGGCTCTTTATTCTTTTCTTGAATGCACTCCATGCAATGAAATTTCCTCTTAGTACTGCTTTTATAGTGTCCCAGAGATTTTGATATGTTGTATCATCATTATCACTTACCTCTAAGAATTTTTTTTATCTACTCCCTGATGTTTTTTTCTTATTCATGCATCATTCTATAGCAAAGTATTTAGTCACCAAGTGTTGGAGTAGATTCTGTTTTCATTTTGTCATTGATTTCTAATTTCTTTCCATTATGGTCTGATAGAATACAAGGTAGTGTCTCTATTTTTTTGCATTTACTAAGGGCTCCTTTGTGGCATAACATATGGTCTATTTTAGAGAAGGATCCATGTGCTGCTGAGAAGAAAGTGTACTCATTCATTGATGGATGAAATATTCTATATATGTCTGCTAAGTCTAAGTTATTGATTGTGTTATTGAGTTCTATTCTTTCTTTCTTTAGTTGTTTTTGGTAGATCTTTCCAGTGGTGACAGTGGTATGTTAAAGTCACCCAGAATTATTGTGTTGTGGTCTATTTCATTTCTGCAATTGAGAAGGATTTGTTTGATGTACATGGATGCGCTGTTGTTTTGGGCATACATATTTATGATCGTTATGTGTTCCTGATTTATGGTTTCTTTAAGTTGTATGAAATGATGTTCTTTATCCCTTCTGACTAATTTTGGCTTGAAGTCCACTTTATTTGATACAAGGATGGAAAGCCCTGCTTATATACTGAGTCCAGGTATGTGGTAGGTTTTTTCCTATCCTTTTGCCTTTAGTTTGTGGATGTCCTTTTCTATGAGATGAGTCTCTTGAAGGCAACATATTGTTGGGTCTTTCTTTTTAATCCAGTCTGCCAGTCTATGTCTTTTGATTGATGAGTTTAGGCCATTAACATTCAGGGTTATTATTGAGATATGATTTGTATTCCCAGTCATTTTGGCTTAGATTTGGTTTTTAACTTGGTTTGGTTTTTCCTTTGATTGGATTTTCCTTTAGGGTAGTTCCTCCCTTTGATGACTTACATTGTTGTTGTTTGTTTCTTCCTCATGGAATACCTTGCTGAGAATGTTCTGTAGCACAGGCTTTCTCTGTGTAAATTCCTTTAACTTTTGTTTGTCATAGAAGGAGTTTATTTCATCTTCAAATCTGAAGGTTAGTTTTTCTGGATATAAGATTCTTTCAGAGCTTGAAATATATTGTTACAGGCCCTTCTAACTTTTAGTGTTTGGGCGGAGAAATCTACTGATATCTGTATTCGTTTCCCCCTATATGTAAATTGGCACTTTCTCTCACAGCCTTTAAAATCCTATCTTTATTTTTATTTTTTTTCTATCTTTATTTTGTATGTTAGGCATTTCATTATAATGTGCCTTGTTGTGAATCTGTTGTAATTTTGTGCATTTGGTGTCCTGTAAGCTTCTTGTAGTTGATTTTCCATTTCATTCCTTAGGTTTGGGAAGTTTTCTGATATTATTTCATTGAAAAGTTTGTTCATTCCCTTGGTTTGTATCTCTGTGCCTTTCTCAATCCTGATAATTCTTAAATTTGGTCTTTTCATGATATCCCATAGTTCTTGGAAGTTCCTTTCATTATTTTTTAACATCTTCTCTGTTTGAGCAACTTTATTTTCAAGATTAAATATTTTGTCTTCATTGCTTGAGGTTCTGTCTTCCACATGATCTAGTCTATTGGTGATGCTTTCCATTGAGTTTTTTTATTTGTTTTGTTTCCTTCATTTCAAGGATTTCTGTTTGGTTCTTTTTCAGAATCTCTCTTTGTTGAAGTGATTTTTTGCTTCCTGCAACTGCTTTTTCAACTGCTTATTGGAGTGATCATTCATTGCCTGCATTTGCTCTCTTATGTCATCCTTTGTTTCATGAATCTTTTTAAATATGTATAATCTGACCTTTTTTTCTGATATTTTTTCTACCATACTGTCATTGGATTCTATTAGTGTAGAATCTTTGGAACACTTTCTTCCCTTGTTTTTTGTGTTGTTCAGGTATCTTCCCCTGTAGCAATGCAGAGATGAGCTATTGCAGTTTTCCCCCATAGGCTTATAGTGACCCTTCAGGTTTATAAAACCTCTTCTTTAAGGGGGACATCAATATTAGCAATACCCAGTACAGACTATATGCAGCCATATACAAAATAGCCCCTATGAAGGCATTAACAATATTGTCATAATAAACAGTGAGGATGAGTTCAGTTATTATCTACAGTATAACAAATATATTTACACTGAGGTCTGCAGTTTCTAATGGAGGATAGATACGATGGGGAGAGGTGTAGGATATAACTGTTAATGGGATAAGAAAAAAGTATAAATAAGTTCTAGATCATAGGAAGAGGGAAAGTGTATCCAAAAGAAATTGGTTGTTAGCATGAGAAAAGGGAGAAAGAGACTCTGAGGAAACAGGTAAACAAAAGGGAAATAGAGATCAATAAAAATAAGAAATAAAAACTTAAAAATTTTCAAAAAGGAGATAAAAAATCTATAGTATAACAGTCATATACTGTTCAAACCTCCCAGGTTTCAGTAGCCTGATGCATGAGATGTACCTAACAATGAGCTTTCAGTTTCCAGTAGGTGTCTCAGGATGGGATTTGCCCCACCTAAAGATGACAGTTTCTACATCCAGGATAATCCAGGATGTACGCAATGGCTTCCAAATGTGCTATCAAATGGGGAGTTGCAGCACAGGGGATGGGTGCTGAGTCCATGTGGGGTTCAGTCAGTGGGCTGAGGGGTCCTGGAGGCAGGGCTCGGTCAGTTGGGTTGGGGATCTTGCAGGTCCTGGCTGTTTTGCCAAAATGGTGGAAGCCACATGTAACCAAACCTGCTGGTACTGTGTCTGTGGACTTCCAGGCAACAGCGGGCAGCTGGTGATCCATTGGCAGTCTGCGCTCAGTCTGCAGGCTACTGGTGGACAATTGTCAGATAGACTTTGGTCAGTGGGTATTGGTAGGTGAAAGGCAGGTGATGGACAGGCCAGAGGCAGGCAAATGGCAGATGATAGGCAGCAGTCAGTAAGCAATCTTCACTCAAAATGTAGTCAATATGCTGGCAGATTGTAGGGGATCAAGATAGACAAATGGGGTACACAGCAGGGGATTGGTGAAGAACAAAGACTGACTCACAGAGAAACAGAATTTCCTTAGCTTGAAACCCGAATTATGGAGCAACAAGGAATGCAGCCTCCCTCTGGTCCACCTTCTTGGATCTCCTTCAATTTCTGTATGTTGATCCAATCCTGCATCTCTGGGATGAACCCCACTTGATCATGGTGAACTATCTTTTTAATATAGTTTTGTATGTGAGTTGCCAGAATTTTATAAAGAATTTTTGCATCTGTACTTATCAGGGATATTGGTCTGAAGTTTTGTTTCCTTGATGTGTCTTTGTTGGGTTTTGTTATCAGGGTAATATTAGCCTTATAGAATGAGTTGTGAAAGATTCCCTCCTTTTCCATTTCATGGAATAATTTGAGGAGCACAGATATTAATTTTTCTTTGAAGGTCTTTTATAACTTGGCTGAGAATCCATCTGTTCCTGGGTTATGCATAATAGGTAGACTTTTAATGGTGTTTTCCATTTCATTACTTGAAATTTTTCTGTTTAAATCATTTATGACCTCATGATTCAGTTTAGGTAAGTCATATGTCTCTAGAAATTTGTCAATGTCTTCAATGTTTTCTATTTTATTGGAGTAAAATTTTCATAATAGTTTCTAATTATGTTCTGTATTTCAGTTGTGTTTGTTGTGATATTTCCTTTTTCATCGTGTATTTTAGTAATTTGGGTTTTCTCTCTTTTTTCTCCTTTAGTCTGTCTAAGGGTTTATCAATTTTATTGATTTTTTTCTAAGAACCGCCATGCTGTTTTGCCAATTTTTTCAATTGTTTCTTTTGCTTCAATTTCATTGATTTCAGCTCCAATTTTAATTATTTCCTGTCTTCTACTGTTTTTGGTGTTGATTTGTTCTTTTTCTAGGGCTGTGAGTTATAATGTTAGTTCATTTATTTGGTTATTTTTTATTCTTTTAAAAAATGAGCTCAACGTAATGAACTTTACTCTCAGGAGTGCCTTTCATAGTGTCCCAGAGATTTTGGTATGTTGTATCAGTATTCTCATTTACCTCTAAGATTTTTTTCATGTCATCCTTGATTTCTTCTACTATCCATTCATCATTCAATAGTGTATTATTTATTCTTCATGTGTTGGAGTAGCTTCTATTATTTTTTATCATTGATTTCTAATTTCACTCCATTATGATCTGATAGAATGAGGGGTATTATACCCACTTTTCATATTTACTAAGAGTTGCTTTGTGGCATAAGATATGGTCTATTTTAGAGAAGGATCCTTGTGCTGCCAAGAAAAAGTGCATTCACTTGTTGATGTATGAAATAGTCTATATATGTCAGTTACGTGTAAATTATTGATTATGTTATTTAGTTCTATGGTTTCTGCATTTAGTTTTTGTTTAGAAGATCTGTCCAGTAGTGAGAGAGGTGTGTTAAAACACCCAGTATTATTGTGTTGTGGTATATTTGATTCTTGAAATCGAGAAAGGTTTGTTTGATATACATAGATGCTCCATTGGTTGGAGCATAAATATTTACAACCATTATGTCTTGCTGCTGTATAATTCCATTCAGTAGAAGGGAATGACCTTCTTTGTCCCTTCTGAGTAACTTTGGCTTGAAGTCCACTTTATCTGATATGAGGATGGAAAACCCTGCTTCTTTATGCAATGCATATGAGTGATATGTTTTTCCCATCCTTTCACCTTCAGTCTGTGAATGTCTTTGCCTATGTGATGAGTCTCTTGGAGACAGCATATTATGTGGTCTTGGTTTTTAATCCAATCAGCCAGTGTGTGTATTTTGATTAGTGAGTTTAGTCCATTAATATTCAAGATTATGACTGAGATATGATTTATATTCCTTGTCATTTTGGTTTATTTCTGGTTTTTAATTTGATTTAGTTTCTCCTTTCATTGACTATTCCTTTAGTGTATTTCCTACCTTTGCTGGTTTTTACTTTTTTTTCACTTTATCCTCATGGAATATTTTGTGGAGAATGTTCTGTAATGCCAGTTTTCTAATTGTGTATTCTTTTAATTTTTGTTTATCATGGAAGGTTTTTATTTCATCTTCCAATCTGAAACTTAATTTTGCTGGAATGGCATCCATTTTCTTTCAGAGCTTCAAATATGTTGTTCCATGACCTCCTAGCTTTGAGGGTCTGGGCTGAGAATTCAGTAGTGCACCAAATTGGTTTTCCCCTATATGTGATTTGCTTTTCTGCTGTCATGGTCTTTAAGATTTTATCCTTATTCTGTATTTTAGTCATTTTCATTATAATGTGTCTAGGTATGGGTCTGCTGTAGTTTTGTACATTTGGGGTCTTGTAAGCCTCCTGTATTTGATTATTCCATTTCCTTCTTTAGGTTTGAGAAATTTTCTGATATTATGTCATTGAAAAAATTGTGCATTCCTTTGGTTTGTATCTCTGCTCCATCTTCTATCCAGATATCTCTTAAATTTGGTCTTTTCATGTTATCACATAATTCTTGGAAGTTCTGTTCATGAATTCTTACCATCTTCTTTGCATGGTCAACTTTATTTTCAATATTAAATATTTTGTGTTCATTTTCTGAGGGTCTGTCTTCCAAATGGTCTAGTCCATGGGTGATGCTTTCCATTGAATTTATAATTGGATTTATTGATTTCTTCATTTTAAGGATTTCTGCTTGTTCTTTTTTCACAATCTCTCTTATTGAAGTGATCTTTCATTCCCTGTATTGTCTCTTTGATTTCACTCTTTATACCCTCCTTTACATCACAGAAGAGGTTAACTGTTTAATTCTAAACTCCTTCTTGGACATTTCTTCTACTGTGTTGTCAGTGGTTTCTCTTATTGGGGCATCTTGGATTATTTGTGGCATTTTGTTCCCTTGTTTTTTCATGTTGCTTGTGCATTTTCCCATCTAATTGAATGGATCTGAGGCAGTACAAATTCTACCCTATAGACCTATATTGTCACTGAAGATTTTCATTATCCCACTTTTAAAGGGAGACCAATATCCATAGCACCCAGTGCAAGCAATATGCAGACTGAAATCTAATAGCTCCCAGCAAGGTGTCCACTGCCTTCTCATTATAAATAGCAATGATGAGTTCAGTGAAAACAGAAAATTTGCCAAATAGATTTACAATCTCAAGTAGTTTGCAAAGAAAGAACAGAAAAAGTGCAGGGCATGGTGTTCATGCAGGAGAAAGAGAGAAGCCAGAAGCAAAAATCTGCAAGAAGAGTGGAAGGGGAACAAACAGAGATTGGCTGTTAGGTGGAGCAAAGGTAGAAAGGGAATCTAGGAAGTCAGACAAGCAAGAGGAAGAATACATATAAAGAGAAGGAAAAAAAAATATATATATATACACAAAATAATATACAGCAGAACTGCAAAACACCATGTATATATCACCATCTTCAACAAATTGATGCAGGAAAAACACCCTGCTCCAAATATGGTGGCCAGTGATGCCAGAGAAGAAAAAATAAAAAAATAAAATAAATCTCAATGGAAAATTGAACAACTGTCTCCACCAGTGTCCAAAAGCTTCTCAGCTCTGTATCTGACTTCCCAGAAGAGTGCCTGGCCCAGATAGCTCCTGGTAGACCCAGTCACTATCTCACCAATCTGGACCTCAGATGTCTTGTGTTTGGCTATGTTGTAATCCCAAGATCACAATGCCACTGGAATTTGTAGAGAGATCACCAGGGATGAACAATCCTGAGAGACAGTAACTAGGTGGATGCAACCCATACTCCCAGGAGGAAGACTCCAGGTGCATCCAAACCCATAGCCCCCCTGATATTGAACCTCCAGGTCCTGGCCGGTGTCCCCAGACAGGGGCATCTGTGCCTCAAGTTGGCAGTGGCAACAAACCCACTGGCACCCCAAACCAACCCTGGGCACTGGCTCTCATCTCAAAATGAATGTGGCCATGTGCAACCAAACCTGGAGTGTCCCTTGCAGTGGGCATCTGGGAAGTGGTGGAAGTGGTAGTAGCAGGAGTCAGTGGCAGCAGGCAGGGGGTCAGCAGCAGCTGCAGAATTTGGTGGCATTATCAACAGGTGGGGGGTAGCAGCAGCAGTGTTGGCAGTGTCAGCTGTAACTGAATCTGCAGCCACGGAGATCTCCAGTTGACCTCCAGGGAGTGGCAGTGGCTTTGGTGGCAGTGGTGCCAGTGGTAGCAGCAGCATTGGCAACCGTGTAGATGGCAGCTGGGCATCCAAGGCAGCACTGAGGGCAGCAGACCTCTGGGTGAGGACAACTGTGACAACATCAGCAGTAGCAGCGGCACCTGGAGAAAAGAACTCTGGGCAACTGCAGCAGTGGCTTCAGGGACAATGGCTTCAAGGGCAGCTTCACCCAAGTCTCAGAGAAGACCTCCAGGTGGTTGCAGCAGCATCCATGGCAGTAGCATCTAGAACAGAAAATCTTCAAGACATCAACAAATTTCTAGAGACATATGATCTACCCAAACTCAGTCATGAGAATATATACAATTTAAACAGATCAATTTTAAGCAATGAAATAGAAGACACCATCAAAAAGTGTACCAACCAAGAAAAGCCTCTTAGGTTGAGAAAAAAGCCTGAGACCAGACAGATTCTCAGCAGAGTTTTACAAGACCTTCAAAGAAGAATTAACATTGATCTTCCTCAAATAATTCCATGAAATATAAAAGGAGGAAACCCTACTAAACTCATTCTGTGAAGTTACAATCACCCTGACACCAAAACCAGATAAAAATACAACAAGGAAACAAATTTTCAGACCAATATCCCTGATGGATATAGATGCAAAAATCTCTATAAAATTCTGGCAAATCACAAATAAAAACATATTTAAAAGATAGTGCACAACAATCAAGTGGTTCCCGGGTTCCTTCTACATATGGAAATCAATAAAGGTAAGTGATCACATCAATAGATAAGAATCATATGATCATCACAATAGATGCAGAAAAGGCATTTGACAAAATACAGCACCTCTTCATGTTCAAAACACTAGAAACCTAGGGATAATGATACCTCAACATCTTAAAAGCCCCAAACCAACATCATTCTAAAGTGGTTGATGATACATAATGGTGGGGGGAGGTAAGGGAAAAATGGAAGACTTTTTGGATGGTGTAGACTGAAATGTGGGTGGGGAGTGGGGGTAAGGAAAGATAATAGAATGAGACAAACATCATTACCTTATGTACATGTATGAATACACAAATGGTATGATTCTACTTCGAGTACAACCAGAAAAATGATAATTGTTCTCCATTTGTGTACAATGAATCAAAATTTCAAAAAAATTAAAAAATAAAATAAAAAATAAAAAATAAAAATTGGAACAAGGCAGGATGGCCACTTTCACCACTTTAATTCTACATCATCCTTGAAAGCCTAGCCACAGCAACTAGACAGATGAAAGAAATTAAAGGGATATGAATAGGAAAGGACAAACACAAATTATCGCTAATTGCTGAGGACATGATTCTATATTTAGGGAACCCCAAACATAATATCAGAAAACTTAGAGAACTAACACATTAATTCAGCAAAGTAGCAGGTTATAAAATCAATACCCATAAATCGAATGCATTTCTATACATCAGTGATGAATTCTCTGAAGTATGAATTAGGAAAACCATCCCATTCACAATAACTTCAACAAATTCTTGGGAATCAATTCAGCAAAAGAGGTAAAAGACCTCCACAATGAAAACTTCAGAACACTAAATAAAGAAATTGAAGAAGGCATTAGAAGATGGAAAGATCTCCCATGTTCTTGGATAGGCAGAATTAATAATGTCAAAATGGCCATACTACGAAAAGCATTATACAGATTTAATGCAATTTCACTTAAAATTCCAATGAAATTCATCTTAGAAATAGAAAAAGCAATCATGAAATTCATTTGGAAAAATAAGAAACCAAGAATAGCCAAAGCAATCCTTAGCAAGAAGAGTGAAGCAGGAGGCATCACAATACCAGACCTTAAAATATACTACAGAACTATAGTAACAAAAACGGCATGGTAATGGCACCAAAATAAACATGTCAACCAAGGGTACAGAATAGAAGATGTAGAGACAAATCCACATAAATACAGTTCTCCCATACTAGACAAAGTTGCCAAAAACATTCACTGGAGAAAAGATAGCTTTTTCAACAAATGGTGCTGGGAAAAATGGAAAGCCATATATAACAAATGAAATTAAACCCCTATCAGTAACCCTGCAAGAAACTCAACTCAAAGTGGATCAAGGACCTGGGAATTAGACCAGAGACCCTGTATTTAATAGAAGAAAAAATTGGCCCAAATCTTCATCATGTCACCTTTGAAACTGACTTCCTTAACAAGATTCCTTAAGGGCAAGAAATCAAATCAATAATCAATAAATGGGATAGACTCAAACTAAAAAGCTTTTTCTCAGCAAAGGAAACAATCAGTAATGTGATGAAAAGAGCCTACAGATTGGGAGAAAAATCTTTACCACATGCACCTCAGATAAAGCATTAATCTCTAGTATATAAAAACCCCCAAAACTTAACATCAAGAAATCAAATAACCCAATTAACAAATGAGTTAAGGAACTGAACAGACACTTCACAGAAGAAGATATACAATCAATCAGAATGGCAAATATCAAGAATACTGGCAACAGTTGTTGGTGAAGATGTGGGGGAAAAAGAACACTCATACATTTCTGGTGGGCCTGCAAATTGGTGCAACCACTTTGGAAAGCAGTATGGAGATTCCTCAGAAAACTTGGAATGGAACCACCATTTGACCCAGCTATCCCACTCCTCAATCTATACACAAAGGATTTAAAAGCAGTATGTTAAAATGACACAGCTACATCAATGTTTATAGCAGTTAAATTCATAATCACTGAACTGTCAAACCAACCTAGATGTGTTTCAATACACAAATGGATAAAAATAAATTGTGGTATATACACACAGTGGAATAGTACTCAGCATTAAATATTAATGAAACTATGTCATTTACAGATAAATGGATGGAGTTGGAGAATATTGTGCTAAGTGAAATAAGTGAATCCCAAAAAACCAAAGAGCAATTGTTTTCTCTGATATGTGGATGCTTATCCATCATGTGGTGGGGGAGGGCAAGGAAAAATAGAGGAACTTTTAAAAAAATTTTTAAATTTATTTTGATTCATTGTACACAAATGGGTACAGCTGTTGTTTCTCTGGTTGTACACAAGTAAAGTCACACCATCTGTGTATTCATACATGTACAAAGGGCAACGATGTTCATCTCATTCCATTATTATTACTATCCCCCTCCCTGATCCCACACCCTTTTTTTTCTTTATGCAATACATCCTTCCTCCATTCTTGCCTCCCTCCCACCGCATTATGTATCATCATCCACTTATCAGAGAAATCATTTGGCCTTTGGTTTTTGTGGATTGGCTAATCTCATTCAGCATGAATGCATCTCCAGCTGCATCCATTTAGCTGCAAATGCCATAATTTTATTCTTCTTTATGGCTGATTAATATTCCGTTGTGTATTTATACCGCAGTTTCTTTATCCATTCATCTATTGAAGGGCATATAGGTTGGTTCCACAATCTATCTATAGTGAATTGGGCTGCTATAAACATTGATGTGGCTGCATCACTGTAGTATGCTGATTTTAAGTCCTTTGGGTATATGCCAAAAAGTGGGATAGCTGGGTCAAATGGTGGATCCATTCCAAGTTTTCTGAGGAATCTCCACACTGCTTTCCAGAGTGGCTGTACTAATTTGCAATCCCACCAGCAATGTATGAGTATACCTTTTTCCTCACATCCAAATAGAGGAACTTTAAATTGGGCAGAGTGGAGTGAGGGGATGTGATGGGGTATGGGGATGGGAAAGATAGAGAAACAGATTTGACAAATTATGCCATGTGCATGTGTAAATATATCACAGTGAAATCCATGTCCATGTGTATCTAAAAATCACCAATTAAAAGTAAATATCAAAATGTATAAATGCATTCTACTGTCATGTATAACTAATTAGAACAAATAAAATTAAAAATAAATAAATAAATAAATATAAAAATAAAATGAAGACCTGTAGAGTAGAAGAAGGGGAATATGGGGATGAAGGAAGGGAGGAAAATAGGTGGCAACAGAGCCTGAAATGGAACAAATGAAATTCCATGCATGTTTGATTATGTAAAAATGACACCATTATGTATAACTATAATGCACTAATATAAACATTTTAAATGTAAAAAAAAAATATAAATGAAATAGAAAATCTGAAGAGATGAATAATGGATGACAAAATTGAAACAGTATTAAGAATTCTACTATCAATGAAAATTCCATGACCAGAAGGTATCCTTTGCTAAATTCTACATTATTTCTAGTAATACTTTATAAGTCACATTCTCTTTTTATTCTATTTTATTTAACCAGTGATTACATATCTTGTTCCTGTTGTTATTATTATTCCACAGATTTCTTAGGATCTGTTCATTTTTGGAGTATATTTCTTCGCCATTAAGATTGAGTATCTTCAATTGATCTTTCCTCAGGTTAACCAGTTTGACACTCTTTTACCTTCTTCTCACTCTTGGCCAATTCAGAAATCTTTTTAATTCTTTTGTTGGGATTATTTTTAGTTCTTTTATTGGTGTGTGGATCTTGAGCATAGTGTGACATTTTATTCCTTATTTCCTGATTCCTATTTCTATATTGCAAGCTTCTATATTTTCATTGTTTCAAGAGAGTTTATAATTGTGTGTTGAAATGTTTTTATGGTGCCAACCTTACAATCCTTGATAAAAGTAAAAAGTGAATCAGGAGGCATCAAAATACCAGACCTTAAATTATACTTCAGAGCTATAGTAACAAAGACAGAATGGTGTTGGCATCAAAACAGACATGAAGACCAATGGAACATAGTAGTAGACACAGAGCAAACACGCACATAATTATCTTATATTAGACAAAGGTCCCATATACATTGGAGCGAAGATATCCTCTTAAACAAATGGTGCTGGGAAAAATGGAAATCCATACATAGTAGAATGAAATTGAACCCCTATATCTCACCCTGCACATACTGAACTCAAAGTGAATCAAGGATGTTGATGTTAGACCAGAGAGACTGCATCTTCTAAAATAAATATTAGACCCAACTCCCCATCATGTCAGCTTAGGAACCAACTTCCTCAAGAAAAATCTTAAAGCACAAGAAGTAAAATCAAGAATCAATGCATGGGATGGTATCAAACTAAAAAGCTTCTTCACAGCAAAGGAAAAAAATCAAGAACATGAAGAGTGAGCTTACAGAATGGGAGAAAATTGTTTCCACTTACACCTAAGATGGAAAATTAATTTCCAGGACATACAAAGAACTCAAAAAAATTAACACCAAAAAATAATAACCCTATCAATAAATAGGCAAAGGAAGTGATCAGACACTTCACACAAGAAATACAAACGGTCAACAAATATATGAAAAAATGTTCAACATCCCTAGTAATTAAAGAAATGCAAATTAAAACTACAATGAGATTCCATCTCACTCCAGTCAGGATGGTAATTATCAAGAATATAAGTAATATTAAATGTTGGTAAGGATGTGGGGAAAAGGGTGCACTTACACATTGATTGTGGACTGCAAATTGATGTAACCTCTCTGGAAAGCAGTATGGATATTTCTCAGGAAACTTGGATTGGAAGCACCATTTGACCCAGTTATCCCACTCCTCAGTTTATACTGAACGAACTTAAAAATCAGCATACTGTAGGGACATGGCCACATCAACATTTATAGCAGCTCAATTCACAATAGCTAAGCTATGAAACCATCCTAGATGCCCTTCAACAGATGAATGGGTAAAGAAAATGTAGTGTATATACACAATGGAATATTATTCAGTCACAAAGAAGAATAAAATTATGGTATTTGCAGGTAAATGGATGCAATTGGAGAATATCGTGCTAAGTGAAATAGGCAAATCCCCCCAAATCAAAGCCCAGATGTTCTCTCTAATATGTGCATGCTAACACACAATAGGGAGAGGGAAAGGAAGAATAGAAATTTATTGGATTGGACAAAGGGAAATGAAGGTAAGGGAAGGGGAATAGGATTTGGAAAAATAGTAGAATGAATAAGACATAATTTTCCTATGTTCATGTATGAATACACAACCAGTGAAACTCTGTGTCATGTACAACCACAAGATTGGGATCCTAATTCTATGCATGTATAATTTGTCAAAATACATTTGATTGCCATGTATATTTAAAAAGAACAAATAAAAATTCCATGCTAAATAATTCCAACATTTACTTGATCTTTGTTTTAGTATCAGTGGGTTGTATTTTCTAATTCAAATTGTGGCTTTCTTCATTATTATTATGACATTATTTTAAATTGCATTTTGGCTATGATTTTAGGACAGTCTGGGTCCTACTTAAGTCTTTTCTGTTAGCAGGCAGTGGCTGTTTCGGTTCTGCAAATAGACCTGGTCTTACCATTGTTTATGATTTCAATGGTAGCTTAACTTTCAGAGCCTTTGCATGGTATTTTGTTGATGGGTTTCATTTGGTCCCTTTATTTCTGACAAAGATTTCAGAATGTGTTTTCACATACAGCATCATTTTTTGCTTCACTTTGGGGAAAAAATGTGTCAGGGACACAAATCTGCAGAAACAAAGAGGCGTATTTTGCTCCTGGGCCTTTATGTTTATTTTTTTTAATTTTTGGTAGGGAACCCTAGACTCTGAATGACAGACAGTGCTTTCTAGGCTGCGTGTTTGTGGTGGCAGGGTTCCTCTTTCTAGATGCCAGAATGTCCTGGTAAGGCCTGTAGAGAAAAGAGCCTTCTTAGTCTGGGCTCCACTTATGGCAGGGTGGGCATGAGGAACTTGCCAATTTCTCACTCCACACTTTATCCTCAGGAGTTTTTGATATGCAGTCATGGCTAAATGACCCCTAGGCTATGGTCCCTGAGACTCTTCCATTTGTGATTACCTGAAAGTTTATGAAGGGAACCTTGACCTTAATAGAGCATCTGGGGAATTAGAAGAAGACTTTAAGTGTGATCACCTTATTTCTCTGTGTGAAGGAGCAAACAGCAGGAAATCACAGGTTCCCATGTGATGGACTCTGTCACTTTGTAATGTGCACTGTAGACTGAGAATGGTCCTACATATATCATAAGACATAATATTTATATGACTTTGAAAGCTGTTGTGACATTGAATTAAGATCAACAGATATAAAAGTGCTCTGTAAATGTTCACAACAGAAGAAATATCAAATTGCAAAACAGGCTATTAAATTCTGTATTAGAGAGTGGAGGTAAGAATGAAGTTCAGTCATAAAAACGTGGTAGGCAGGAATTAGATTCATGTAGATGGATTGTTGGCACATATCACACAATAGTGAGTGAGGTGTCTACCATGCATTTATACCTCAATTAATAATGTCCTCGGATTTAGGAATTCTTAAATGTCTCCCTTGGAATGTCAAATGGATACTACAAGCAATAAATTTGCCAATTTTATATGGACCCAGAGCTAAAGAAATTCTGAAATTTATGTAATGTCCCTAAAGCTGCTATTGACAAAATTAAAATCATTTTCCAAATCAAACCAAAAATGTAAAATTCTTGGACATGTGCATATTCACAGACATAATGAAAAGGTCTTACAAGAAGTCAGCTAATTTAGGTTTGGAAATATTCTCTCATATTAGCTTCATTCTCTATCACCATTACTTTTTGGTTTTTTGACCCAAGGTTTATTACTGCTTACTGCATGATCATTCTTTTCCTTAGTTTCCAGGGCACCCCATAGTCCTGATATTGCTCCTGCTTCTCTAACCATTTGTTCTCAGTTTTCTTTTGTTGGGTCCTTTTCATTACCCCAACCTCTAAATGGAAGAGCATCCCAGGGTTCAGTCATCACAACTTATCTTTTTTCTATGCTCCCTTCATTAAAGAATCACCACTTGAAATTTTAAAATGGCAACCTCTTTTCCTCCTATGTAGGTTTCTGAGAGCTCTTAAACAATGCCTAAAATCACGTACCTAAGAAACAAGACTTGGAGGTTTAAACTCAAATGCTATGGGGTTAAATGAAGTTCAGGAATGATTCTTGGGCAAAAGCTCAGGTCACTTTCACAAAATACTTTTCCAGAATGATATAAGGGCATCTAGCCAGCGCTGGCTCATTTTTATCCTTCCTCATATGGGGCTAGGCCTGGGCAGCCACAGTTTTCCCAGAAATGTTTATCAGATTTTATCCTCCTCAAACTAAAATATTCTCACAAATGCTGATCATCTCACCAAGTTACATACTCCAGAATCTTTGAAAACATTGCTAAGTCTATCCCCGCTGCTTCCAACTGTACCTATTGAAATGTCAGACAGTTTCTGAAATTTTCTTTTGATGCATCCAACAACATCAGATGCTCCTAGTTTAGGTTGCTTTCCTATGAGTTCAGCATTTCCTCAGATTCTTAGAACACTAAAACCAATAGTGTCCTGAGACTGAGTCATTTGATAGGCAGAGGTAGGAAGACACTTGTCCAGAGTCATGGAGTGTGTTATTGTCATACCAACCAGAAACAAGGCTCTTTAACTCCCAAACTCCCAAATCATCATAACCAGTTACATATTAATCAAAAGATTAATGGCACGGCCTCTTATCAACTTTTCTCTCTATCCTCTACCTACCTTCTAACTCCCCAGGATCCTGTGACTTCTACTAGTTGCCAGTGTGCTTATGGGAAAGGAAAAAATAATAATTAGTGAACTATGTATGGGTCAAGAAAGGGGTCACTTTCTGGTCAATAGGCTTTTCAGGCTACCAGGCCAGGCCCATTGCTGTCTCTCAGGAGTCCCTGGAACACTCTGACCTTACAGTGACCACAATTAGTTCAGTAGGACATTTAGACTGACATTTGCAGAATTGGGGAATGTAGTCTCTCAGTCCAGATGGCTATGAAAAAACCTGGGGGCAAATAAAGTGGGCAGGGGAATAATAATTTATAACTGTTAGTATACCTATTATGTGCAAGGTCATGTGACAGTTGTATTAAATATGTTTAGCTCATTATTTTTTCCTTATACCTAAGTATTATTAATATCTCAGTAAGGATACTGAGCTCTCAAATTACTCAATTTGGATTACTGATTTACTCAAATCTGATTTTCTCAAACGTACATGCCAGTAAATGCCAATGTTGGCACTAAACTTTAAAAAACTGATCACAATTGTCATGTACTTTTCCAGTTATAAGTACAACCATTGATAGATTTTTGTACTGAAGCTATGCTCAGCTTTTGGGTGTAGCACTAAAATAATTGCAACATAATTATGAGTTAATTATTACTCCCATTGAACATGACAGAAAATGGAGGCTCAGAAACTATAGGAAATTTGATTAAGGTCATATGTAGCAAGCCATTGAGTCAGTATTTCAAACCTGTTTCTGTCTGATTTCATAGCATGCAATTCTCCACCAAGCTGCCTCATTCAGAGATTGAGAGATAATATAGAGAGGATGAATGAGGCTTTCAAAGGGGAGGTATACTTGATGGCTTTAAAGTCAACTTACAAATCTTATCTATTAAATCTGTGATAACATAATTCTAGGAGTAAAAGACAAATTCAGGGAGTATGATTAGATTGCTGTAGTGTTTGAATCCCAGGGAAGAGTTCAGCCATCCACCTTTGATGCACATTCTAAATGTATTTGGATGTGATCACACGGATACTCTTTGGAAAACTGAAGGTGCTCTGACAGGTATTAAACTGAGCTGGAAACTCTTAGGAGTTTGCCTTGGAGAGGTATGCTCCATTATACTTTCAGGGTCCCTGGAATGACATGTCATAATTAAGGAAAAGTTGGTGTTTTTCTACTACTTATATTCAACGGATTCTTTTCAGTATGTATAAATCATAGGATAAATCCAAATCAGACAGATGTCAACCGTGCTCTACTTCTCTTAGATTGAACTTGAAGAAGAGAGAGTTGAGTCAATGCTGCATCCTATGGACTTTTATCCTTCTAGTAATTATGGCCTTTTAAAATTTTGTAGGAAAAATTTGGTTTCAGTATGGACCTCTATAAAAGTATTGGTGATGAATTCCTGGCCTCATTATTAGTTTCAGGTTTTGGGCCTTGTATTTTCACATATGAACCCTAGAAGCTTGGAATAGTTTCTAGCCCTAATCATGCCCACAAGGTGTAAAATAAATGAATAAAATCAAATTCACAAAGAAGTTCAAAGTACTTCATCTGGTAGGCATGGAAGAATAAAGAAGAAGTTCAAGGCTTGGCAAAACCTACAAAGTCAGGTAATCTAATGCTTGACCCAATTTCTTTAACACATCTCTACACAACCTATCTTTTAAATCTTGCCTGTACACTTCCAGTTACAAGAGCACATGAATACACAACTCACTTAAAACTAAATTTTCCTTGTGCTGAGTGAACTACATTTCTATATAGCTTCCACCCTTGTGTTTTAGCTCTGTTCCCTGGGCCCTCAAAGACCCAGTTTTTCTTCCATCTTCCCTGCCATAAGTTCTGAGTTCCAGTGCATTCAGTGATGCCACATGAAACCTGGACCCTTGCCTATTCTTCATGCTATTAACTTCTCCTCTACACCCACCCAATTTTTTCCATGTCAGTTGAGGAATATAGACAGACCTGAACAAAGAACAGTTACTTGACAGTACAGAATTAAGAAGAATGCATCCCTTTTCTTTTGAAAAGTATAATCTGTATTTAGAAAACCTAAAGCAAAACTTCTCTCTCTCCCTTTCTAAATTCCTTCCTTTCTTTCTTTGCTTTGGAAATAATTTCCCTTTCTTTTCAGGGATCTGCAAACAATGACCTCTGGATCAAATATGATCCACTGTGTTTTTTTTTTATAAATGAAATCGTGTTGGAATATAACCAGGCCCTCTTGTTCATGTATTGTCTGTGTCTGCTTTAATACTACAAGGGCAGAACTAAGTAGTTGATACAAGAACTATATGTCTTACGACCTCTAATATATTTACTACCTGGTACTTCAGAAAAGTTTGAAGACCCCTATGCTTGATTTAAAATAGGTTTCTTGATAATCACCCTATTACTCATTGGTATAAAGAAAAATAAATCTCTAAGCAATTTGCTCAAATTCACTTGACTGAGCATGAACAGAGGTGGGTTTTGAACACAGGTCTGTTTAGTTCACTGTTCAGTGATTTTTTACCACATGGTCTTCTAAGCACTCACCAGAGCTGCTTCAAGCTGGGACATGCTGGGTTGCTATGGCTCTGTGATTTCTTTTTTTATAAATATTTTAGTGGTGGGTGGATATCATACCTTTATTTTATTTATGTGTATGTGGTGCTGAGGATTGAACCTAGTGCCTCACACATGCAAGACAAGTGCTCTACCACTGAGCCACAACCCCAGCCCAGGGCATAAATGATTTCTTGAATACTAGTTGGGTTTTTATTATGAGCCAGTTCAACTCCACCCAACTCAGGATAACTCAGCTAAGTCACTTCCCTGATCCTTCCATGATAACCATGCTAGTGGGTACTGGGATCTCAGTTTCCGTGGCCCATGACCATGATAGACATTCTAGACAACAAGCCATTTACAAGACTTTATATACTGTGGTAGTGAAATTGGTCCGGATGAATCTCAGGACACACTAAGGCAAGCGGAAAATTCAGTCTGTGCCATGTTCTAGGAAAAGAAACCACTAGTGGTCTGACCAATGGGGTCATTCACTTCACTTTATGTCCTTCAAGCTGGCAATCTTTCTAAGGGAAAAACAAAGAAACACACAGAGAGAGAGAGAGAGAGAGAGAGAGAGAGAGAGAGAGAGAGAGAGA